>MCFA01000500.1:0-11692 GCA_002105025.1 Clohesyomyces aquaticus
GGGAAAGACTGGTACAAGAGATGAAGGTCTACTGGAGGAAACACGGAAATGCAAGGCGGCGATTAGTTTGAATAGAATAGAATCCATGGTTGTATAGCATGTGATACATGGTACTTGTAATACGACTGCTAGGACCGTAATAATACACGGACATAAAGAAGGGCATTGGAGAGGGCTGTTTGCAGGACGACAGAACATTCTCGATGTCACATCTTGGTTTCCACTGTGTCCAGGGATTCATGTAGATATGTTCAGAAACGCAGCAGCTGGCCGTGTCCTCGAGAAACTAGGAAATGGAAATTCTGAAACAGATGGGACATTACATTTGTTTGCACCTGTGTTCTGTCCAGCTTCCTTATCAGCTAGGTCGTTTGCAACAGAAACCCATGTCTGTGAGAAGATACTGCGACAGGCGGTACAATACCGCGCCTCCGCAGCTGCCCAGAATTCCCACAGCGCTTTCGGCATCAGCTTAGGGCTCCTCTTATCTTATCAATGGCTGTTGGAGCGGCTCGGTTTACGAGAGAAGTGGCTTCCTTCGAGGCTACAGCAAGCACATGGTGGCTCGCCTGGGCCTTGATTCGTCGGCTGTCACTTCTGATTCCGAGGCCCTCGTGAAACGGACGCTAGCTTAGCGAGGCTCGTTACGCTAAATTATTGAGGATGCTCAACAAAACTCACTGTTCCAGCTTTCACATGCTTCACATGCTGCTTCCAGTCCCCATCCTTCTCATCTAGATCGCCTGGGCTAAGCTTTTCATCATGCAAACCAGACGCCTAACTTATCTCGACGCTTCCGCTCATCCCTCCGCAATGCCATATATCTCCAACGTTTGCCGACAATCTCCGCTTGCGATAATCACAGATTCGTAAACCACCCACCATCAGTTCGTCGACAGCCATACCATGGCGACACAGTCCCGGGCTTTGACTGTCTCGTCTAAGTTCGATTCATCGTCTTCCAGCATTCACGGGCAAGGTCGACCGCCCAGCATGCTATACACGGTGCTGCCCACCGCTCTCCAGAATCGCATACCCACCCTACCTTCTATTCGGCGATCCCTCAGCGGCTTCCGCGGTTATTCTCCACCTGGCAAGAAACTCAGGGCTGAGGAGGCCAGTGAGCCGGAGTCCCCGCCTCCAGGGTACACGTCACGAGACGAGAGTGAAGCTCCACATGGAGATTGGATCGTGTCTTCGGATGCGGAGGGAGTTGAGCTTGGAGACAATATCTCTGAGCGACGGGGGTCCTCGGGATCCATGCCCCCACCATTCCAGCTCCCGGAGACCGATAGCGGCATAAATTGGAAGTATGCCAATCAAGGTAAGAAGAACCTAATGTTAACTGGAGGACAGTCGGCTCATAAGTGCTCCAGGCATTAGCCTCACTACTCAAGCGTACCAGGAGTCCAGCGACATGGCTCGGGGCACAGATGACGACTCAATTCTTCTCACCCGCCAACTCTACATGCACGGTATCACATATCTTCTAAGAGGTGTACCGTCCCGTTTGACCCAAGACGAGATTCTCAGCATACATGCGGCAATTCCGGCCAGCATAGCAGAAGTTCAAAATGATCCCAACTCCCACGCCGTAGTCCCACTTGCACAACAAGGGCCACTCACACCAGAAGAGCGGGATCGTAACCCGTCTCTCCTCCACCGCACTACCGCTTGGATCATCTTCCAGACATTTGTCCTGGTCCAATGTCTTCTGCCATACGTTCGACTCTTCCTTGAACATGCGTATAGATGGGAGCGAGAGCATCGAGTCACACATCGTGTGCTCAATACTGGTATCATGACTGTGGATGAATTGGGACGGAGAAGTCTACAGTTATCAAGGACGGTGTGTCAAATGCATGACGGCAAGGTTGGGCAGGCCATCAATGATCTGGCCCTTTGGTGGGTGCAAGGACTGACGGGGGGCATACATCAAGGAATATCTGAAGGGATATCGAGGACGAGTCGGATCGAAAAAATAGAATGATGCACTGCTTTATCCATAGATCACGAATAGACATAGATAGCCTGCTTGCCATGATGCTTTCATCGAGTGAGTGTCCAGGTGGAATCGTGGTCACGTGATGATACGCGATAGCGGCAGCAGCCCTGCGGTAGCGCATATCAGATTAGGCAAGGCGCCGTCACGTCCCTCACGAAAAATTACTGCGGGAAGTGTATCGTCCAGCGCCATCTCCCACTCTCTCCTTCCCATATCACTTTCTCTAGCAGGAGGCTTTGTGGTGCTTCCTTTTGCAGACGCCGTTTCCGTTCGGGTGCTCTTTGACTAGATCTCCCTTCTAATTGACCTGATCCCAGTGGAGCTACCCTCCGCATCTCTTCCAATCATGCTCAGCGCACTACGAAGATGTCCAGCCTCTGTCTCGAGGACCCTCTCCTCGGCGGCCATTTCTTCTAGAGTCCTCCGAACATCGGCTTCGCAGACGTCGCCCACGACGTGGAGAGTGATCCCTCGGACGCCCAATGTCGCCATCGCTGCTTTCCACCAGAGCGCAAAGTGGCGCCAGCAAGCAGCAGCAGCGCAGGCCCACACAGAGACGCAAAACGGCTCCTACGAGCTCATTACGGAGTTCAAAGACCTGGCCGCAAAGGGATTGGTACATCCGAATCTGATCAACACCATCACCAAGTCGATGGGCCTAACAACCATGACCGAAGTGCAGACGCGAACCATCAACGAAGCATTGGCTGGCGTCGATGTGTAAGTAATTCCCAGTTGCGAAATATCGCCCCAACTGAACGACGACAGCATTGCTCAAGCTAAGACCGGGACCGGCAAGACGCTCGGCTTCCTGATCCCCGTCATTCAGAAAATCATAGCGGAAGACCCGAAGCTGGGTGAGCGCACTCGCGGGTACAAGAAAGCCAGGTGCGACGATGTGAGGGCCATCGTTCTGTCTCCGACCAGGGAGCTTGCGGAACAAATTGCCGTCGAGGCGCAGAAGGTCACAGCGGGCACAGGAGTGATTGTGCAGGTTGCAGTAGGAGGCACGCAAAAGAGGATGATGCTGCAGAAGACCCAGCGAGAGGGCTGCCACCTCCTCATTGCCACCCCCGGACGACTGTATGACATCCTCTCCGATGAATACTCCGGTATAAAGGCCCCGAGGCTTGCGAGCTTCGTCATGGACGAGGCGGATCGCTTGTTGGACGATGGATTCACAAAGGAAATCGAGGAGATCAAGAACTTCCTACCGGATACGGCAGAGGTGGATCGCCAGACACTCATGTTCTCTGCAACCATTCCTCGCGAGGTCGTACACCTGGTCCGTACCACTTTGAAGCCGGGCTTCCACTTCGTTCAGTGCGTTAGTGGAGACGAGTCGCCGACACATGAACGAGTCCCCCAAAAGGTCGTCCATGTCAATGGATTTGAGAACATCATGCCCACACTCTACGAACTCATCACCCGTGAAGTCGAGGAGGCACAGTTTGGCGGTGAACGCCCGTTCAAGGCTATTGTCTATTTCAACTCTACCGCCGAAGTCACGCTCGCCTCGTCCGTCTTCTACAAGCTTGCTGGGGGCTTCAAGAAGGACAAGCCGTTACACCAAGTCCGCGGCTATGAAATCCACGCGAAACTCACCCAAGGGGCACGCACAAAGGCTTCAGAGAGTTTTCGATTTGCCAAGTCGGGCATTCTCTTTTCATCCGATGTCACTGCTCGAGGAATGGATTTTCCCAACGTCACCCACGTGATTCAAGTAGGCCTCCCGCGGGACCGTGAGATTTACATTCACCGTCTTGGTCGTACCGGTCGTGCGGGCAAGGAAGGCGAGGGTTGGCTTCTGCTGACGCCGCTTGAGCAACAAGAATCGCGAAGGCGGCTCCACAAACTCCCCCTTGACGCAGACCAGTCCTTGGAAACAGCAACTGTGGATCTGTCAGAGGCAAGCGAGTTGCCCGAGCGCGTAGCCAGAATAGTGGAAGAGGTACAAGAAGTGCATCAGCGAGTGTATCCCGAACATCTGGACTCTGCCTTCCGTGGCTTGTTCGGCAGCTTCCAGTGGTACGGCGACAAAAATGGACTCTTGGAGGCGGCGAATCGACTAGCGCTGGTCGGATGGGGTATGGAGAACCCTCCACCTCCCCCGGCCAGCTTCCGAAGCGGTGGTCGCTCGAGAAGTAGCGGTGGGTTCTCTGGCGGTAGGGGCGGAGGCGGTTATGGCGGACGAGGCGGGGATCGAGGTGGTGATCGGGACGCTTTTAGCAGCAGGGGTGGCGGAGGCGGCTTTGGTGGTGATAGGCGGGGAGGTGGCTTCGGTGGTGACAGGAGCTCAGGTGGTCGTGGAGGCGGTTTTGGCGATAGGAGTTCAGGAGGTCGTGGAGGCGGTTTTGGTGATAGAGGCTCAGGGGGTCGAGGAGGTGGGTTTGGCGGGGACAGGGGAGGCGACAGGAGAGGGGGTGCTTTTGGAGGAGATAGGGGAGGTGACAGAAGAGGAGGTGGTGGTTTTGGCGGCGACAGACGTGGAGGAGATCGCAGAAACCATGCGTTTTAGGTGAGTTCGAGATTTTGATGGGAGAGACGGCGCTAATACTTCACAGACAGCTTGGCGAAATTGCTCGTCTGACGCCCTTGGCCCTCCTTGTACACTACTTTTCCGCCTTCCTTTCAACGGCCTTGCTCCCTTTTGAGGATTTTGTATATTTGGTCCTTCAAGATTGTACTATATACCACGGACCCGAGTCTCGTTTTCTTGGGCGGATGCATTACACGAGGTAAGGGATATCATGAGGGGCAGTTTACGCTGGACTGGGACAGGCGTTTTATAGGAGTACAATCTTTGCGGGGGGTTTAGCCCAGGTTGTCTAGTCTCTAGCAGCTCGTTTAGTCTTTCTTTTTCAAGATCAATCTCCAATCTCGGCGCGGGGGCGTGTTTGTAGGTTAGATGGTGAATGGCAAAATTAGGGTGGGCGGACCCAGGATGATGATATGTTAATGTTAGAACGTGGGTTTGTTTCACTTGTCTTTTGGGTGACTGTGCTTTTGCTCTGAGTGTATATTTGAAAGGGTGTATTTGGCACTAAGATCTAACCATCCTTCAGGTTGCAAGAGTTGTTGGGCCAGAACAGGGTTTGACGCTACTACGAATATGTTCGCGCCCCGAAGTCGAAGAACGGAGTGATGTTGTTCTTGTGTGACATGGGAGAGTTGGTATTTTAGGCTTATCTGAAGGTTAACCGGTATCAGTGGGAGTGGTGGAATAAGTAGATTCTATTGCAATGCCCTTGAATGGGCTTTGTCGAATCTAGACTTCTAGCTCGGGTGACGGTCCGGGTGGGAGCAGGAGCTGGGCGATCGATCATTCGGATCATGTCTAGATTTCATTTCATTGGCTGTAATGGGGTTGCCGTATTCAGCTCTCAAGAGTAGGCATTGTAATCCAAATACCGACTGCGGATAGCTAAGCCCAATGAGCTGAATGGCTGCTGCATGGACAGTTTACCTTTAGTGTTCTTTCCGTGGAGGAAAAAGAAGAAGAAGAAGAAGAAGGGCTACGAGAACTGCAAGGTCACAAATCTCGTTCGGAAGCTGCCAAGAGTGCCGAACAAGATCTAATGGACAGGCCTATAAAATCGGTTGATATTGACCGATTGATTGATTTGATCGATGGTGAGAGGTCAGGCACCAAGTTCTGTGAAAGCTTTTGATCCCGCATTTTCAATAAACGATCTAATCAGTAATGACAATTAAGCGGCCGAAACCAAGAGGGCTAAGTGGCTACCCGCTGTCCTAGAAGTATATCGTAAACAGTCGAAAGATGGCTCCTGGTGAATGTGTATGCAGGTCTTCGATCCCTCACACCTTTCTGTCCCACCGGACTGGAGACGCCTCGACACCCCTCCACCACTTACGAACAGACTAAGTAGCTCAGGCATATTAATAATGCATGTTCAGTGTGAGATTCGGATATGGATATCTATGCTATGCCTGCCACATTTTCCAAACACCTCGACCATAATTTTGGTAGGTAGGTTCACCAGAAAACGAGTAAGGATCCTCAAAACTCCAAGCCTATAACCGGCACGCCACAAGGCTTTCCTAGCCATAGTCTTACATACCGATAATCGGCTGCTATTCCCAGTACGACGATATTGGCCAAACATAAGAAAGAGCAAATCCGCTGTAAATATGCACAAGAAAGCACGACCATCTGACACAACCCTGTCATAATCACCGCCCATTGGCCTGACCCTTCTTCTTCGCTTCTTCCTGCTGCTTCTTCTTCTCCTCGTTCTTCTTTTTATTTGCTTCCTCCTGTTCCTTCTTTGCCTCCTCTTTCTTCTTAGCCTTTTCCTCTTCCTCTGCTTTCTCTTCCGCCTTTTTCTTTTGCTCATCCTGTTTTTTCTTCAACTCTTCCTCCTGCTTCCTCCTCTCCTTCTCGCCCTTCTCCTCCTCACTCTCGTGCAACCAGACGCCTTTATCATCACCAAAGACCTCGCGGAGTTGATCCACCGTCCCGCAAACCCCATCCACTTCCCCCCAGGGCAGCCAGATCTCGGCACGCTCGGTCCAGACGCCACCGCGCCCGCCACGCTGGTCCCAGAGTCGATCACCGCCAACGATGGCGTTATGAAACCCGATAGGGGATTGGGGTGTCCGGAAGTATTTGCGAAGGAGGGCGCGCTCGTAGCCAGAATACCATAATGAATCCCACGTCAAATTGGCGCGGGGGATCTGGTGGGCCCGAACATCCGGGACGCGGGGTACCGGAGATCTGGAGTCAAGATCGACACTACGACGAAGCTTTTTGAAACGTCGGGTGATAAGAGCTTCCGGTGCTGGAAGGTTAAGATGCACAAGAGCTGGCACGGCACCAGTGAATGTATTTTGGATAAGTGGAATGGAAGTCCACGGTGTTTGTGCCGGTTTCAACTCGTCAAGTTGCTTCTGCATCTGGAGAGGCTCGATGAAGGCAGGCTTATTGTGGGGAGCGACTGGATTGGTCTTTAGATCGTGGGTATAGAATGGAGGCAGAGCTTGCTGAAGAGCAGAAGGCAAAGAAAGAGGAGGTGTGGGCGTGCCTGGATGGTGGAAGACTGATAAGTCTGTTTCGTTGTCGTGTGAAATGGTGAGAAGCTCGTCCTCAGCCGTGTAAATGAGTGGTTGGAAGAGAGAATGAGTGTAGTCGAGACCGACAGAGAATTCGTATCGGCGCCCTTCCTGGAGGCTGGTAGCATTCTCGGGAACCTCTTTTGTAGTCTCGGGCTCAGATCCACCAAACCAGTTCAACCACTTGGAGCTGATGGACGCGCTAGATTTACGTTCATTCTCACGGGCGAGGTGCTGCTCCCCGAAGATGGTGGCCATTACGGACTGCACGGTGGCCGACTGACTATTCCGGTCCTTCATTTTTGCAACTGCACCTTCATAGAGAGTGCGGAGATCCCTGGCAGGACCAATGACGGTACCAGAATTGAGATACCTCGCTGGGGTGCGCACAGCCCCCTTCCAAGTGTCCTTGCCATAGATGTTGTTCGGAAGCATGGAATCCGGGGCGTACTTGCAGGCGAGGTCGTCTCCTTCACAGGTCTTCTCCGCGCCGAATAAGATGGTCTGGTTGAACCTCTGCACATTGGTACCCTTGATCATGCCGTATTTCTCCCGCAACCGCATGTTCCCGTCGCTCAAGACATTCTGATATTGGCGGATCATGACGTCGCTTGGGAGTTGGAACCAGGTGTCGTAACCATCCACAATCAGCACCAAGTCCTCGTCTTTGACCAGCTTTGGATCTTTGAGGTAGTCCAGAATGCTTGTCAGTCTGGTTTCTTCTCTTTGGTCCTTGGTCTTGAACGTTTCAAAAATGTTGATGATGGTCGGAGGGGGGTAATTCAGCAACATGGCGGACAATGTAGTCTTGCAGAAGTCGGCGTTGTCAGAGAGAGCGGGCATGAGGAGGTGGAAATTGGGCGTTGCTTTGGTCAGATGCGCGGGGACCTTCTCGATGTCGCCATTCTCGAGCTCCAGGGTGGTGTTTGAGGGTTTGAGAGGGGACGTTATGATGGAAGGGAGGTTGGGCAGGTGTGGCCGCCACTTGGGGAGGTGGTAGTTGGAGAGGGACTGGTAGCTCGAGGCTATGGTCTGCTCGAGGGTTAGCACAGTTTCCATGAAGCGATAGTCTCGCTGTAAATCCAACCGATCCGCAGTCCTCCATGCTCTCCCCGTGTCGTCTCGCCCGGTCGCCAAGCCAAGGAGATATACCCACCTCAGTATGTCGCGCGCCCATGAGCCCCAACAGCGCCAGGACAAAGACGGCACTTATGATGAGCGTCCTCCCTCTGCGTCCCCGCGCCCATGATATCACGGCATTGCCCAGCTCGGCCGGCGACTGCCGCGGTGACATGGGCATGGCCTCCATCGAGTCGCGCGTCATGGCGACTGGTGGGAAGGCGAAAGGTGGTCGCGACAATCAAAGAAGGGTTTGGAAAGGAAGCATTCGCGAAACTGTCGCAAGTCGAGAGCGAGGCTCAAGGGAACATGAGCGGCGTTTTTGGTGCAAAGCCGTCCAAGTCGTCCGTTTCGTTCCGTTTCGGGTCTTGGAATGGATCCGTCGCCGCAGCTTCCACAAGGAGGGGGAAGGCAAGGAGTCACTTAGGACGGCATGTGAACAAGGAAATAGCGACGCAGTCAACAAGATCTCGATACACTCGCGGGACGGTAACACATGGCAGAGGGCGAACGAGGAGGGTAGAGTGATCGAGCGCCATCATCGCAATGTCGTGTTCGTTCAGGCCTCGTTTTCCCTTCCTTCGGTTTGGCGCCCCCACAGCCAGCCAAAGAAGATCAACCAACTCCATCGGGGCCCCCTGCTTTGCCCAAAATAGCTGGCCCGAGTGACTTGGGGCGGACCTTGTAAACGCTCGTAAGACGGTTGTGGAACGAAAGGCCGATATAGCACTGAAAGACAAGTTACTTGTCATGCGTCCGCCTCGTCTCACTCTCACCCTTTTGCTCGCGCAAGAAGATGGGGATAGCTGGGCACCCAGTTTTGGTTTGCATGCCCTTCAGCCTCACGCCGCCAAGTCTCGCTACCACTGTCGACAGACCAAACGCCAGTCCCGCCATGGTCGCAATACATTGGGGCAATGCTTGTCTCGAGCTCTGTAAAAGGGGGGCGTCTACGGAGTATACAGTAGCCCGAGGCATGTCCAGGATGAAATACCCAGGCTGATTGAGAAGACCAAATGGGTTCCTGCGACTATATTAATGCATGCCAGTAGATTGCTATCGTCTAGCCGTGCAACGTCAGCCCTCTGGAAATCATCTCGAGCTTGCATGAACTCCGGGAGCCATCAGGGAAACGCAGACTCCGCCCCAAGAGGGATTCTCTGTGCAACGAACAATACCATCGCCATCGTGCAGTGTACACTTTCGAGGTAGAACACAGTGCACACCCAGTAGGATCCACGAGCGTCGGAGAAATGCATGGCACCGCTTCGGAGACTGCGTTTCGTTCGGAACAAAACTGATGCCAGCCACTCCCCCAAATCGCCATTGAGCCGCGTGCGCTCATGCTTGGCCAGCGGCCATTCCGCCACGTTTCCGCCTCAATCGCGCGCCCCGGCCATTCCGGTGCCGTGATCTACAGTTTTCCCCAAACCTGCTGGATTGGGAAGTTTGAAGCCGGGAACGACAACACGAATTGACAGCATCCACTGTGGCCGACCCACTCTTTATCAAAATGTTATTTAAAAGCAAGTCACGGTTTTACTGATGTACAGCAGATAAATCATTTGATAGAAATACACGTTGTGAAGGAAGGCAGTTTTGCTTCCCGTCCAGATAATGTATGGCTCAGAATTGACTGAGAATCGGTGTGCCCCGTCTACGCTATATTGAAGAGCTACCCCACAGATGTAAGTCGTCAGGGTGAAAAAAGATCTCTTCCTCGAATGGCAAAGTCTGCACATCCAGCATCTATCTTTGATTCCGGTGCTCGGAGATAGGCCCTTGTTCGCAAACTTTACGCGCTTCTCCGTCTTCAGAAAGAGCCCAAAGTGTGGAGCCTTGAACTGGTCCTTGGGCTTCTTTAGCCTAGGCTCAGACTTGCTGATAGAAGACTTCGTTGCTCCATGTTAGGCCCTGATCCCCGTGACCACTCTAGCTATCTCATCCCTCATTACCACCTATATCCACAACCCACTCCACGGCAGAGTCATTGGCATAATACCATAGTTTTCATTAGCTACTTAGCTCGCGAATTAAGGGGGTATATCTCTGCGTCTCATGCCGTCTGAAGACCCAAAACCCCAGCACCAACGGCGCAATGCCATGCATGTAAATGAACAATCCCAAGGACGTTTCGTTTCCTACTTCTTGACGAACCGATCCATAGCCATTCCCCGTATCTCTCTGCACTTCTCCAATGCCTGCAAATGCATCCCCTGGGCTATCTTCCAGGACTGTAACACCTCCGTATCCTGCTTGACACCTCTGATGTAGCTATCCAGACCAGGTTTATTGTGAGGGTCGCCGCGACAATTGATAAAGTGCGGATCAAGCTGGCGGGTCTCTGACTGACGCGAGACGAAATGCTCGATCATGACCTGGTTGTACTCGTTGAATGACTTGACGTACTTTTCCATGTTGGTCAAGTAATTCGTTAGGGCAACCTTTTCAAGGGTGCTCGGTGGGACGGGGGCCGCTGGCACCATCGGGGTTTTGAGGCGGGCTGCAATATTTGCCTGACTTGCAGGGATAGGTGCGGCTTTCGACTCGAATGGCAGAGTGGACTTTAAATCCGCTAGTCCATCTAAAGCATCTCCATTCGCCGCAGTTGACGGCTGAAATGGCTCTACCTTTGCAAGACCCGCTAGACTGTCGAAAACTGGAGATGTCGCCGGCGGCTGGGGTTGCCCCTTGGCTTGTGATGGAGCGGCTGGTCCCGATGACTTTCGCGTAGCTCGAGCACGAGCTTCAGGAGCCAACGGTCTCGGTTTTACCACCGGTGGCGTGCTCGAGTCAATCTCCATCGCATCATCACTCTCTTCCTCAACGAACGGTTGCTTCACGGGGTGGGGAGTATCGCTCTGAGAGGTCCCATTCGGGACTTTCGTGCTCGTGGAGCCTCCTGTGAGGTCGATGATTGGAGTAGAATTCGGAGTTGCGGAAGCCTTACGGGTAACGGGTTTCCGTTTTGCTGTAGCCACAGAAGCACGACGAGGAGAGGTGTCTTTCTTCGGTGTTGGTACAGGATATGCCCAGCCAGACTCCTTGAATGTCTCCGCCCACTCCTTAGGAGCAAACTTGGCGGAGTGTGGTGCAGACGCCGTGCCAGGCGGGAGATTGTTGTTCCTGGGCGGTGGAGGCGGCATCTCAGGCGGGTCTTGCGAGAAGGGAGATCGAGGAGGTGGGGGCTGTGAGCGACCTGGTGTTGACGCTTTCTCTGAAGCAGTTCTATTGATAGACCTGCCACGGGTCGGAGACGTCCTACCTTTGCCAAAAGTACCCTTTGGCATGGCCGGAGCGAAATAGTCAGCCTGCCCTTCAAATTTGCCGTGCCAGTCTGACGGCGAGAACTTCATGTTGATGCTCTCTTCACTCCTGCTCTTGAGGGGATTCGGCATAGCTTCTTTTGCACCATTGCTGTGACCATTCATGGGGGGCGGTCCAAATGGCGGGGGCGGGAACATGCCATGTGCCTGTTGTCGTTGCTGATTTGGC
>MCFA01000501.1:0-11365 GCA_002105025.1 Clohesyomyces aquaticus
TCTAGAGTAATGTAGTAGTCTAGTATATGCTACGTTGTTAAAGGCCCTAAAGGTAAGGCCTAGCATTAAAACTACGATCCTTTCTAGGCTTTCTACGCTGTCTAAACAACGTTAGTAAGCAGCTTAACTGCTGTTATTATAGACCTCTTCTTTTAGCTACCTATTTAGTTCTAGGGTAGTAGTTAGTGTTCTTCTGCTGCCTCTGCTAGGCGCTCTGCTATAATAGTTTTAACTAGCTTAGCAATTATGTTCTCTAGCGCTATAGGGCGATAGGCGTTAACTAGGGTGTAGTCTTTCTTTCCTAGTTTACGTAGTGCTACTATAATAGTGTCTTTAAGTCCCTCTAGCAGAGGGCGCTGTTAAATAGCTTGCTAATTGCCTTTGCTAGGTGTTGCTAATAGTATTGCTAAGCGTTTTAAGGACTTTGTTTAGTATTTTGTCTAGTCCTAGGGCTTTCTTGCTTAGGAGCTTAGTATTACGTTCTTATACTTGTTGCTTTATAACTCTATAGTCTATATAGGCTATGTTTAGTTAAGGGTTCTATGTCTTGCTGTTTCTATTGCTTCTTGTTTATAGTAGTCGTTGTTTTGCTTACGCTCTCTATAGTTCTCCTTTAAGGTTGCTAAGGTCTGCTTCCCTGTCTATTAGAAAGAATTTCTTTATAAGGATAGCTGCTTTGCCTTTGCTGTTCCTCTACCCCTGTTTAGTTGTTACGTTTTATAGTGCTAGTAGGTGTAGGTCTATGTAGGGCCCTTTTTTATAGGCCCTGCTCTATTTTATTATGTCCTAGAGTGTTTTTTAAGGTTTTGCTGCTACTGTCTAGAGACTGCTAACAAATGTCCTCTAGCTTGCTCTGCTAGCTTGTTACATTTCCTTAGTAAGCGCTTTCCTTATGTTTTATAGGCGTTTCTCTGCCTTCTCTATGTAGTATTATGTAACCTCCCTCTACGCATGTCTTACGTTTACAAGTAATACTATAGCTTAGGGCAACTATAACCTCCACGCAAATTTGCTAGGTCTTGACCTTAGCAGTGGGTTTCCATGCCCTGTTAGATTGCCTTTTATAAAGCTGCTAGAGGTTAATTATGCTAGTGCTAGGTGCTTTCTATAAGGTCCTTATAGAGGTTTTTATAGTCTATCTTTATAATAGCATACTGCCGTCGCGTTGCTGTTAGTTTAACTTAGCAGGCAACTATGATTTATATAGAGATATAGTCCTTTATAAGTGCCTATTTGTCTACTAGTCTATAGTGCTCTAGGCGCTACGCAAGGGTGGTACTTATAAAGGTTAAGTTAATTATAGATTGTCTCGCGCCTTGTTTCTATGTTAGTAGGCCCTTTAGAGTGCATAATTAAAGGCCTTTTAATTCTATAGCGTTTAGTAGGCGTGTTGCTGCTAGGTCGCATTATGTCTCTATGCCTCTCTATAATTAGTAGTGTAGGTTAAAGTCTCTAAGGACTATAATCTATTAAAAACATATAACATTAATCTATATAAGCTATTACTATTACTATCTATTAAATAGATAGCACTATTAAATAGATAACTTAAAACTATGTAGAAATTAGGTTAAAACGAAGCTCTAGCTTATAAAACAGAGCGTCTACGAGCTTAAAACAGAATAAGTTTTAAATAGTACTATACTTGACTATAGATATTGTTGTACCTAACTGCGGATAGTACTATACCTAACTACAAATAGTACTATACCTAACTATAGATATTGTTATACCTAACTGCAGATAGTACTATACCTAACTATAGATAGTACTATACCTAACTACGGATATTGTTATACCTAACTACAGATAGTACTATATCTAACTATAGATAGTACTATACCTAACTACAAATAGTACTATACCTAACTATAGATATTGTTGTACCTAACTATAGATAGTACTATACCTAACTACAGATAGTACTATATCTAACTATAGATAGTACTATATCTAACTATGGATATTACTATACCTAACCTGTTCCTTCTATATATATAGAAGGGAATTTTGTAGAGAATAAAAAATTAAGCTATTTATAAAATCCTGTTCTCCTGCCTTGCTCTGCTATTAATCCCTAATTGTTATATGTCTTGCTATTAATTATTAATTTTTTATAGGTTATAACCCTAGCTGCTTATAACAAAATTAATTTCTACGAATTACTTCTACTTTAAATTATAGCTAGTCTATAATTTTTTTTTTAAGAAAAACCTTAAAACCTTAAATTACTTCTTTTATAGCTAGCCTGTAATTTTCTTTTTAAGAAAAACCTTAAATCTTGAATCACCTCTATTTTAAATTATAGCTAGCCTATAATTTCTTTTAAGAAAAACTTTAAAATCTTAAATTATTACTATTATAGCTAGCCTATAATCTTCTTTTAAGAAAAACTTTAAACCTTAAATCACCTCTATTTTAAATTATAGCTAGCCTATAATTTTCTTTTACTCTACTATTAATTCGTCTATTTTTAATAGATAACAAATAGATAGCAATTTTAATTATAACAACTAAAAAATACTCTATTACTAAGCTTTAAAGCCAAGTCAATTATAAGGTCTAGAAGCTTTGTATAGAGTTAGTTTTAGTTAAAAAGTCTTTATAGGATACAATTAATTATAACAATAATTAATATATACCTATAAATATAATTAAAAATCGAAAATCCCTGAGCCTAATTAGGCTATTAATTGAGGATAGACCCTTACTTTAAATATAACACTATGTAACAGCGTTAGAAGCCTAGGAAAAATTACAAAACCTCTATTATCCTAAGGGATTTTTATCTAAATTCTTAATTTACAAAGAATTCTTTAAGTATAATCTAAGCCTATTTAATTCTATAGAAGATTATCTTAATAGAATTAAATTGCTAGCTAATTTACTTAAAACAAAAGATATTAAACTACCTTAGCAAGTTATTATTGCCTAGGTATTAAATAATCTTTTACTTTCCTATAAAGGATTTATAACTATGGTTACACAATCCTATAGGGATAACTTATTAAGAATGAATTTAGAAAATCTATTTTCTAATTTATTAGATAAATCTTAAAGGCAAACCTCTATTAATAGTAATAAAACTAAGGTTTTATTTACTAAAAACAGAAAGCCTTTAAAAGATAGAATTGTTAAAGATTCTAAAATATAAAAACAACGTTTTTATAATAAATGTAAAATAAATATATATTTTATAAATAAATGCTAGTATTTATTTCTAGAAAATAAACCTAAATAGTTTAAAACAGCTAACGACTATAAACAGCTACCTAGCTATAGAGATAATAGCCTAGCAACAAAGCAACTGTCTAAGAATAATAAAGATTTAGCTCTATTAGCTAAAGATTATATTATAGACGATTTTAATGTTGCTAAGGAAGAAAAGGTATATTATACTATAAACAATTATTTAAATATAGAAACTAATTTTATATTAGATTCTAGAAGTATATAACATTATTATTATTATTATTATTATTAATTCTTGTTTACTGTCTAATGCAAGCCCTATTAGCTTATGTAGACTATTGCCACTATTTACACTAGGTGAACAAAAAACCCCCTGTTAGCTAGTCGTAGAAGCAGCTCCTAAAGGCTTGCCTATACTAGGGGAAAAACACCTTTCGCTAATGTGCTGTATGTGCGTCCCTAGGCAAGCGCAGGCATGACGCCTGCGCTAGTAGGTTGCTGTTGTCCTCTAGCCTTGACCGCCCACCCTGTCACGCTTGCCTCTACTAGTGATGTCTCCCTTGTGTGTAGGTACTGCCTCCTCTCCTGTATAGTTGTCCGCTACGCTCCTCCTCCCCCCTCGCGCCTCGCCCCTAGCGCTGCTGTCGCTCCTCGCAGGCGTTAACAGCGCGTTTTGTTATGACCCCTCTAGCACCTCACTAGTAGTATGCAGGGACTATCTGCGCGCTGTCGCCGCCGTCGCACGTTTTTGGGCCCCTCTAGCGCCTCACTAGTGGTATACAGGGTCCATCCGTGTGCAGCGCCGCCGTTATCCCGGCCTCTCTGGCACCGTACTAGTGGTATGCGAAGCTTGGGTCGCTAGCGTCTGTCCGTCGCATAGCCGCTGCTGTTTCGTCTGCCCAAGGGTGTAAGGGATAAAGCGTTTTGCTATGTTCTTATATTGTTGCTGTTAGGTGCTTAAGGATAGTCCTTTATGTTAATAGAGTTTATAAACTGTTTTTCTAACTGTTATAGGTGTTGTTTATAGTAGCGCTAGTGTGAAAACTCTGCACTATCTCACTATAGAGCAGCGTTACCTACCACACTACCATCAACGCGACGTCTCTGCGCTGGCTCTGATCTCTGTAAGAGTCAGGTTCCCAGGCTTCACCACGTGGAGGTGCAGAGTCCGATTTCGAAGCCTAGAAGTATATAACATATAATTAGTAATAGAGATCTATTCTCTATACTAAATAATAATGTTACGCAAATTTCCTAGGGAAATAACTCTATAATTAGTAGTATTAGCACTAGAAATATTGCTATTATATATAAAAATAATAAAAATATTTTAAATAATTGTTTATATATACCTACCTTTAATGTAAACATTATTTTATTAAATAGAATACTTAAAGAAGGATATAAAGCTAGTTTTAGTTAAAATCTAGCAATTATATATAAAGAACTTTATAATAAGAAGCAAATTCTATTTACTATAAATAACAAAAATAATCTATTTTACTTAAATGCTAAAATAGATTAAAAACCTACTAGTTTATATATAATTCATGATAATAGACTAATTAATCTGTTAAATTTATAGCATAAAAGATTAGGCCATAAGAATATTAGTATTATTAGTGAATTATTAAATATTAAAATACCTAAAGAATATAGATTTAGCTACGAAATCTGCCTAAAAGCTAAATTAACAAATAAAAGAAATAAGGAATTAACTCCTAAACTAAATAACTATTTAGATAAAATAGTTATAGATATTTATAGACTACTTAGCCTAGAATCTAAATTAGGCAAATATATTATATTTTTTCTAGATGCTAAAACTAGGTATTTAGACTATAAAATAATATTTTTAAAATTAAAAGCTTTTAAAGCCTTTAAAGAATTTAAAGCTAAAGCTAAAAACAATAATAACAATTATACTATTAAAATAATAGAAACAGATAATAGAGGAGAATTTGTTAACTATAAATTTACTAAATTAACTAACAATTCTAGTATAATACATCAATTCTCTAGTCTATATACGCGAGAACAAAATAGGTTAATTAAAAGAATTAATAGAACTATTATAGAAACAGTTAGAGCTTTATTATATAATAGTAATTTACTATTATATTTTTAGGATAAAGCAGTGAATACTACTGTTTATCTATATAATATTACACCTCATAGTTCTATTAACTATATTAGCCTATATAAGACACTATATAATACTAAACCTAATTTTAAACAAATTAAAATTTAGGGCTCTATAGCTTATTATAAAAATAAGCAAACTAGGTTAAAGAAATTAGAACCTAGAGCAAACAAAGCTATACTACTAGGTTTTGATTATAACAATAGTTATAAACTATTAGATTTAGAATTAAATAAAATAACCTATTCTAGAGATATAGTTATATTAGAAAATTAATTTTATAACTTTAAAATAAAGAAAATTAAAAACAAAAATTCTAAAGTTTCTAATTTATCTAATTAAACAATATAATTAGAAATTAACAAAAAACGAAAAGTAGAATATAAAAATACTACTAATAAAAGAATTAAATATTCTAATATATTAGAAAAGACAGCCCTAACAAGTCTTTAATTTTTCTAATAACAATACTATTGCTAGTATAGCAATGCTACTCATAGTAGTAATAGCAATGCTACTCATAGTAGTAATAGCAATGCTACTCATAGTAGTAATAGCAATGCTACTCATAGTAGTAATAGCAACACTATTCATAGTAGCAATAGTAGTAATAACAATATTACTAATAGTAATATTAATAATACTATTAACAATAGTACACAAAGCTCAAATACTATAGAAGACCTAGGAAGTCTAGATAAGCTATCACTAGTTATTAATGTACAAGAACCTAATAACTATTTAGAAGCAATAAATAGCTCTAAAAAAGATTATTAGTTACAAGCAATGAAAAAGGAATTGGACCAATTAAATAAGCAAAATACCTGGACCTTAACTGAAATACCTAAAAATAAATCTATTCTAAAAGGTAGATAGGTATTTAAAGAAAAAACAGATGAAAATAACAATCTAGTTAAATATAAAGCTAGATAGGTTGCTAAAGGCTATACACAAACTTATGGCGTAGACTATTTACAAACCTTTGCAAATACAATTAAAATAGGCTTAATAAGACTATTATTATTTTTTGCAGCCTCTGCAAATTTAGAAATTAAACATTTTGATTTTAAAAACGCCTTTATAAATGCTCCTATAAATAAAGAAATCTATATAGAACAACCTATAGGCTTTAATAATAATAAAGATTAAGTTTGTAAATTAAATAAAGCCCTATATAGATTAAAACAATCTCCTAGAGCTTGGTTTCAATTTATTAATAAGAAACTAAATAAATTAGATTTTTATTCTATTAAAACAGAACAATGTATTTTTATTAATACTATATTAAATATCTATATAATTGTCTATATAGATTATTATTATTATTTAATCTATTTACTGTCTATTTTAAGCTCTAGTAGCTTATGTAGACTTTTGCTATAGGATAAAACTTATACATAGAGAAAACCTTCTATATGCTATATTTACGTTCCCTTACTTTTTGCCTATAAAGTACTACGTTTTCTTTTTATCTTAACTGCCTATGTTATTATACTTGCCCTTAGTAAGGGGCTTAAGAGAGAGAGAGAGAGAGAGAGTAAGAAAATAGAAGAGAGAGAGAGGTATTTATATAAGGGGTAGTCTAGCAGTCTTTAGTAGCGTTATGCTAGCGTTATAGTAGCGTTAGGGCAGCGTTTCCTTAAGGGTCTGTCTAGCCTAATAGTCCCTAGATCTCTTAGTATGTTACATAATTCTCTAGGGCTAAGTCCTAGGCTACTTTAAACTATTTTAGAACTCTCTGCTTAAGTAACTATAAGGCTGTTGCCTTTGCTTGTTCTAGGTAGCCTAGGGCATCCTTTAGCCTTTTGTTACGTAGGCGTAGTAGCAGCGCGCTTCTATTATATCTTATATAGTAGAAGATTACGTGTTTAACTATTTGTTTATGCTATCTATAGGGGCATTCTCTAGAGATCCCTAGTACCCTATAGTGCGCTAGCTAGCAGTTAAGTCTAATTGCCTCTATGTAGAGCAGGAAAAGCGCTGTTAATTCTGCTTTTAAGAGGTTGTTGTATAGCTGTTAGGGGCGTTTTGTCTATAGTTCTGTCTAGGTTGTTTCCTTCCTTCCCCTGCCTTTATGTTTCTAAGCCTGTTTCTATTTAAGGTCTTGTCCCTGTTAGATTGCTATGTAGGTGCCTGTCTATAGTTGTCTAGTCTATTAGCCGCGCGTTAAGTTGCCCTTAGCGCGCTAGCGTTCTGCTTAGTTGCTTGCTATTCGCGTACCTAGGCGATAAGGTTGTCTGCTTTTGCTTTTGTTGCTTTGCTCTGCGTAGCTAGGCGCGGCGCTGTTGTATTGCTTCCCTGTTGTCTTAGTAACCTCTATATAGTTTATATAGTTTGCTAGACGTTCTAGTCTATAGCTCTATGTTGCTTAATTGCCTGTTAGAACGCTTATGTCTTAACCTAGAGAGAGAGCAGGGCTATGCCTGCTTCCTGCTTAATAGCCACGCTTAGGGTACCTTTATATGCTCTAGTAATCTGCCTAAGACATTTCTTCTACGTTTTTAGAAGTAGCTCTATTATGCTTATAGCTATTAATCCTCTATTAAGTTGCTGTCTCTATACCTATGCTCTATATATTATTGCTAGTTATACTACTGCTATATAAATAAGTTTTAACTATTACATTAATAGGCCTATGTTAATGCTATAATACGCGCTATCGCGTTAAATAAGCTCTCGCCGTTCTATGCTGCCTTTTAAGTGTGCTCCTTTTATTATAATTTTAGGTCTACCTATATGCCTAAGATCTAGATAGACTTTATGCAGAGCTCTGCCTTGTCTCTAGCAATACAAACAGTACTCGCTAGGTCCTTGCGTTAGCCTCGCCTCCTAGTGAAGTGCATAAGCTAGTACTTGTCTAGGGCGAACTTAGCTCTATAGCGCTTTGCCTATGCTACGCACTTGTTATAGGCTGTAGTGAGTCTCTAGCAGTTGTCTGCTGCCATGTTTCCCTAGGCTACTAGCGTAGTGTTATTAACAAATCTAAATCTAAATACGTTATTGCTTCCTACTTATTTAAATTCCTTTAGTAGCTCTATAATAAAAAAGAGGAATAGTATTAGGGACAGGGGGGACCCCTATAGGATCTCTACGTTTACCTATATTCTCTAGCTTATGTACCTAGCAAACGTAATTTATATAGTTTGTTTGCTAAAGAAGTCTTCTATAAACTATATAGTCTATAGTAGTATGCCCTTGTTCTAGAGTATGTGTAGTAGTCTAGTATATGCTACGTTGTTAAAGGCTCCTACAAGGTTAAGGCCTAGCATTAAAACTACGCATCCTTTCTAGGCTTTCCACGCTGTCTAAACAACGTTAGTAAGCAGCTTAACCGCCGTTATTATAGACCTCTTCTTTTAGCCACCTATTTAGTTCTAGGGTAGTAGTTAGTGTTCTTCTGCTGCCTCTGCTAGGCGCTCTGCTATAATAGTTTTAACTAGCTTAGCAATTATGTTCTCTAGCGCTATAAGGCAATAGGCGTTAACTAGGGTGTAGTCTTTCTTTCCTAGTTTACGTAGTGCTACTATAATAGTGTCTTTAAGTCCCTCTAGCAGAGGGGCGCTGTTAAATAGCTTGCTAATCGCCTTTGCTAGGTCGTTGCTAATAGTATTGCTAAGCGTTTTAAAGACTTTGTTAGTATTTTGTCTAGTCCTAGGGCTTTCTTGCTTAGGAGCTTACGTATTACGTCTTATACTTGTTGCTTTATAACTCTATAGTCTATGTAGGCTATGTTTAGTTAAGGGTTCTATGTCTTGCTGTTCCTATTACTTCCTGTTTATAGTAGTACGTTGTTTTGCTTACGCTTCTCTATAGTTCTCCTTTAAGGTTACTAAGGTCTGCTTCCCCTGCTGTTAGAAAGAATTTCTTTATAAGATAGCTGCTTTGCTTTGCTATCCTCTACCCCTGTTTAGTTGTTACGTTTCGTAGTGCTAGTAGGTGTAGGTCTATGTAGGGCCCTTTTTATAGGCCCTGCTCTATTTTATTATGTCCTAGAGTGTTTTTTAAGGTTTTGCTGCTACTGTCTAGAGACTGCTAACAAATGTCCTCTAGCTTGCTCTGCTAGCTTGTTATATTTCCTTAGTAAGCGCTTTCCTTATGTTTTGCAGGCGTTCCTCTGCCTCCTCTATGTAGTATTATATAACCTCCCTCTAGGCGCGTCTTACGTTTATGAGTAATACTAAGCTTAGGGCGACTATAACCTCTACCGAATTTGCTAGGTCTTAACCTTAGGCAGTGGGTTTCTATGCCCTGTTAGATTGCCTTTATAAAGCTGCTAGAGGTTAATCATGCTAGTGCTAGTGCTTTCTATAAGGTCCTTGCAAGGTTTTTTAGTCTATCTTCGCATAGCATACCGCCGTCGCGTCGCTGTTAGTTTAACTTGCAGGCGACTATAATTCGTATAGGGATGTAGTCCTTTTGAGTGCCTATTTGTCTACTAGTCGCAGTGCTCTAGGCGCTGCGTGAGGGTGGTACTTATAAAGGTTAAGTTAATTATAGATTGTCTCCGCCTTGTTTCTATGTTAGTAGGCCCTTTAGGGTGCATAATTAAAGGCCTTTTAATTCTATAGCGTTTAGTAGGCGTGTTGCTGCTAGGTTGCATTATGTCTCTATGCCTCTCTATAATTAGTAGTGTAGGTTAAAGTCTCTAAGGACTATAATCTAGTCTGCTATAGTCCTTATAAGTTGCTCTATAGTTAGTTTATATACTAAGGTTTGTTAGTTAGTTTTATGTTATAGGCGTTAAATATTACTATTCTTGTCCTTTGCTTATAGTTTAATAGCTTCTAAGTTGTCTAAGCTATACGTCCTTTTCTATGCCTTAAGTGCTATGCTATTTATAAAGCATGTTTTTGTCTGTTTCGTTGCCTCTATATACTAGTTATAACTAGGCAGGCAGTACGTTTTGCTTTGTTTGTTTGTTCTAGGCTATTCTTTATATAGCGAGTATGTAGTGTTTGCTAGCTCTGCGCGTTAAAGAAAGGCCTTGTCTTAGTTCTGTTTGCTATGCTATAGTTATATTAGAGTATTTTAGTACTTTTATTATTATAATAGAGTAACGTCTCTATTTAGCTGCTATTCTTATTTAGGAAGATTATAGTTTAGCTTAGGTCTAATGTCGCTTAGCGCGCTACGCGTGCTGCCTCTATAGGTTAGCCTTTCCTATAGTAGTTAGGTCTCTCATGTGTTTAGGTTACGTTTGCCTAGGGAAGGACTATAATTAGCCTGCTGTTTTGTTTGCCTCTATTTCTAGCTAGGTTAGACCTAATAGCTAGTTCTATCCTTAGCTTCTATATGCCTGTTCTATACACTGTAACGCTAGGCACGCCCTTATCTGCACGCTCTATATGTCTGTCTATAGTTAGTATAGCATATAGCTAGCTTTATATTGTCTTATATTATAGTCGCTAGCGCACTATATGCATTTTGCTGCCTTTGCGTAGGCGCCCTGTTTATGTCCTACGCGCTATATTAGTAGCATTATTTTAGTGCTAGGTTGCTGTTATAAATTCTAGCCTTAAAGTATTCTGCCTAATAATAATTCTGCTTTAAACAATTCTCTCTAGTTTAGCCTATATGTTTACCTTATAACAAGGGAACTCTTTTTTTTATATGTTGTCTTCTTAGCGTTTTAGAGGCGCGTTAGGGTTACGTAGCTAGCGTATTAATAAGATCTTAGTTATGCTATAGAGTCCTTTATAATAATTTCTTAAGGTCTTAATATAATGTTAGAGTTATCTATAGATTAGCTATTCTTAACTAAGAGGGTGTATAGATACTAGAGGACCTCTACTAGGTACGCCTTCCTAAGGAGCTGTATTCCCTAGGGGTCTAGCGCTGCTCAAGGCGTCCTGCTAGGCTTGGACTTAAGGCGTATGTCTATGTCTCTGCTCTTATAACAGTAGACAGCAATAGCGTTAGGGATAGCTAGTTAGATAATCTTAAGGATCTTGCTTAGGGTCTTGTTAGTCACGTTGTTAATTCTAGCCTAAATAATTAGTTTAGGGGCAGCTAGCTGCAGCCTGCGGGCTA
>MCFA01000502.1:0-11318 GCA_002105025.1 Clohesyomyces aquaticus
ATTATAAACAGTTCCTTATTATATATTTCCTAGTTTAGCTCTAAACTAGATAGGACCTTGCTATAGAACAAAACAGGGTACTACGCTCTGTTAGCATGTTGTTAGGATAGAACTCTAGCAATTACCCTATCTAAAGCGTTAGTTTTAACTTTTATGTCTAGCTCTAGATTAAAGTAGCAGAGCGTAGGTATGCTTAGCAGCGCTAATTTTAGCTTCTTAAACGCTATATTATAGTCTAAACTCTATATAAAAGGGGTCATAGGGCTCTAGAGCGTAATTATTAGCTTTGCTACACAAGAGAATTCTAGAACAAACTGTTAATAGAATCTAGTAAAGCCTAGGAAGGACTTCACACCTGTAACAGTAGTGGGTAGTTGCTAGCTACGTAGCGCCTTAACTTTCTCTAGATTAACCTCTAGTCCTTTGTTTAAAAGTATATAACTAAGATACTTTGTTTAGGTAACGTAGAATTCGCTTTTCTTAATATCTACTTATAATCCTGCTTAGCGTAGCCTTTCTAAAACTTTCTTAACGTGTAGAGTATAAGTCGCCTTGTCTTTAGAGTAGATAAGGATGTTATCTAGATAGGCAATGTAGAAGTTGTCTAGGTAATTAATTAAGACGTTATTTATATAGCGCTAGTAAGTTATAGGGCTATTACATAATCTAAAAGGTAGAACTTTACACTTATAGGTTCTATATCTAGTCTAAAACATAGTATACTCCTTAGAACCTAGGTCTATCTAAATTTTGTTAAAAGCTACGCGTATATTAAACTTAGTAAAGATTACTGCCTTAGTTAGCTAGGCTAAGAGTTTGTCTATACGTAGTATTAGGTACATATCCTTATAAGTAAGAGCGTTAAGTTTCTAGTAATTAACATAAATACGTAGATCTCTATTTGCTTTTTATACATAAAGGATAGAGGAGGCAAAAAGGCTCTAACTCTGCTTAATATACCTATGCTTTAGATTGTCTATAATGTATTTCTTAGTTGCCTCTAGTTCCTTAACGTTTTGCTTATATAACAGGCTATAGCTGTTAGGGAGAGGTTCTGTTAGAACAATCTTGTAGTTATATAGACAATGTTCTAGCAGTTAGTAAGCCGCAGTTTTGCTAAATATATCCTAATACTAACAGTATTTAGCGGGTAATTAGAGGTCAAGCAACGCTTTGTTCTCTGCCTTGTCTTTGAGCTATAGCGCTTGCTTGTCCTTAATTAGGCGCTCTATCTTATAGATAGAAGTTAAAAAGAATTTGTTCTCCTTCTTCTTTATGTTAAAATAGAACGTATTTGCTAATATAAGGGCAATAGTAGGAGAATAGATGCTTTTTAGGTTTATATTAGACCTTCTAACAGACAGACAAAAGAACGATTAGAGTGCCTTAGGACTATAGGCTAGGGGAGATTAAAACAATTTTAGTAAGCGTAGCAAACCTCTAATGTAGTAGATTATTAGGCTACAAGACTGCCTATACTGTTCCTTTTCCCATAGAGCGTCGCGGCGTTAGATATCTAGCTCTACCTCTTCGTCACACGTTAGCTAGGTCAATTACATGAGCATAGGAGGCGCAGGATCATAAGTAGCAGGGTAAGTACTAGGCTATATAATCTAATTCTAGTCTGTATTAAGCTAGAGCTTAAAGCAACGTAACTACTTAATGCTAATAATTAAATCCTAGTGTTGGGTAAAGGGGTGGAGTTAGTAGGTGCGACCCGCAGTCAGAAGGAAACACACTCTAGAGGAGGTGGTGCAGTATTAGGACGAGTAATTATTATATAAGAAGTATAGTGTACATAGAAAATAGGTAATTTGTTGTCCGTCCCTCCTAGGGTTGCTAGTTTTTCGTGTTAAACAAGTCTTTTTTTTTAGGGTTTCTAGTGTTCTGTTCATGAAAGGGAATGTTCTATGTCCCACCCTTCTCCTCTTCAGCTAACTATGTTACTCAGCCCCCCAGCCACCTAGTTGTCTCTGAGGCGCCAGTGGCTGCGCACCTCCCTAACAGCTGTCCCCTAAGCCCCTGATGCTATAGCTGCGTGCTGAGACGGCAAGTGGCCGTCAATCGCCGTCAATAAACGGCAGTTGGCCGTCAATCAACGGCAGGTAGCCGTCAATCAACGGCAGGTAGCCGTCAATCGCCGTCAACCGCCGTCCCCTATACCTCTCACTAGCCCGACACCAGCTCTATACCACCACCTTGAATTAGATTTCCCAAACGTCCAGCCTCTTACACCACATTTTCCTCCCCCACTTAAGAGCTTAGCCCCCTCAAGCTCCTGCCATCTCGCTGCCTAAACTGTGTTAATTAAACCTTTAGTGACCCAACAAGTAGGGAGAGTTTTGCTAGAAGATGCCATGCTTAATAGACTTAGGGTTCGTGGCAGCCATGCTTTCTAAATCGCTTCGCTTATTAGTTTGTCCAAGCAGAGTTCAGAGGTTTCAGCCCACTGCTTCGCTTATTAATTTGTTCCGCTTTCGTTAATGTTCGTGATGCTTCGTATCTTAATCCAGCCTGTGGTCCACGCGCTGTCCAGCTCCCCTAATGAAGCCGCCAATAGTCTTTGTTGTCTCTATGGCTAGTGTAATGCTAGCGCAGCTCACAGACAATCGCCTTCCCCAACTTAGACACCTCGTCTCTTTTGGAATTAACTTAGGGCTAAGTTCAACCGTCCTTCGATCAATAGAACGCCTTCGCTCCTTTTCTCAGATTTTTCAGGGTCCCGCTGGCCCCCCCGCTCAAAGCTCTTTAGACGTCCTGCCTCTTGTTGATCTAGACACCTCGCCTCTCTGGACGTCCTGCCTCTGCTAATCTTGTTGTTTGTGCGATTCAAATGCCACTCGCTCAGCTATCTCTTTTCCAATTGTTCCAATCGTCAGGCGGTCGCTGTTTTTGTGCGTGAATTCGTATCAGGGTCCAGCCTGTGGTCCACGCGCTGTCCAGCTCTCCTAATGAAGCCGCCAATGTCCTTCGTTGTCCCTATGGCTAGTGTGATGCTAGCGCAGCTCACAGACAATCGCCTTCCCCAACTTAGACACCTCGTCTCTTTTAGAATTAACTCAGGGCTAAGTTCAACCGTCCTTCAATCAATAGAACGCCTTCGCTCCTTTTCTCAGATTTTTCAGGGTCCCGCTAGCCCCCCCGCTCAAAGCTCTTTGGACGTCCTGCCTCTTGTTGATCTGGACACCTCGCCTCTCTGGACGTCCTGCCTCTGCTAATCTGTTGTTTGTGCGATTCGAATGCCACTCGCTCAGCTATCTCTTTTCCAATTGTTCCAATCGTCAGGCGGTCGCTGTTTTTGTGCGTGAATTCGTATCGTCGTGATGCTAGCACCTCCTCTAGAGCATGCTACCCAGTTCCAACAGACCGTCAGGCCCCATAGGCTTCGCCAAAAATGTTGGGTAAAGGGGTGGAGTTGGTAGGTGCGACCCGCAGTCAGAAGGAAACACACTCTAGAGGAGGTAGTGCAGTATTAGGACGAGTAATTATTATATAAGAAGTATAGTGTACATAGAAAATAGGTAATTTGTTGTCCGTCCCTCCTAGGGTTGCTAGTTTTTCGTGTTGTTCTTTTTTTTAGGGGTTTCTAGTGTTCTGTTCATGAAAGGGAATGTTCTATGTCCCACCCTTCTCCTCTTCGGCTAACTGTGTTACTCAGCCCCCCAGCCACCTAGTTGTCTCTGAGGCGCCAGTGGCTGCGCACCTCCCTAACAGCTGTCCCCTGAGCCCCTGATGCTATAGCTGCGTGCTGAGACGGCAAGTGGCCGTCAATCGCCGTCAATAAACGGCAGTTGGCCGTCAATCAACGGCAGGTAGCCGTCAATCAACGGCAGGTAGCCGTCAATCGCCGTCAACCGCCGTCCCCTATACCTCTCACTAGCCCGACACCAGCTCTATACCACCACCTTGAATCAGATTTCCCAAACGTCTAGCCTCTTATACCACACTAGGCGCCTAGGTCCATGACTATAAAGGGGCAGTTATAGATAGTTCTCCTATTAATTCAGAGGTGTAGGCGGATATACTAATTAACAGGAACCTAGATTTAATCTTAAAAACCTTTAACAGTAACCCTATAGGGTAGCTGCTAGATAGGTACATAGAGGGACTAGGACAGGGATCCTGCTACTAATAAGTTAAGGAACAGAAAACCTTATGCGCTAGTGTTAATTAGAGAGTTTAGTTAGACACTAATGCCTTTTAAACATAAAACAGTAGAGACTTAGAAGTGTTTTCCTCTAAACAAGCGTAATAGGTTAATGCTTAATAGATTATACTTATTTAGGCCTAAGATAGAGAGTTTGCCTAGGCGTCTCTGTTTCCTGTCTAAGATCTGTCTAGGTTATATTTGTTTACGTCTAGAAACTCTTCCTCTAGTTCTTGTTGTTCTAACTTAATCTCTTACACTTAAGAGACAGGGCAATTATTTATAAAATGTCTAGGCTTACTATAATTATAGCAATTGCTAGGGGTTATATGCCTTTCTAGGTTAGGGGTTTTGCTTAGCTGTTAGAGAATAACTAAGGTAGACTAAGGGGCTAATGCAGGGGCTGTTTAGACCTAAATTATACTACAGGTTAGTTTTAAGTTCTTAGCAAACTTCTAAGACTAATCTATAGAGGCCTTAACAGCAGAGGACTAGCTCTAAATATAGTCTAGGACCACTAGGTTACTCCTCCTTTCTATGTTATAGGCTGTTAGGTAGGTAACTATAGTTTTAAAGGAATTCTCCTAAGTATGTTTAAAACCTAGGTTTAGCATCTATAGGCTAGGAGATAGCTTCTCCTATAAGTAGAAAAACTATTCTGTTTTAGATATAGATCCTCTAATTGCTACGCTAATAAAACGCGCCTTAAAGGCAGGGAACGTTTCTCCTTTATCTATCTAGAGAGCCTAGAAAGCCTGCTATGCCTTAGTCTCTTTATTGCTAGTAATAAAATAAGTTCGCAAGAGCTTAATTATTTCTTCTATAGTTATAAACTAGAAAGCATCTAACTTAGCTAGGTATCTAGGCTCTAGGTATTCTTTCGCGATACTAGAGGCATGTCCCTATACTAATGCCATGCATGCTTGCTTGCTCTAATAGTAATCTATATTAATTTTAAGTTAGTCTATAATTAAGGCTTGCTACTATTTAAAAGTAGGTTCCTTGCTATCTATAAGGCTTTCAATCTTAGGCGTGCGTTTAGTGAGG
This sequence comes from Clohesyomyces aquaticus, assembly GCA_002105025.1. Classification (NCBI taxonomy): domain Eukaryota; kingdom Fungi; phylum Ascomycota; class Dothideomycetes; order Pleosporales; family Lindgomycetaceae; genus Clohesyomyces; species Clohesyomyces aquaticus. Next base: position 5,195 of record MCFA01000502.1, read on the forward strand.
TAGGCTTAGGTAGGTTTAGAGGTGCTAACAGGGTCTCTTACTCGTGACGTAGTAAGAGTGTCTTAAGGCAGGGTTAGGAGTAATTTAGTAGTTAGTAGAAGTTAATTTAGACTAACGGTTCTTAACCTAGTCAGGTGCGTGATCTGTGCCTATAATTAAGCAATTTAGTTATTAAAGGCTATGTTGCTATAGTTTAAATCTAAATTAGGTAGGTCTCTAGCTATAGGTTCTGTAATAGCAGGTTTAGCTGTTAAAGGGGTAGTAGATATTTAGCTCTAGAGGCTAGGAGCTTGCCTTAGCCTTAACTTAAGCGTGTAGCAATTCTTGCACTAGAATTAGCAGGTAGTTAGGGGTTAGACATTAGGGTAGGTTCTAATTCTAATAGGTTCTTAGTAGTCTCTAAGTCTCTACCTTAGCGCACTCTACGTAACTTTTCTAAAGATAATCCTAATTATAAGGGATAGAAAGTTCTAAACCTAAAGGCTTTAGTTAACAGGAGGTCTCTAAGATCCTGTCTATAGACTAAATAATTTAATGTAAACAGTATATAAGTACTATAACCTAAACTAAATTAGACGCGTCTTAAGGCTTAGACGTAGTTAAATAAATAATTAATGTAATATTATTAAAAAGGCTGTTACTAGCAAAAGCAAGTTTTTCTATATAATGTAACAGCGTAGGCATAACAATGGGTCTAAATATAGTAGGAATCTACTTAGAGGCATATGGGAGTGCGTGGGGACTTAGGAACCTAGGAATTCCATTAACACCTATAGGCCTTGTACGAAAGGATATAGAAAAACTACTAAGCCTGCTATAGGGAGGAAGGGGACTATATACATGAGGGAAATAGGGGTACATCTGGGGGCAGGGGTCGGACCCGATACAGTACGCGTTCGGGCCTGATGCGGGACACGTTCGGACCCAAAGGGAAATTGGCAGACCCCTGATCAGAGGTTAGCAGGACTTGGCCTGGAACGAGGTCGTTACCTCGTTACACGCACCCCACTCCCTCGCTACGCGGACGAAATAGCAGCCTAGGCAGACCTCTCACCCCTAGGCTAGACGAACCTCTCACTACCCCTTGCCTCTATAACTGCCCTAAGCTAGATAACCATAATCATAAGACATAGATCGTTACTCTTTCCTATAGGAGAGAACCTAGGTTAGGACCCTAGAGTAACAGACACCTAATACTAGGGGCAAAGATCCTGCTTTAGCAGAAAGGGAGAGTCCTCTAGACAGGCGGTTATGTTACAACAGCAGTTTAGGCGTCATGTTATAACAACAGGCGCTAGGAGAACAGTAGACGCGGAGGCTACACTAACAGAGCATAGAGTAGGAGAGGAGAGGACGAAGACAGACATACGTAACATCATAAGGTATAAGGGACGTTAGACATAGAGGGCATTCAGGACTTAGGTCAGGGAAAGCGTGACAGGGTGGGCGGTCGAGGCTAGAGGACAACAGCAACCTATAGGCGCAGGCGTCTTGCCTGCGCCTGCCTGGGTACGCACATATGGCACACAAACGAAAGGTGTTTTTCCCCCAGTACAGGCAAGCCTTCGGGAGCTGCTTCTACGACTAGCCAACAGGGGGTTTTTTGTTCACCTGGTGTAAATAGTGGCAATAGTCTGCATAAGCTAATAGGGCTTGCATTAGACGGTAAACAAGAATCAATAATAATAATACTTCAGCCGCTTTACAAAGCAGTGCACTATGGAGCCCAACCCACATATACCTATATTAAATTAAGTATCTAATAGCTAACTTAGTCCTTTAAGCTTTCTTTGCTAAGACTTCTAACTATAATTAGGTTTCTTTATAGCTTTAAAGGTGTGTAACCTTAGTGTAATGATCGCAAGCTCTGCCCCACTGCGCCATACAACTAAAAAGGTGCGAATATCAACGAACGTTGATATTTGCGAGCAGAATAGTATATATCCTTACACTATCTCCCTTCTTAGAAACGCATGACTCAGGCGTACCTGACAGAGGCGCGAGATACGCATAAGCGATACTATACTAGACCTCCCAGCAGCTACAACGTGGCGCCAAAAGAGGCCGCCTCACGTTTCAAAAACTTGGCTTAAGCTGAACAGAGTGGGGATCGAACACGCGACCCTGCGACCCCGCGCGACCCCGCACGGGCATCGCCACAGGCATCGCCAGACCTCGCGCATCCGACCCCAACTGCTGTTAGTTCGTTGATATTATGTAATGATCGCAAGCTCTGCCCCGCTGCGCCATACAACCAAAAAGGTGCGAATATCAACGAACGTTGATATTTGCGAGCAGAATAGTATATATCCTTACACTTAGCCTCTTTAAAAAGAAGATACATGTTATAATCTTCTTATAATCTATTTACTTAGAGTGCTAGTAGCAGCTAGTTATAGTATAGCATCTGCCCTTTCTATATCATGCGCTCTAGCTTTGCTTTGTCTAGTTTCTTCCCTTGAATTCTAAGCTTTAAACGTTTCCTGCCTTAGCTCCTGCTATAAAGGCTGCTGCCTAGGGGTCTCTTAACGTTCTGTGTTCTAAACGGGCACTCTTGCTAGCTAGACCTTGTTTCCTGTAGGCAGTCTCTTTAGAATATTGCCTGTAGGCTCTGTTATTAGATTATTGCCCATAGGCTTTAGCATTAGATTGTTGCCTATAGGCTCTAGTATTAGATTGTTGCCTATAGGTTCTAGCATTAGATTGTTGCCTATAGGCTCTAGCATTAGATTATTGCTAGTAGGCTCTAGCGTGCTCTATGATTTAAGCGTAATTTACACTAAAGGGGATATAGAGTTTCTTACGCTTACCTATATTAGTTAACAATTAAGCTAGCAAAGCTACTACTAGTAGTGTATGTAGTAGAGTTAGGTAAGGTATAACCTTTCTACTTGCTACATTATACTAGTGCAGACTTTTTTCTATTGCTATCTAAATTGTCTCGTCCTTATAGAACGTCCTATGTTTATTTTATATTAGATTTAGAGAAAGAGGTAGTTTAATAGTCTTAATCTATGTTATAATCTTCTCTATAGTGCTATGCATAAGATTGTCTATAATCTCTTAATAGCTTTCGCTATATATAATGTCTTTATTAAAAACTACGTTATAAGTACTAATTACCTTGCCTATAGATAGTACCTCTATTCTAACTATGTTAGTAGAGCGATATCCTACTAGGTATTCTATCTAGGCTTTAGGATTAAACTTCTATAGACAGCTTTTTCCTTGCTTTATATTATCTGTTATTATAAATGCCTTATAACTATATGCTAGACTTTTTCTCGAAGCATTAAAAAACGCGTTGAAACGTCATAAATTCATCGAGCAAAACGCCTACAGTACTGTCCCTAGCTACGCAAGCAGCAGGAACGACGGCGAAACGGTGCAGCGACGCGATAGCGCCGCTACACCATAGTTAACACGCCAACGCGTTAGCAGGAGGAACATATCACCTACCTATATAACATAACAGAGAACAAAACAAGGTATACCCTAACACTATAGAGGAGCTAACAAAAATACTAGAGGCTATAGAGAGAGAAAGGAACGAGAGAGTAAAGGCGTTAACGCGCTAGGCAAGAGAGGTAGTAGAGGGAATAGAGGAACAGCTCTATGTCTAGAAAACATGCAACGAGATCCTCTAACACGTAAAGGAGACCAAAGCTAAGGCTAACAGCAACCTGCTAGCAACCTAACAATAGGCAGATGTCGCAGCGCAGGCTGCGTAGCTAGCTGCCCCTAAACTAATTATTTAGGCTAGAATTAACAACGCGACTAACAAGACCCTAAGCGAGATCCTTAAGATTATCTAACTAGCTATCCCTAACGCTATTGCTGTCTACTGTTATAAGAGCAGAGACATAGACATACGCCTTAAGTCGCAAGCCTAGCAGGACGCCGTTGTAGCAGCGCTAGACCCCTAGGGAATACAGCTCCTTAGGAAGGCGTACCTAGTAGAGGTCCCTAGTGTGTAATATACCTTCCTAGTTAAGAACAGCTAATCTATAGATAACTCTAACATTATATAAGACCTTAAGAAATTATTATAAAGACTCTATAGCATAACTAAGATCTTATTAATATGCTAGCTACATAACCCTAACGCGCCCCTAAAACGCTAAAGAGATAATATATAAAAAACAAGAAGTTCCTTTGTTATAGAGGTAAACACGTAGGCTAAATAAGAAAGAATTATTTAAAGCAGAATTGTTATTAGGGCAGAATACTTTAAGGCTAGAATTTATAACAGCAACCTAGCACTAAAACAATGCTACTAATATAGCGCGTAGGGACATAAACAGGGCGCCTACGCAAAGGCAGCAAAATGTATGTAGTGCGCTAGCAACTATAATATAAGACAATGCAAAGCTAGCCACGTATGCTACACTAACTATAGACAAACACATAGAGCGTGGCAGATAAGGGCGTGCCTAGCGTTACGTAGTACAGAACAGGCATATAGAAGCTAAGGATAGAACTAGCTATTAGGTCTAACCTAGCTAGAAATAGAGGCAAACAAAACAACAGGCTAATTATAGTCCCTTCCCTAGGCAAACGTAACCTAAACGACGGAGAGACCTAACTACTATAGGGAAAGGCAACCTATAGAGGCAGTACGCGCAGCGCGCTAAGCACATTAGACCTAAGCTAAACTATAATCTTCCTAAATAAGAACAGCAGCTAAATAGAGAACGTTACTCTATTATAATAATAAAAGTACTAACAATACTCTAATATAACTATAGCATAGCAAACAGAACTAAGACAAGGCCCTTCTTTAACGTAGTAGAGCTAGCAAAACACTACATACTCGCTATATAAGAACTAGCCTAGAACAAACAAACAAAGCGAACGTACTGCCTGCCTAGTTATACACTAGTATATAGAGGCAACAACAGACAAAAACATGCTTTATAATAAGCATAGCACTAGGCCTTAAGGCATAGAAAAGGACGTATAGCTTAGACAACTTAGAAGCTATTAAACTATAAGCAAAGGACAAGAGGATAGTAATATTTAACGCCTATAACATAACAAACTAACTAACAAACCTTAGTATTATAAACTAACTATAGAAGCAACTTGTAAGGACTATAGCAGACTAGATTATAGTCCTTAGAGACTTTAACCTACACTACTAATTATAGAGAGGCATAGAGACATAATGCAACCTAGCAGCAACACGCCTACTAAACGCTATAGAATTAAAAGGCCTTTAATTATACACCCTAAAGGGCCTACTAACATAGAAACAAGGCGTAAGACAATCTATAATTAACTTAACCTTTATAAGTACTACCCTCGCGCAGCGCCTAGAGCACTACGGACTAGTAGACAAATAGGCACTCACAAAGGACTACATCTCTATATGAATCATAGTGCCTGCTAAGTTAAACTAACAGCAACGTAACAGCAGTATGCTATTACGAAGATAGACTACAAAACCTCTGCAAGGACCTTATAGAAAGCACCTAGCACTAGCACGATTAACCTCTAGCAGCCTTACAAAAGGCAATCTAACAGGGCATAGAAACCCACTGCCTAAGGTCAAGACCTAGCAAATTCACGTAGAGGTTATGTCGCCCTAAGCTATAGTATTACTTGCAAACGCAAGACGCGCCTAGAGGGAGGTTACATAATACTACATAGAGAAGGCAGAGGAACGCCTGCGAAACATAAGGAAAGCGCTTACTAAGGAAATATAACAAGCTAGCAGAGCAAGCTAGAGGAACATTTGTTAGCAGTCTCTAGACAGTAGCAGCAAAAACCTTAAAAAACACTCTAGGACATAATAAAATAGAGCAGGGCCTATAAAAAAGGGCCCTACATAGACCTATACCTACTAGCACTATAAAACATAACAACTAAACAGAGGGTAGAGGATAGCAAAGGCAAAGCAGCTATCCTTATAAAGAAATTCTTTCTAATAGCAAGGGGAAGCAGACCTTAGCAACCTTAAAGGAGAACTATAGAAGAGCGTAAGCAAAACAACGTACTACTATAAACAGGGAAGCAATAGAAATAGCAAGACATAGAACCCTTAACTAAACATAGCCTATATAGACTATAGAGTTATAAAGCAACAAGTATAAGACGTAATACGTAAGCTCCTAAGCAAGAA
>MCFA01000503.1:0-11271 GCA_002105025.1 Clohesyomyces aquaticus
TCTATATAGCCTTCTGCAACTAACAGAACTAGCAGAAGGCTTAGGGAACTATATTGCTAGACTTTATTGTTAAACTCCTAAGGTCTAAGGACCTACTTACTAGGGCATAGTATAATGCTATACTATTATAGTAGAAAAACTTACATGATATTTCTACTTTATACTATATTAGGAGGACTTAGACGTAGAACAGTTCACGTATGTTATGCTCTAAGTAGTCCTTATAGAACATAGCGTCTCTAACAAGATTATATTAGATAGAGATCTAAAGTTGTCTTTAAGTTTTAGTAAACTATAATAGCTAAACTAGAGATAAAGACAGCTATGTCTACGTCCTATTATCTATAAACAGACAGGCTTATAGAATAGACAAATTAAATAGTTAAACAGTACTTAAGATGTTACCTTAACTATTAACAGGATAACTAGGTATTACTATTACTACTAGCATAATTCACATATAACAGCGTAATATATAGCGTAACAGGAATATTACTATTCTTTGCTATATATAGATACTACCTAGGAATATACTAAAATCTAAGGATAATACTTTTATATAGCTAGAGGGCTAAGGAAATAGTAGCAATTATCCTTTAAATACACTAGCAACTCTAAGAGGACGTAAAATTTCTCTATAGTAGAATGTTAAAGTACTATAACAAAAAGCATAAGATAGACTAGCGTTTAAAAAAGGGAAAAAGTTTAGCTATCTTAAAAAAACATAAAGAGTTAACGCCCTAATAGCAAACTTAATTATGTTAGAATTAGACTATATAAAATTAAAAGGCAGGTCTTACCTATAGCATATAGACTTAGGATCTCTAAAACAATAAGAATCTACTTAACATTCTATGTTTTACTTCTAGAAAAGGCACCCTAAGACGTAAAACTAGCAGTCTATAAGGCAGCTATATATAGCTAGGACAAGGAATAGAAAGTTAACATAATCTATAACATAAGGTATAAAACAGAAAGGACTACTACCTTATTAGATAGTTAGGAACAGATAAAAAGGAAGACTATAGAATAACATATAGGAACTAGAAGAGAACCTTAGTTGCCCTAAAAAGCTAATAGAGTTCTATAACCTAACTCTTAAAGGAACCTAGGGTTAGCAGCCAAAGTCTAGCTGCCTAGCGGCGAGCTAGGAGGACCGCTGCTATCTTTGGCGTTATGAGAGGCGCCTGCTTGACTGCTGCCCCCACAGGGAGCCACTAGAGTTTCGTCTTATTGTCTAGCTCTTGTCTAGCATCGCCTCTACGAGGCGTGACTGCTAAGAACTCTTCTCCTTAAGAAATTTCTAATGCTTCTAAAGGCAGAATAGTTTTGCTTAAAGCTCTGCTGCCCTATCTAGGGCCTCTTTATAAAGACGCTCTACCTTAGCAAGCTTAGCTGCTAGTTTCTCTTAGGAACAATTAACAGCTCTCCCTAACAGGCGTTAGCGACATTACATAGTGCATATAGAGGTCGCACACTTAGCTATAGAGACTTTTAGGGCCTCTAGAAACTTATAGAGTCTACGCACGTTCATGCAGATATAAGCTTCATAGCTACGCTCTTAGTAGAGGCAAACTTGCACTCCCTCTCCCCTAGGCGCACGTAGCGTGAACAACGAGAAGACAGAGCTAGGATTAAACCTTTATAAGAAACGTAATTAGCAAGATCTAGGCAACAAACAGTAGAGGAAACAGTACTAACTTTAGTTTTATAAGAAGAAGGCATAGAGGATAACCTTAGACGATTAATTAAGTAGGGCTAGCATGCTATTTATATAGCTAACGTGGAACAGAATAACCTACCCCTAAGACAGTTAGAGGGGGAGATAGTGTTATAAATATTACACACTAACGTAATACTACTACATAACAGATTAAGTTTAACCTAGTTAAGCCTATAGATAGACTAGAATATAATAGCTAGAACAACGCCGCATAGAACGTAGTATGGAATAACGGAGCTCTAGAGGACACGGACCTTAGAGATAAGGCTAAGCATAACATAAACACGTGATCTAACATTACGTGCCTGATCTATGGATCTGCTATAACAGATTAACAGATTAGAGTGGATCTGTTAATCTGCCACAACAGATTAACAGATTAGGATAGATCTGTTGATCCGCCATGACGGATTAACAGATTAAGGATAACTAGATTAATATATAAGGTTCACGAATCCCCTATGTAGTTCCTTCGTAGTTAATCTTATATTCTTGCTTATAGGCACCTTTAACAAGTAACACTTTATTATAAACTAACCGCAAGTATACTATTAGCCTACTACCTCTAACGCCTGTCTTGTACCGTTTAAAGCATAACTACCCCTACGCTCCTCTAGCAACCCTCCCCTTAGCTAAAGGGCTTAGGCAAGTTACCGCCCTAGCGTTACATCTAAAGCTAGCAAGTTGCCTATGCTAGTATAATCCTTGCGTTTAAGGCTTATAGCTAGTCTATAACTATAAGCTTACTTTAAACCTCTATAATGTTGTTAATAAAAGCTTTATAATAGAGATTACTCTACTTATAAAACTAAGTGTTAACATTAACATAAAAAGCCTTAGCTTTCTTTAAGTAAAGTTAGTATTGTTAGCAAATAAGCTCTTAAGTGCTTAATAAGCGTAGAGCGTAGATCCTTTTAAGCTTATAGACTAGCGCATAAGTTAAAGTGTTGTTCTAGCTAATAAGCTTGCTATAGACAAGAGTAAGAATGCTCTAGTTAACGCTTTTTATAATCTAGTTAGATATAGTGTTAAGAGTATTCTTAGTGTTAGTATACTTAACTATACTTGCTTAATAATTGCTTACCTAGAGCAAGTACGTCTTAAGCTAAGACTTGTTTATCTCTTTATAAGATGCTGCTGTCTTAGCATTCTTGTTCTTAGCTAGAGGAAACTTAGCTAGTAGCTTAGGGCAGATTAGTTTCTTATTAATAAGCAGCTGTTTCTACGTTGTCGTGCTTAAAACAGTGCTATCTAGAGTGTTTAATCCTAGAATAGCGACTAGTATTTTAATAGCATTAGAGTTAATGTATTTCTATATGCCCTTTAACCTAGCTAAGTATTATAGAGTGTTATACTAGTTGTTAAACGTAGTATAATCCTTAAGGCAAACTAATGTCTTAAACGCCTTAGACGTAGAATCTATTATAATAGTTATATAATAGCATGTAATAGTTTGCTTAGGGTAAACAAAGGTCTTTATAAAGATATAAAGAGTAAACAATAATTAGAGTAATTAAATTAAGGCTTTTGCTAATAGTAGAAGGATGCATAGGAGAAATCTTTCTCTATAATTATTATAGCGCTAGGCTTATAACTATAAAGTAGAAAAGCAATAATTTAATCTAATAAGGATTTAAATAACAAAAAGAGTATTATATATTTATGTTACATAGAAAAGATTAAATAAAAGTTGCTTAAATACATAAGGCAAGATAGATTAGTAAGCAATCCTCTAAGTCGCTAATTAGCTAATCAAGTCACGTGATCTTAGACTACGACACTAAGTCTAACAACCTTTTAGCTAGAAGGGTATTTCTTACTCCTTTTCTTAGATTCTTTAGGGTTTCTTTAATCCCCTCTCTTGTTTAGAGCTCTCTTAGACAGATTGCCTCTCTATAATTATAGACGCTGCGCCTCTCTTAGACTAACTACCTTTCTCTATACTCTTTTGTCTTTATGCTTGCTATAAGTGTCTGCTTTTGTCTCTTGTTTAATTAGTGTTTAAGGGCTTCGAAATCGGACTCTGCACCTCCACGTGGTGAAGCCTGGGAACCTGACTCTTACAGAGATCAGAGCCAGCGCAGAGACGTCGCGTTGATGGTGGTGCGGTAGGTAACGCTGCTCTGTGGTGAGACAGTGCAGAGTTTTCACACCAGCGCCACCACAAACAACACCCACAACAGTCAGAAAAACGGTTCACGAACTCTATTAACATAAAGGACTATCCTTAAGCACCTAACAGCAACAATATAACAACACAGCGAAACGCCTTATCCCCCACACCCTGGGCAGACGAAACAGCAGCAGCTGTGCGACGGACAGACGCCGGCGACCCGAGCTTCGCATACCACTGGTACGGTGCCAGAGAGGCCGGGATGACGGCGGCGCTGCACACGGATGGACCCCGTATACCACTGGTGAGGCGCCAGAGGGGCCCAAAAACGTGCGACGGCGGCGACAGCGCGCAGATAGTCCCCGCATACCACCGGTGAGGTGCCGGAGGGGTCATAACAAAACGCGCCGTCAACGCCTGCGAGGAGCGACAGTAGCGCTGGGGGCGAGGCGCGAGGGGGGAGGATGAGCGTAGCGGACAACTATACAGGACAGGAGGCAGTACCTACACACAAGGGAGACATCACCAGTAGAGGCAAGCGTGACAGGGTGGGCGGTCAAGGCTAGAGGACAACAGCAACCTACTGGCGCAGGCGTCACGCCTGCGCTTGCCTAGGGACGCACATACGGCACATCAGCGAAAGGTGTATTTCCCCTAGTACAGGCAAGCCTTCGGGAGCTGCTTCTACGACTAGCCAACAGGGGGTTTTTTGTTCACCTAGTGTAAATAGTGGCAATAGTCTGCATAAGCCAATAGGGCTTGCATTAGACAGTAAAGAAGAATTAATAATAATAATAATTAGTGTTTAATTCTATTTATTCTATTCCTATACTTAATTCCTATATAACTATTAGCTTGCTTTAACTATAGTTTATAACTTATAATTTATAGCTTTGTTAATTCTAGCTATAATTATAATCCCTAGAGCATGCTACCTAGTTCTAATAGACTATTAGGCCCTATAGGCTTCGCTAAAAATGTTAGGTATATAGGGTAGAGTTAATAGGTGTGACCTGTAGTTAGAAGGAAACTGTTAGATTAGTAGAGGGTTTAGGCCCTAGCACTGCACTCACTACCCCGTAGGCGACGGCGGTTAACGGCTACATGCCGTCAACTACGGCCATTGACGGCTACCTGCCGTCACATACGGCTGAGCTCACCTATGTGAGACCTGCGATGATTGACGGCGGTTGACGGCGGTTGACGGCGAATATGGCCGTCGCAGCCCTCAGATATAATTGGGTGGCTGGGAGCTGAGTAATGTAGTTAGCCGAGGGGGTCATAGGGACCGAGACAGACACACACGAACAAGACACTCATTCCATCAACCATCATTACATCCATCCGTGAAATCATTAGCACATCAAATCTGACAGAAACATAGCCTAGGAAGAATATATAAGTTAAAATATAATTAATTAATAGATAGTGTTAAAGTATATATATAAAAATTAATAATTGCTGTCTAATGCTATGTCAAGTAGGTGGTGTCCTAGTCCTCTATCCCAGGTTTTCCTTTACATTTTCGCGTTCAAGCCTCATCACGTGCATCCTTGAGCCTCAAATCTGCCGCCCACGCCCTTACACCACAGTACCTGGCAGCCCAACACCAAGGCCAAGCCCTATAGCAATGACATTAGAGCGACTTAAGCCCGTGGGCGCGCTGGTAAGCGTAGGTTCGGAGACCTGCGCGGTAGACGTGATGTTGACTGTTACTTGCTTGAAAGAAGTAGCTAAACGTGCATCAGCTTATCGATACGCACAAAAGCTCACCAGCAAGCAGATTCGAGACCTATGCATACCGTGGTTACAGCGACTCCAACCATCGCCATCAAGCCGGTCGCCCACTGACTCAAATTTGTTTTCAAGCTTGTCGTCAAGCCCAAAGTCAGTATGCCTGCGCCGCTGGTTTTCCCTGTCTCGGTCACGACGGAGACTTTGGTCACCGTTGGTGCGTTAGGGTCTACAATCGCGGCTGTCGTTATCGCGGCTGTCGATTTCGCGGCGCCGTCGTGGATGTATCCGGCGCTGCGGCAGTACGCGTCGTAGACCGATACGGCCCTAGTGAAGTCTTCCGTGCCAGATGCGTCGCAGTTGGAGCTAACGCAGCGGGATAGGAATGAGGTTGCGGGGGGAGCTTGGTCGGCGCGGCAGAGGCAGTCGTTTAGCCAGGGATATTCGCAGTTGATGGCGCCGAGGACATCGCGCGAAGTAACTAGGAGGACGCCATAGTAGAGACAGGTTTTAACGCAGCCTTTTTGCTCTTTGTATCCAAGGTTTGATGTAATAGAGACGTCCTTACTGGATTGCGCAAGAGACGGCGCGGTGAGGAAGAGGAGGAGCAGCAGCAGGGACATAAGGGAGGCCATTTGAAATACTCAAAAATGCACACGACGACTAGCTGAAAAAGCAAGTGAGACGGTACAAGTGACAAGGCGTCTAGGACAAGGGTTTCCAAGGGCATCCGTACTTATACACACGTCCTGCCTCACAGCCTAGGGAAAACAAACTCACATCAGCTTTCGCTAACACCATCAGTCTGCCTCTCTCCTACTGGCCTCAGCTCGTCTAAGCCCGCCTTGAGGCGAGCAATGTGAGCCTTACGATCACGCGGCCACCTGCCAAGCCAATGCGGCTCATGGCCAGATCTTCTTCACCCTTCTCAGCACGTACTCCAATCTTTCACGCTCCTCGCCGCCAACGTCCAGATCCGAGAGGCTCCCTGCCGTACTCTCGCCCCATGCAGGACGCTCAACCTTTTGGTATCTAAAGTCGCGGTCTCCCTCAATCGATTCCCGCAGCCACCCCGGTATCCAGCCGCTGCAATTGGTTCCTTATCGCGTCGCGCAACACGCCATAATTGGTCGAGCACGGCGCTTCACTGTCTCTCTCGACCGTGGGATATCAATCGGACGCAAGAACGCAACATAAGGCATCCCCAGCTGTGCGTCTTCAGATATCGAGCTTCTTGATACCAGCAAGAGTTGATAAGCAACTCGGAGCATATCACTCCATGAAAACGCCATGAATGCTAGAGCGAGCAACGAGATTCCACTCGGGTGTATACAGCATGCGTACTTTAGTAGTGGAGCAGTGGCGATAGGTGCATTGCAACTGGCTCTATTTTTAGTAGAGCGTCTCCCTTCTTGTGAGTTCCACTACCAGATCTCATACGCAGTATAAAGTGTGAGAATTCCCTGCGAAGCAAAACGCCTCAGCTTGGTTAATATGCTGCACATTCTCTGATCACTTGTAAGCAATGTGCAACGAATTATATTATTCCTCGTCCGCCTTCCTCGTAACTCAGCTTTTCACGAACTGAAGCCTTCATCTGAACCCATGGAAGACATCTTCATTCTTGGTGGCTCTTATGGCGGAGTCAGCACCGCCCATCGAATCTTCAAAACCGCTGGCAAGCAAATAGATTTCAAGACAACCCTGGTCTCCCCTAACTCCTACTTCTACTGGAATTCTCCCGCGCCGCGCGCCATAGTCCTAGGCGAATTCACTGACGAAGAGCTCTTCGACTTAATTGCCGTCCAGCATGGTGTCGATCGCTTCAATTCCATACTTGGGTCTCCTGAGAGCCTGGAAGTCGAGGCAAAGACCGTGGCCGTTGTTGGTCAAGATCAGGGCTTTCGATAGAAAGTAATACGTTTGATACGTTTCGATTGACTACGGTCACGTGAGCCGTAAGAAAGTATAGGCTCTCTTAATCAGTACGGTATGATTAAGAGGTCAAAAAGTTTAATCATAATACGTTTGTATAGACTTTTTAGTGTTTTAAGAGAGTGAGGGCTTAGAGGAAGGCTTAGCTAAGAGTAGTTAGTTGTCTGTAGTGTAACTGTTAGCTAATGCCATATAACAAGCTAAGTTTTCTGTATTACTAGCCATAACTAAGAGATATTTTTTCCTAAGAGTTCTCTCCTAAATTACTATCTCTATCTTATCTTATCTAATTCCTATTATCTAAATCATTAAATCGTTAAAATAAGTCTTTAAAACTTATAGAAGAATTGGCTTTGTTATAGGGCTGTTATTAGTAAGCTTAATACCCTGGCCAACCTTATACGCAAGAAGGCACCGCGAGAGACCTTAGGGGAGCCTACTACTACTCAAGAGTCAACTGTTACGTCGTAACTTTTGGTGAAAAGTTAAGAAGTTAGAGAGCTTTAATCGTAACGTTTGTGTAACTGTAAGTCTCCTTAGCGTCTCCTTAACCATAAGAAAGTACTATATAACTAAGACGTAACCTAGTTAAAAAGCTTCAATCAAAACGTATTACTTTCTGTCAAAAGCCCTGGTCAAGATGTCAAGGGAATCTTGAAGTACAATATTCTTGTTATTGCAACGGGGTCTTGCACGAAAGATTAGGCGCCTTGGAAGTGTCTTAGGTCTTCTAAAGAGACCAAGGCGCCCCTACACAGTTTCCAAGAAAAGATAGAGTATTCCAAGAATATTGTCGTTGCTGGTGCGGGCCCGACGGGGGTCGAGATCGCAGGGGAGCTGGCATCGCATATGGGGCGCAGAAGGAGGTGATTTTGGTACGTACTCAATCCACCTGATATCTCCAAAACACAAGGTCTATCCGAACGCACTCTGCGGATAGGAGTCGAATGTGATCGTTCTACTTACTGTTAGCACCACATTGGCAAAGAGACCACGTCATATCCCCTCTCTTGCTGTGTAACAAGCGTGGCATGCCGGAATACCACGCCTCTCCCAGGGTCGAGCTCTTCTTTGGGTGCACTGGATGGTTGGCTCCTGTCTTAGCACTCTAAGATAACTTAGTCTATAAATACATGAACATACACTTCTATAATGCATCTTAATTCTAGGCTATCTTATAGTGTATGGACCTAGGCCAAAGTGAGGGGTTTGGCGGTGAGGGTGCGGAAATTGCACTCTGCTAAAGCTGTCACTTAGCTCGTTACTGAGATGTACTGTGGGCTGATTTCTGCCACCCAGCGTGTCGTATCGAACGTGGAGGGAACAACTAGGACCTAGCATATTCATCATTGATCTGGTGAAGCGTTGAGGACGCATTGGGTAACAGACTACAGTGGCTTCTTACCTTTTTGTAAGGCTCTGAGTACGTGTATAGCAGTTAAGAGCACGTGAGGTTTGGGTGGTGAGAGACAGTTGGGCAAAGGAGGTGGCGAAGCTGAAGGCAGCTACCTTAGCCGAAACAAGGTTGCACGTGACTAGGAAAGTATAGCCGAGTGTTGCGTTCCCTAAACAGGCCCCTTTGCTCATGCTAAGGGGCTGTGCAGGTCCAATTTTGGACCCTCTAATATCTACTCAGGCTCAGATCAGGGATCTCCTGGAGCGACTCACCCTCAGCTCAGGTTAAAGCAGCGACTGCCTAGGCCAGCGACTGTAACCGGAACCGGTCCCAGAAGAGAAGTTTGCCTGTCTCTATAGGTAAGCGCGCGTGTATAGCGTTAGTATAGGGACACATAGCAGGCATTACAAAGGAATACCTTAAACTCTAATACCTATCTAATTTAGATAGGTATTAGTTTAGAACTGCTAAGGAAATAATTAAGCTCTTGCGAACTTATTTTATTATAGGAAATGAAGAGATTAAGGCGTAACAGGCTTTTAAGGTGCTAAAGGTAGACAAAGAAAAAGCTTTCCTAGCTTTTAAGGCTTGCTTTATAAGTGTAGCTATTAGGGGATCTATATCTAAATTAGAATAGTTCTTCTACCTATAGGAGAAGCTTCCTCCTAACCTCTAAAAACTAAACTATAGCTTTAAATATACATAGACAAATTTATTTAAGGCTATAGTAGCCTACCTTATAGCGTACGATATAGAAAGGAGGATATATAGGAGAGATATAGGAATTATATCTAATACACCCCTAACTGTTAATAGGGACTATTAACCTATAGAAGAGGGGGGAAGTGTAACAAGGTAACGACCTTGTTCTATGCCAAGTCCTGCTAACCTCTAATTAGGGGTCTGCTAATTTCCCTTTAGGTTCGAACGCGTCCTGCATTAGGCCTGAACGCGTACTATATTGGGTCTAATCCCTGTACCCCTGCTGTACCCCTATTCCCTTATGTATATAGTCCCCTTCCTTTCTATAGCTAGCTCAGTAGTTTTTCTATATCCTTTCGTACAAGGCCTATAGGTGTCAATGGAATTCCTAGGTTCTGAGTCCCCACGCACTCCTATATGCCTCTGAGTAGATTCCTACCGCATTCGGACCTATTGTCGTGCCTGCGCTATTACAAGCTTAACACCTATAAAGCTGCACAATACCCTAGCTTCCAAGCAACACGTTGCACCCACCCCTAGACAATCTGCCCTACCTCCCTAGACGATCCTCCTACTGTATGATAAGCCTATAATGGCTAATCTATTAGATAGACTATTAGACAATTAGCCTAAAACCCTACTAGGCATATCATACGAACAAGCATTAAGGAAGACAGGAATAAGGAAGAAAACTCTTTGCTCTAAGACTACATAGGACGCATAGAAGGATAAGATTGACCTAGAACACATAGCATGTCCTATTTAAGAATTCTGTATAACAACCCAGAGGGGACCACTTCTATAGAAAGGCTATTAAGAAGCCTTTAATAGATAGACACTAGATCACTTTAACAGCCTTAGCCGCGCGTTTAAGAGAGAGTTAATTACTGTCCTTGTAAGCAGCTAGAGCTCCGTTACATGACTACGGTCCTATGACTAAGCTTGATTAACTACTATAAGAGCCTCTGATTTGTACACTACACATACACATAAGGACACATACATGAGCTACACAAAATACACACGAGAACCCTTAATTCAACCACTATATCTGCTCTCTATCTCTAGTGACACCTGGCCCCCACCTGCTTACAGTTATGAGCCTAGCCTTATCCGCACTATTTTAAATCATTATATACCTACCTACCTACCTACGTCGCCGCATCCATGTCGAAAGCAAGCTCAACTATCATCCTACAGGGCCCGAGCACCTGGGAGCTCTAGTTCCATACTATACAGAGGCTTGCAGAAGCTGCAGACGTATGGGAATACATTAACCCTAAGGCTGCAAGCGTCACAGTCCTTGAAAAACCACCTCGCCCTGTCGAACCTACGACGCTAGCCAATTCTGATGGATCACTATCAACATAGCCAGCTGCTACTACTACTGCTGCAGCTCAGGCGCAGTACACAAAGGAACTGAGCCTATACTACATAGAGCTCAAGGAATACAGAAGAATCAAAGATAAGATTGGCTAGATTGATGCTCACATGGCTAACACAATGGCTCAGGATCTAGTCTATTATATTAAAGACATCCAATCTATACGCGATCGCCTAAAGAAGCTGTCGCAGTCTAGGATCACGTGACTTGATTAGCTAATTAGCGACTTGGAGGATCGCTTACTAATCTATCTCGCTTCGTGTATTTAAGAACTCTTGTTTAAT
>MCFA01000504.1:0-11257 GCA_002105025.1 Clohesyomyces aquaticus
TAAAAGACGTCTTTCCCATCCTTCTCAAAGCAAAACTGAGGGGTATAAGGCTTAGGCTCGGCTTCTGGCTCCTTGAAATCTAGGTAGACATTCCAGTTGTTGCTCGAGCCGGCGGGGATGTCGCGTCCTCTTTTCAGCCTTCTATGCAGAACGACTTCCCTGTCACGGACCTCCCAGTCTTCTCTATCCTCGGGCTCAAACGACAAGAAGGCTGTCTCAAATACTCGTGACGCCCAGGACCATTCGGGAGCACACTTCAAGATCGTATTCTCGTCCACCGCACAGGGCAAGCCCCGTCTGTACCAGGCGAGCTGGTGGATGAAGTTACTGCGCCAGATCCCATACACACATTCGTCTTGAAAGATGGAACTGAGCTCCGTGATGATGCCTGCGACCGCGGCCAGTCTGTCTTCCGGGAAGGACAACTTCCGTACAGTGAACTCGGCTAGAACACCTCCCCAAACAACGTCTGCCTCGGATGCGGTGATGACGCCACCGTTCGGGGTAAACATTTGTAGAGGGGGATGTTGGGACCGAGCTGGCTCGAAGTAGCTGCTTTGGAGCCCCAATTTCTCCTGCGTCTGGCAGTCCCAGACGAGCTCCTTAACCCCATATACCAACATCCTCGTGTGTTTAACGGATGCATAAAGTTATGGTTGGCTCCAAATGTGAGTCGTGCCGTCCCTGCAGCCCCATCGGTGCATATGAACGGAAGAGCGAGGCTAGGCACGGCGGTGCGAGGCTGTAGAAACCCGTCTGAGACTGCCATTGCGGATGCGGCGAAGATGGTGACAGTCGCATTCTTGTAGAGCTTGCCCATTTGACCAATCTCCCTAAGCTTGTCGTTGTCGTTTCCCTTTTGGATGATACAGAGTGCATCGATCCACAGGAATCGGATTCCAAGTCCTCGAGTGACTTTGATCGCGTCCTTGACCGTCTGTGGGAGCGACACGATGGGGATGCTCGCCATCATCCCCTTGAGGTTCTCGGTCGTCAGAACAACGGGCTGGGGTCCGCCCCAGCAGTAGCTAAGGGCTACGTAGTCCCGGAGTTCTCCCGGACCTGTGATGTGGAGTCTGACCTGGTCTCCACTATCAATAGTTCCAACATCGATAGCTCGTGTCGGAAGTGGGGGCGTAATTGCGCGCGGGCAGAGTTGGTGAGTGTCTCGACAGACTTCGAACAGCTGACGTGCTCTCCGAAGGGCTGGATCACTTCCCACATCTATAATCGGAGGTCTGATGGGAAGCAGAGAAGCGGCGTTGTCATCTTGACGCATCCGATGTGAGTCATGTCGCCGAGCTCTCAAGACAGGTCCCTGAGGCGTCTCACATACCTGAATCTGCAAAGAGGGTAAATGTTTTGACCCAGCGCTGGTGCGAATGCTCCAAACGCCCGTAGCGATAACATATGAGGCCGTCAAAGATATATGGGACCGAAACCTTGGTCTCCGGGAAGGCTGCAGTGGGGTTTGTCTGGCAGCGACTGCGACCACGGGCAGCCCAACACACGAGTTGATCTGTGTCGCTGCTGATGTGGTCTGGCCATTTTATCAGCAACTTCTGACACAGAGGACATCCTCGGTCTGCAGACGCTTTCGCTTCAGCTCCAGTGTGATGCCGATAGCCCAGAGGAGACGCCAGGGCTTCGAGGGCCTCGACTGACGAAAAAAGTCCGGAGCATTTCTCGCAATAGCGATTGTAATCTGAACGAGTGATTGAATCCATCTCGTCGTTCTGTGTTGACCGACCGACTGCAGATGGCAGGGGTCTCATTGGTGCCCCAGGCAGCAATGGGATCAGTTTGCTTTGGTAAAATAACTATGGAAAGAGGCGAATTCTTTTTTGTGGGGTGGTTTTGACTGGACCTGGAGAGAAGAGTTATAGGAATTATAGGTATCAACGTGCGTGGCGCAAGGGTATTGGATCGTTTAATAATGGTACCAGGCGTGAGAGATCGCTACCGTGATTGGCTTCTCGCAGGGAGGCGGCTGCAGCGTTCAGCTGAAATCTGGGAAGCGCTGATCCCTGCGCATTCCACCAACATCTCCAACCTGGTCGAGAGGACGAATCTGAAAGCAACCTTGGAAAGTGCAAGAGATCTTGAAGCCCCTCAATCATCAGCAAGTAGAGCTAGCCACCTTCAACGGCGCCGAAAGTGCGGCAGCATGAGCAGTAATATCGCAGACCAGCACAGTCTCATTAAGAGCACGAGAACTGACAAACCTAGGTGGATTACAATTCTCTTGGATGAGTGGTCATAACCAAGCTCCGAGGCGAACAAGTTGGTGAGTATTTTTTCTAGATGTTTGTCTGTGAATACTACACGAACAAAGATCCAGGAACTTCGAACTAGCAAGGCGTATCATAAGCGCGATCTATGACCACTTGGCTCTTGCGATTTTCCAAATCGCATCAATCCATCCAGTAATTGGGCTATTACCATGTACTTGTACGGTTGACCTCCCATGGAAATGCACAAGCACTATCCGTGTCCAGACTCCCGACCCAAAATACAGCCATTCCATTCACATAACCCGCACTGAAAACACAAATTTCTAAACTCCAAAGTTTCCATCCTCGCAGCTGCGAAGTATGTACCCTTTCCCCGTGACAGAACCCTTAATTGGCCCGCCACCAATCTTTAAATACTGAGTCCAAGACGAGTGTATTCCCCCCGATGGACCTCGCGAGGACAAGTAGTCAACGACTCCCCATTACTCACAATCTCCACCGGACCCGAGTATCATCGGTTCACATGCTAACCGTTTTGCTGCTCAGCTCGGGAGACATAGACGCCGGTGTTGGTGTTCTTCTTTGTCTTGCTGGTTGCCGTACGGACCTCTAGGACCCTTATGTTTTCTACCAGAAGTAGAGACGTTAACTGCCTCACCGAGAGCCGGGAAGTTCTCCGGCGAGTGATCGCGGAATCCTGGGTGTGCCAGGATTAAGAGCGACATGGCCTGGCTACTGGCAATTATAGCAAGTCGGGAGTGCCTTTGGAGGTTGCGCGCAGTCCCGTGCCAAGTGGCCCGTCTCATGACACTGTTATATGACAAGCAAACTTGTCTTGACCGGTGGCTTTAGACTTTGGCGAGAAACGACCATTCTTCTTCAAACCTGAGGTAGGGAACGAATCCTTGGAGCCCGGGGGAGAAATCTGGCCATACTTCTCTATGGAGAAGACGACATCGCGGTTCGGATTCGCGCGCTCGTAGTACCGCTTCAAAGCCTCGATTCGGGGTTTCAGAAGGTCATCAATGGCAGCATGGAGTAGCTCGTTGAATTCTGCGTGCTCACGTGCGTGGTCCATGAACGGGATATAATCTATGAGAGTCGGCTGGACTATGGTCTGAGCAACGGACTGCGCAACCTCCTTATGCAGGTACGGCATGAACTGCGCAATGTTCTTCAACGTCGTAGCATCAGAAAGGCGACTACAATTCCGGAGACTGGCGCGAGTTCTGTGCTCAGTCTTTCGTAGGGGGTTGTCGTAATTTATGTGAGCGCTGTGCGCACATGGGAGGACAAATTCAGAGATTTGCAGGGACGCGAACGGCGTAAGTCTAGAAGGATCAGTCTCGCTCGCTCGCATGTTCTTGTAAAACTAGGGGAAGATCACCTTGTCTTCGTCTGGGATCGAGAATCAAGACGCATGGCCAGTGACGACGGTTTCTATTGCTAGGTTTAGAGAGCGTTGGTGAGGACGTGTTGGTAGGGCTACCGCTGGCGACGGATTAAACTTTTGACAGGAGAAGAAGGCATGTTCTTCGGAGTCTGGACCTTGGAATAAACTGCGAGTTTGTTCGCCGTTGCGGTCGGATTGCTAAATGAGTCCATCAGCATAGGTCAATTTCAAGTGGAGGTTGAAAAGCTCGCCGAGCCATATCGGTAGATCGGTAAGAGGTTGAGGTAGTATAGACGTATAGCGCCGTGGTGGGACATGATAAAGGGAGGTTGGAAGACCGAGGACTAGATGTAGTGGAAGTTTAAGGGCAATTTTCTTTGGGTAGCTGCACCAACAAGATGGGGGCGTGAAGTCGTATCCAGGGGGTTTGTATAGATTTAGTCGTCTGCCAACCGCAGGCGGTCGGAAAGGCAGTTGTGCGCAGTGACCTGAGCTCATAACCCTGATGTAATATAGTAACAACAAGGAGGCTGAAGGAGCTTCACATTGTGAAGCAGACGAGAATGAGTGCGGAGGGTCCCCTGGTTTGTCCGCTGGAAAGTGGGTTGTTGTTGACGCCTCCAAATGCAAAATACAATATTCTGCAAGATTAATAGAAAGGAGAAAGCATCTAGAAGCCTGCGTTAACCGAACCAGGAAAATAAGCTTGCAAGCCCCCTCTATATACATGTGCTCTGTTAGGCAGCTTGAGAATTGTTAGTCGCAACAATTAGCTCGCTCCTTGCAAACACGCAGAAATCCTCGCCAAGATATGTCAACCCAAATTCAAGATTTTACGGGGAAATTTACATCCCGGTCGCGGACTTATCAAGAATCCTTTTCTCCGTTTCTCTAGCATCGTACACGCGCATAAAAAATGCAACATCATCGTAACTAACTCATATACATATGTACTTGTGCCATTCCATCATCATGCAATCCAAGTATCTGCAGTGTAGCCATGGGCAATATCAACTACTTAAAATGCCACATAATGCAAACCTTCCATGCGTCAACATCCCATACAAAAAGTGCCCGAAGGCTTGCCTTCCAATCCTCGCAACTAGAACATCCTCCCTGCTACTCTACTCCTCATCCCCAAATACCCCCATCATCGCGCTCTTAGCCTGTCCCGCACACGCCCTCTCCAATGTCAGAAACGCAAAATGGCCTCCTATAACCGGTCTCGCAAAGAAGTTTGGTCCGGGAAAACCACCATCTCCCTCCGTATTATAGAGATCTGTGAACGGTCTATCTGTAGATGTCTCGTTCAACCACTTGGCCACACGGTCCAGAATATCGCTTCGCACAGCCCTGGACGCCACGGCGGCCGCTTCGAATTCCCAGTCGGATTTAGTGTAGAGATGGCGAGAGTCGAGGGGTAGACCATATTTCTGCATTACCGCGGCGTACCAGGATGATTGCATTTTGTAGACCGAGGACGGGATGAAGTTGGATGTTATGGGCGTGCGGCCGTTGGAACCCTTCGCCGGTTGGAGGGGTTGCTGGTCCTTGTGACCACCGGAGGCGAATTCGCTGGGGCGTGTCTCCACAGAGGATTTGTTTGTGATGTCGGGGTGGAAGCACAGCAGGGCGTCGGCGTAAAGCGAGTACAGAGTAGTCCAGCTGCCGTACCAATCATACGCTAGCTTGGCATGTGAGCCGTCACGGGAGATACCAAACTCCTGCCATTTTGAAATGTAGGTCTCGGAGATGTTGCGGAAGTCTTTAGCGTCGCCGGTGCGGTCGAGGAGATCTGAAAACTCGCTCATGGCTTTGATTCCGACGATGCCTTTGAGGGCGAGGTTGGTTTGAAGAGCGAGCCAGCCGGCGAAGTCATCCGTGCAGACTATGGACAATTAGTCATGAGTAGTACTGTCGACTGAGAGGAAGTCTTACGCTGGTTATGCGGTTCAAGACTGAACTCTACCAGATATCCTGTCCACTTCTTCCAAAGCTCATAAGAGGGTTCCAACCA
Source organism: Clohesyomyces aquaticus (assembly GCA_002105025.1). NCBI lineage: Eukaryota > Fungi > Ascomycota > Dothideomycetes > Pleosporales > Lindgomycetaceae > Clohesyomyces > Clohesyomyces aquaticus. Next base: position 5,645 of record MCFA01000504.1, read on the forward strand.
CTTCTTGGCCTGCTTCACACCCTTGGCTCCGCCACCCCAAGAATCATCAATGTGGGGGATGCCATTGACGGTTCCGAGGTTCATCAAAGCGAATGCTTTTTCGCTTTGGGCGCTGTAATCAGTCTTGTCCCCGACCGTGGACCAGATGGATTGGGCTTCGTCGTCAGAGTTGTAGCTCATAGAGTTCACCAAAGCCAGGCCCATGATAAGCATGTCACCGCATTCTTCAACCGGCATATACTCATCGCGGCCATCCGCATGACCGGTCAGGTTGGGGAAGTGGTATCCAAGATCGTGCATGGAGTAGTTGTTCGGGTACTGTCCACTCATCTGGTGCTCAATCAAGGGCTCAAGGAGGTATGCAGCCCATCTCGGGTTGGTGTACAGAAAGAAGGGGAAAGCCGGAAAGATGACATCCACTGTCTGGCAATTGCCATTGGACGAGATTTCTTTGAGGAAAAGGAGAGGGTTCTCGGGTGTGCCGGAAAAGCTGGTCGCGCCCATGGCCTGGCGAGCAGACAATGCGACAATGTCCACATAGTTGCTTGAGCCAGACTTGTATGCATCAATACGGAGTTGCTCGGAGTAATTGCTTGCCAAGGCGTTGGCATTGGCAAAATCACCGTAGTGATACTGGATGAGGTCGTCATCGTCGGGAATCCATGCCTTCCACAACGGTCGCATGAAGGTCAGGCCACGAGCCGAGGCATATTGTACAACCGGGTCTTGGGTATGGGCCATGGTGAACAGGACGCTATCGCTCTTGCTTGCGCTGGTGCTCTTGGTCTTCTGGCCGAGCTTGAACGACTTGGAAAAGGCAAAGACAGGCTCCTCGTCCATGATTCCGCGGAAAGCGCCATCAATCTCGTTCTGGAGCGTCCCGGTCTTGGCAAACCGCTGGCGGAGCAGAGCTGATGTTCCGCTCTCGTGACGGACGTCGTAAGGCGCGGTGAAATGCAGCTGGCCCCACTCTGGCTGGTCCCAGCTCTCGGTCAGAATCTGTTCCTCCCTTCTCTTCACCTTCCATGTCTTCAGTCCCTCGGATTTCTTATCGACGGGCTCTTGCTCGTGGAGGCGCCACTCGATAATGTTTCCTCGGTTTCCGCTGACCCATTGTCCGTTGACATCAACGTAGATGGTCACGTCGAAGCAGCCCTCTACGTGGACAGACAAGTACGCCGCCGGAATCGATTGCCGCAGGGTCGATGTTGGGGTGATCGGGGAGAGGAAAGACAGGGTAATCTCGAGATGGTCGGCGTCGGCGAGTTTGGCCGGGGCCGGAATCGAGTATGTGAGGTTCGTCGTCGATGCATCATATTTTGCGCCTTTATAGGTGGGGTACGACAGACTGTATCTGCGCGCAGGTTAGATGTCGCTCTGGGGCGCCGTCGGGGGCAGACTTGCTGTTTGGAATCGCTCCTCAGCGAATCCTGCGGCCTGCCTAGCAGCGGGAAAACGGCACCCGTGTCGGGGAGAGACGCCATAATACCGAAGCCAACCTGGGAGCGAGGCATTAGTAATGGGCTAGCTGAGAGACGGGCTCCGTCTCCCGTCTCGAGGGGCTTTGGATTGGGTCGTGTGCACCTCGCTACCGGTCCAAAACATGGGCCATTTCTTCCATGGCTCCTCTCTCGCATTGCCCAGCCAGGTGCTGAAATACGGATTGCGCACAATCAGAGGAAGGACAGGCGGCTTTAGGGTCGACGTCTCCGTCGCGCTTGCCAGAAGCGCTGACGATGCCGCCACCAGGCCGAGGAGTCGCATTGTGTCAGAAGGTCGAACGAAGCACGGCTGGGACGGGAAGCCGAGCGGATGCAGAGCAGTCTAGGGTGCTGTACAGAAGAAAGGAGATGTATTGCAGCGAGCTATCGCGCGATCATGAGGGGACAATGGAGTGTGAGCGGCGCTGTGGTGGGAGTCCGGCGCGCGGAGCTCCAGCTGTCAGCTGGTCATCAGCGAAGCTTGGAGCTGTTGCGGGGTGAGCTCGTCTCCGCCAATCAGCGCCGCTCCCCTTGCATCCCCAACTCGCCTCCGTGGGCCACGTGCAGGGTTTCCTGTTTCAAGCCGAGGACAGCTCCGTTTTCCGTCTTCTCACAAACACAGTAGTCTACATGCCATCCGTGAAACCCTCCATTGCTCGTTCGATGAACACATGCTCGTTCTGGTGCTCTGTCCGACTTCTGTGCTACTCCACCGACTCATCACAACGTAGGGTACGGAGTATTCCCGGATGCCTTTCGGGAACCGCCATCCTCAGACTCCGCGCCGGGGGTCCGCCGCTTCAAAGCATTGCTCACAACGTTCATCAGAGTAGTTGCCGAGATGCCCCTTCGTCTCAATGGAGGCGTTGAGATGCCGTCTCTGATTGACTTGACCGGACTCGGTGTCGTTACCGTCCACTCGTCAACCGGATACGCCGGATGTGGCCGGTATGCGGCTGGCGAGAGCTCGTCGTCGTCGTGCTTCATCGGAATCGATGGGAGCTGGCTACGCTGCTTTGGTGGGGAGGGCTTCAAAGACGGCGGTCCTGACAAACGATGGAATTGAGGCGGGGTCCCACCGCCGCTGTGTCGCGCCTTTGGTGAGCCATCTGACCCGTCTGTCCGCGGTGCGCCTTTAGGAATGTAATGGTCGGCGTGCTGAGAGGTGGGAGTACGACTCCTATTAGTCCGGAATACTTTGTCACCCACTCTCCTTCCCCACCTAGCCAGCGGCCTCGGAGAACTGAGGTTCTCTGGAGTAGCTGGCTCGTCCCGGGACGACGCTGGCTTGTCGCTCCTATCCACGAGGCCCAAGTACTCCATCTGCTCCTTTGACCGATAGAACCATCTGAACGTCACAAAAGGCTGGTCGATTGGGTCGATGAGCGCGAATTTGTAGAATCGCTTAGGAATATCCGATCGCGCCCGGCCTCCTGGAGTAAGACTAAAGATATGTCAGCTGTCGGCTTGAAATTCTCTTCATAGTTGCTCTTACTCCATCCCCTTGCCCAGAGCATCATTTCCGGGTGCTTGTTTCGACTCTCTCGGAATCCTCATTCTCCCATGTGTCCGGTGGACCCGCACCTCAACGCACGCATCCATGTCGAAAGGATCGGTAACTCCCTTCCATGTGTCTTCCCCGTTACCCGGACCGGTAAAGAAAAACATCCTCTTCTCATACCGCTTCTTTCCATCTTGATCCTTCTCATACAACCCGAACATTGTGGTTCCATACCAGTCCTCGTCTTTTCCACATGACCAGTTCACAATGGGTGCGTTGTTGATGTAGAGCTTGAACAGAAAGCCTTGCTCCTCGGGCACCGGTGGCGCGATGGAGTAGGTCAGCCAGAACTGACATCTTGGTTGCACCAGGACGTATACGCAACGAGTCGCTGTTTCCTCGTTTATGTGCTGCGGAACTACTCCGGGGATGTTGAGGTTGTCGTAGTAGTCCTGTGGGATGGGTTCGTACTCGGCCATTGGCTGGGCCTCCCATTGCGAGCAAAGGGCAACGCTCACACCGCGATGGGTTGGCATAGTGAGAAGAGGGCGTCAAGGGCGCGCACTGGGATGGGTGGTACAAGGAGCCTTGACTAGGCTGTCAGGCAACGGGCTTTGATGAAATTGAGGGTGAAGGTAAGTACGGATTAGGAAGTCGCGGGCGGGTCAACGAGAATTCGAGAAATCTCGCTGCGAACAACAATACATTGACCGTTTCAAGGCTCGCCAGACCAAGCTGCATCTATGCAGCTAAATACATCAGTCTTGCGACCCAGACCGACACGCGATATGACAATATCAGAAAACAAAGCAACTGACCTCACATCAACACCCAAATCGAGCGCCAAGACACGCATCTCGGTGAAGGCTACCACCATCACCAGCAAGCAACTGAATCCCATCGCGTCACTCCAGAAGGTTCCACAAGTTGCTCTTCCAATTTTTCGCTTGCTCCCGTTTGCTCGCGTGTGAATATGCACGTCCCCACAAGTCTGTAGCAAAGGGTTGTCTCGCCACCGCCCTTTTTATGCTCCAGCCCTGCCGCAGACGGGAGATCCTCCTCAATCACTTTCACTTATTATTCTAACATTTTTCGGCCCATATGGGTTCGGCACTTCACTGCGAAGGTAAGGGCGCATGGCTGCCTGCGCACTCGCTAGCGTCTGAGCGTCCATTTGTCGGTCCCCTTCTGTATCTATATAAATCCACTGGGTACGGGTCTACGCCCTCCATCTCTTCCACACTCACACGCACACCCACCTCTTCGCTCAGTCTTGATCAACTCCAGCTGGGTCAACTTTGACAGAGCCCTCTATTATCAACCCTCATTCCAGTCTGTCTTCTCACCTTATACCGGCCTTGAGGCATGTCGGCTCCGAGCAAGACGACCTTCTCAACTCCGTAAGTAAAACTTCCTCCCAATATCGCCTCTCTCGCTCTCTGACCATTGATTGCAGAATCCTTGCTCTCCCTGCGAAGAGAAATGTCAGCCGCCCGTCTCGACCCTCCTTCGCGGATTCTGCAGATTGGGACGCCGACATGAAAGAGTACGTATAACAAGCTTCTCAAAATATATAAGGGCTACCCATTATACAGTGCCATGTCACCGGTGCTCACAAAGCCTGTTAAGACGCTTCCGGAGAGTCCGGCTCCCAAGAAGGCGTTCCTCATACCTGCACAACTTTCCGGGTAAGCCCTTTCGTCTTTTAAATCTCCGAACACAGCTGACAGTGTACAGCCTCAAGTCTGGACCTACGGTCAATGTCTTTGTTGGTTGCTCCGGAGATATGTTCATCGCAATCGAGGGAGCGTTTACTAAGGTCCTGACGCAATTCTCTGGACATGCCAAGCAGAAGCTTGTGGTTGAAGGCGCTTCGAAGCTGTCGCTCCCCGGTACCGACAAGGAGGCAATCACATGGATTTACAAATTCATGTTGTCGGGAGAAAAGGTCCTTGCTAGCCTCACCCCTCTCGGTGCCATGTCCGCAGCTGATCTCACCGGCATCCATGTCCATGCAAAGCGACTCGAATATCCGTATCTTGCCGACCAGACAATGGCCCAACTCAAGACTAAGATCGATACAGCACGGCCGCAAATTGAAGATATTCAGATGGTCAAAACGCACGTGCCTGAGCTTGTCGAGACGGCAGCGCACTCCGTCGCACGGTTGATTGTCCGACCCCTCACTGTAGACTTGACGCCATACATGCAGTATCTCCAGTCCGAGACAGAATTCGGCGATCTTGTGGATGTCGCAGTTGACAGCCTGTTGAAAGAGCGAATCGCCACATCCGAGCGGTATCACGGTCGGTGGGCTCCCCGGGCTCGACCAACAACCCCTCCTTTGGCCGGTGCAACGAAGTCGATTCGGTCCTCTCCCACGGGGAAGCCCGTCAATCAGAACAACCTCGCTTGCTTCAAGTGTCTCCAGAATGGGCACTTCGCTCGCGATTGTGTCAGTCCAGTCAAGAACCAACCCGCCAACACCCGTCACGCCAACGCCACCCACGCAGGTCCGCCTGTTGCGGCCATCAACAAAGCGACCCGCGACGCTCAGCTTCCTGCAAAGCCTTCCCCTACCTGCTTCAAGTGTCAGAAGGCCGGACATATCTCGCGTTACTGTCGCGCTCC
>MCFA01000505.1:0-11212 GCA_002105025.1 Clohesyomyces aquaticus
CAGATGAAAATAACAATCTAGTTAAATATAAACTAGATAGGTTGCTAAAGGCTATACATAAACTTATGGCGTAGACTATTTACAAACCTTTGTAAATACAATTAAAATAGGCTTAATAAGACTATTATTATTTTTTATAGCCTCTATAAATTTAGAAATTAAACATTTTAATTTTAAAAACGCCTTTATAAATGCTCCTATAAATAAAGAAATCTATATAGAACAACCTATAGGCTTTAATAATAATAAAGATTAAGTTTATAAATTAAATAAAGCCCTATATAGATTAAAATAATCTTCTAGAGCTTAGTTTTAATTTATTAATAAGAAACTAAATAAATTAGATTTTTATTCTATTAAAATAGAACAATATATTTTTATTAATACTATATTAAATATCTATATAATTGTCTATGTAACGTTTTCTACCACTAAGCAAGACACACTACTAAGCGAGACACCCCTACCAAAATCTACAATCTGCGACAGCATAAATCACAATATATCAACAACTATAAATTATATAATAGCATAGTATATTATTTAGTATTAGAAGTATTAGAAGCAGCCTATACACAGGTTCGTGCGTTATGCCCTATGTTGCCACAGCGCCTATAGCGTCTTTGTTGCGGAGCTACACCTGCGGTGCGACTACCCCTTAAGGACTCTCCACTAGTTTCCTGCCCACTAGCGCCCTAAGCAGTAGCTAACAGGGCTCCTTCTGCTATTGTTAACGTGCCCTAAGTCTATATATACTTTTATTTATAACGTTTACTCTTTGTTTAGGCCTTAATTGTTTTATAAAGCTAAGCAATCTTCTCTACTATTAAAGCATGTTTATGCGCTATTGCTAGCGCGCCTTTCTTAAGCTTCTAAAGCAACTTAATAATAGCAGTTAGTAATAAATTAACATATAATCTAATCTTACTATAAATTAGAGTAGATTAAGCCTTAAATTCGCGCATATTGCTTAGTGTTTATAATTCCTATATAGTAGGTTGCTTAGGCAGTTAATTAGGCGTAGAGAGACGTATATTAAGTCATAATATTATAACATCTAGATTATGTAGGACAAGCCTAGCGCCTCTAAACGCTCCTTTAATAGTCTCTGTTATAAACAACTTTATATAGGCTGTTTTAAACGCTAGGAGAAAGTCTGTTTTAGTAATATAGGTAACAGAGCAGCGCGCTAAGGCTATAATCTTAGTGCTATATGCGCGCTTTAACAGCAAGAAGCAGCTATTGTTAAGAGGCTATAGTAGATATAACAAGTGCGTAGGCATATATAAGGTAATAATCTTATGTTCTTAACAGATCTCTTTAAATTTAGTAGAGTAGTAGCTTTTATAGCTGTTAAGAATAAGCAGCCTATAGCTCTCTATAGTATATAACTTTATTAACGCGTTAAAGTGCTCTAGCTATGTAATTCTAAGGTTGTTATTTGTCTAGCTGTTATTACTAACAGCAATAACCTAGTTATAAGGCATAGACTTGTCCTAGTACTACGTAGAGATATAAACCTTGCCTGCGTAGATAATAAAGGGTAGAATTGCCCACCTACTAGCGCAGACGCTCCTAATAACAGTAACCTACTTATAATTGCCTAGCTAAACTATCTTAGGTTTCTTACGTCTCTCTATAGCTATAACTATAAGCTAAGACTTTATAACCTTTATTATAAAGCTAGATTTGTTAAAATTATGCATGTCTTTGTCTAGAATGCTATACTTTGCTTTTATGTTAGCTACTAGCATAAACTACGCGCTAATAACTTTAGAATCCTCTTGTTTCTTCCTTTAATTATTATATAATTAAGTCTAGCGCGTTTAAAGCTCCTCTATATAATTAATAAAGCAGTCTAGCTAGTTAATGCTAACTAGCCTTAGCCCTTGTTAGGCGCGCAGGTTGTTAGCTATATCTTGTAGTAGGGCCTTTAAGGGTGGAAAGCCTCTAGAATCTAGGTTAAGTATACGCTCTACTATTAATTTCTCCTCTAGTAGCGTTAGGTTCCTACAGTTAGGTACGCAATCGTGTCGTGATGCTTGTCTATGGCTTTAATGCCCTAGGGTTAATAGAGGCACAATATAGGCGCGTGTAGCAGCTTGTTAGGATAATAACGCGTCGCATTTTATAGCTTTAATAGCAATAGTAATCTTAGCTTTGTTTAAGGTTAATATAGTAGGTAGTAGTTGTTGCATTGTAGTTATACTGTCGCGCACGTAGATTTTGGTAGGGGTGTCTTGCTTAGTAGTGTGTCTTGCTTAGTGGTAGAAAACGTTACATAGACAATTATATAGATATTTAATGTAGTATTAATAAAAATACATTGTTCTGTTTTAATAGAATAAAAATCTAATTTATTTAGTTTCTTATTAATAAATTAAAACTAAGCTCTAGGAGATTGTTTTAATCTATATAGGGCTTTATTTAATTTATAAACTTAATCTTTATTATTATTAAAGCCTATAAGTTATTCTATATAGATTTCTTTATTTATAGGAGCATTTATAAAGGCGTTTTTAAAATTAAAATGTTTAATTTCTAAATTTATAGAGGCTACAAAATATAATAATAGTCTTATTAAGCCTATTTTAATTTTATTTGTAAAGGTCTGTAAATAGTCTACGCTATAAGTTTATATATAGCCTTTAGCAACCTATCTAGCTTTATATTTAACTAGATTGTTATTTTCATCTGTTTTTTCTTTAAATACCTATCTACCTTTTAGAATAGATTTATTTTTAGGTATTTTAGTTAAGGTCTAAGTATTTTGCTTATTTAATTAGTCTAATTCCTTTTTTATTACTTGTAACTAATAATCTTTTTTAGAGCTATTTATTGCTTCTAAATAGTTATTAGGTTTTTATACATTAATAACTAGTGATAGCTTATCTAGACTTCCTAGGTCTTCTATAGAATTTGAGCTTTATGTACTATTGTTAATAGTATTATTAATATTACTATTAGTAATATTGTTATTACTGCTACTGCTACTATGAATAGTGTTGCTATTACTACTATGAGTAGCATTGCTATTACTACTATAGGTAGCATTGCTATTACTACTATGAGTAGCATTAGTATTACTACTATAAGTAGTATTGCTACTACTACTAGGAGTAGTATTGCTATTACTACTAGGAGTAGTATTGCTACTACTACTAGGAGTAGTATTGCTATTACTACTAGGAGTAGTATTGCTATTACTACTATAAGTAGCATTGCTATTACTACTAGCAATAGTATTGTTATTAGAAAAATTAAAGACTTGTGTAGGGCTGTCTTTTTCTAATATATTAGAATATTTAATTCTTTTATTAGTAGTATTTTTATATTCTACTTTTTATTTTTTATTAATTTCTAATTATATTATTTAATTAGATAAATTAGGAACTTTAGAATTTTTGTTTTTAATTTTCTTTGTTTTAAAGTTATAAAATTAATTTTCTAATATAACTATATCTCTAGAATAGGTTATTTTATTTAATTCTAAATCTAATAGTTTATAACTATTGTTATAATTAAAACCTAGTAGTATAGCTTTATTTGCTCTAGGTTCTAATTTCTTTAACCTAGTTTGCTTATTTTTATAATAAGCTATAGAGCCCTAAATTTTAATTTGTTTAAAATTAGGTTTAGTATTATATAGTGCCTTATGTGGGCTAATATAGTTAATAGAACTATGAGGTGTAATATTATATAGATAAACAGCAGTATGCACTGCTTTATCCTAAAAATATAATAGTAAATTACTATTATATAATAAAGCTCTAACTGTTTCTATAATAGTTCTATTAATTCTTTTAATTAACCCATTTTGTTCTAGCGTATATAGACTAGAGAATTAATGTATTATACTAGAATTGTTAGTTAATTTAGTAAATTTATAGTTAACAAATTCTCCTCTATTATCTGTTCCTATTATTTTAATAGTATAATTGTTATTATTGTTTTTAGCTTTAGCTTTAAATTCTTTAAAGGCTTAAAAAGCTTCTAATTTTAAAAATATTATTTTATAGTCTAAATACCTAGTTTTAGCGTCTAGAAAAAAAATAATATATTTGCCTGATTTAGATTCTAGGCTAAGTAGTCCACAAATATCTATAACTATTTTATCTAAATAGTTATTTAGCTTAGGAGTTAATTCCTTATTTCTTTTATTTGTTAATTTAGCTTTTAGGCAGATTTCGCAGCTAAATCTATATTCTTTAGGTATTTTAATATTTAATAATTAACTAATAATACTAATATTCTTATGGCCTATTCTTTCATGCTATAAATTTAACAGATTAATTAGTCTATTATCATAAATTATATATAAACTAATAGGTTTTTAATCTATTTTAGCATTTAAGTAACGTATTACACTACCGAACTAGCCAAACCACCGAACCGGCCAAAAAATTTACATACAAAAAACGTCTGTGCAGAACCGTGCATCTCTATAATTATATATTAGAATTAGCTAAAAATTTTAATATAGAGCTGCACCTAGGTTCTTATTGTTAATCTAGAATACTAGAGCTCTAGCTTATGTAATTATATAGCTATTAAGGAAATTTTAGTTTTAGCCCCCACGTTTCTACTATCTCTAGTATTACATAAGCTAGAGCTTAGATATTCTAGCATTATAATATTATAGTATATAGTAGTCTACTATTAAATTTTTAGCTAATTCTAATATATAGTTATAGAGATATATAGTTCTGCATAGACGTTTTTTGTATGTGTTTTCTGCCAAGATTTTTTGGCCGGTTTGGTGGTTTAGCCGGTTCGGTGGTGTAATACGTTATAATATAAATAATCTATATAAGAATATTACCTATTTAGGTATAGCTATATTTCCTAAATAGGTTAGCCTTGCTTATATAAGCTATAATCTTATCTCTAAAATAGATTATCTGTTATCTTATCTTATCTAAGATAATCTATCTATTTTTAGTAAGTAATATTAATAGCGTGGCAAGGAGGCAAATATTATTAATAGTTATACTATTAATAAGGTGGCAAGAGGCAAATACTTAATAATAGTATTACTATTATTAGTATACTATTATTAGTATAAAACTTACTATTAATACACTGTTATTAATAGTATAGTAGCAAATTAGTTATTCTTAGTTGCTGTTACACGTTACTTTGTTCTATATAATTAGAAACAAAGAATATATATAATAGTCCTTTGTCTCTGCCCTTAGAGATTTTATTCTGTACCTAGAATTTAATATATTATCTTTGTATATATTATCTTACTTCCTTTCTCCTTATCTTATAGCTATACTTCTGCTATTTTAACTAGAAATCTATTTATAATAGTTTCTAGGTCCTGTTATAAATAGTAAGAAAGTATATCTTACCTCCCTGCTAATACTTTCTTTATAGGTTATAAGCCTAGCCCTATGGCTTATAGCTATAAGAATTTTATATACTTTTATAATTTTATATCTTCTAGCTTACTAAGCTAGCTTATATAAGCAAAAGGAGAAAGAAGAATTTTATTTCTTCTAACGTTTTCTACTACTAAGCGAGACACACTACTAAGCGAGACACCCCTACTAAAATCTACGTGCGCGACAGTATAACTACAATGTAATAACTACTACCTACTATATTAACCTTAAACAAAGCTAGGATTACTATTGCTATTAAAGCTATAAAATATAACGCGTTATTATCCTAACAAGCTGCTACACGCGCCTATATCATGCCTCTATTAACCCTAGGGCATTGAAGCCATAGACAAGCATCACGACGTGATTGCGTACCTAACTGCAGGAACCTAACGCTACTAGAGGAGAAATTAATAGTAGAGCGTATACTTAACCTAGATTCTAGAGGCTTTCCACCCTTAAAGGCCCTACTACAAGATATAGCTAACAACCTACGCGCCTAACAAGGGCTAAGGCTAGTTAGCATTAACTAGCTAGACTGCTTTATTAATTATATAGAGGAGCTTTAAACGCGCTAGACTTAATTATATAATAATTAAAGAAAAAAACAAGAGGATCCTAAGGTTATTAGCGCGTAGTTTACGCTAGTAGCTAATATAAAAGCAAAGTATAGCATTCTAGACAAAGATATATATAATTTTAACAAATCTAGCTTTATAATAGAGGTTATAGAGTCTTAGCTTATAGTTATAGCTATAGAGAGACGTAAGAAACCTAAGATAGTTTAGCTAGGCAATTATAAGTAGGTTACTGTTATTAGGAGCGTCTGCGCTAGTAGGTAGGCAATCTTACCCTTTATTATCTATGTAGGCAAGGTTTATATCTCTACGTAGTACTAGGACAAGTCTATGCCTTATAACTAGGTTATTACTGTTAGTAATAACAGCTAGACAAATAACAACCTTAGAATTACATAGCTAGAGCACTTTAACGCGTTAACAAAGTTACGTACTATAAGGGGCTATAGGCTGCTTATTCTTAATAGCTATAAAAGCTACTACTCTGCTAAATTTAAAGAGATTTATTAAGAACATAAGATTATTACCTTATATATGCCTACGCACTTGTTATATCTACTATAGCCTCTTAACGTTAGCTACTTCTTGCTATTAAAGCGCGTATATAGCACTAAGATTATAGCCTTAGCACGCTGCTTTGTTACCTATATTACTAAAACAGACTTCCTCCTAGCGTTTAAAACAGCCTATATAAAGACGTTTATAATAGAGACTATTAAAGGAGCGTTTAGAGGCGCTAGGCTTGTTCTATATAATCTAGATGTTATAATATTATAACTTAATATACGTCTCTCTACGCCTAATTAACTGCCTAAGCAACCTACTATATAGAAATTATAAACACTAAGCAATATGCGTAAATTTAAGGCTTAATCTACTCTAATTTATAGTAAGATTAGATTACACGTTAATTTATTACTAACTGCTATTATTAAGTTGCTTTAGAAGCTTAAGAAAGGCGCGCTAGCAATAGCGCATAAACACGCTTTAATAGTAGAGAAGATTGCTTAGCTTTATAAGATAATTAAGGCCTAAACAAAGAGTAAACGTTATAAATAAAAGTATATATAGACTTAGGGCACGTTAACAATAGCAGAAGGAGCCCTGTTAGCTACTGCTTAGGGCGCTAGTGGGCAGGAAACTAGTAGAGAGTCCTTAAGGGGTAGTCACACTGCAGGTGCAGCTCCGTAACAAAGACGCTATAGGCGCTGCGGCAACACAGGGCATAACGCACGAACTTATGTATAGGCTGCTTCTAATACTTCTAATACTAAATAATATACTATGCTATTATATAATTTGTAGTTGTTAATATATTGTGATTTATGCTGTCGCGGATCGTAGATTTTAGTAGGGGTGTCTCGCTTGGTAGTGTGTCTCGCTTGGTGGTAGAAAACGTTATGTTCTATAGTTATGTTCCCCCTACGCCTAGGCGTTAAGGGTACTACGTTTGTCTGTTATAGTTGTCTATTAGTGCTGTTATACTTGCCCTTAGGAAGGGGCTATAGAGGAAAAAAAGAGGGGAGAGAAAGTAAGAGAGAGAGAAAAAAGCAGGAGAAGAAAGTAGGGGGATAGTAGAGTAGGGTAGAGCATATGTACTAGGTAGTAGGGTAGAGTCTAGTAGAGAGGCTCTATGTTATAGCTAACTTAACAGTCCTTAGGCCTCTTAGTATTTAGCGTAGTCCTCTTAGCTAATTTCCTAAGCTACTCTAAACTGCTCTAGGACATGTTGCTTAAGTATCTATATAGCTATAGCCTTTGCTTAGCCTAGTTTGCTAAGGACTTCCTTTAGTTTTTTAGTTTATAGGCGTAGTAGCAGCGTCTTTCTATTATGTCTTCTATAGTAGAAGATTACGTGCTCTACTATTTGTTCTTGCTATCTATATAGGCATTTCTTTATAATTCCTAAGACCTAGCGTTAGGCAAGCTATTAGTTAAGTCTAATTGCTTCTATATAGAGCAGGAAGAGTGCTATAGCTTATGCTTTTATAAGGCTGTTATATAGTTGCTAGAGTTGTTTTTTCTATAGCTTATTCTAGGTTATTGCTCTCTACTCTTTCTTACCTTAGTGCTAGATTTGTTTCTACTTAAGGTCTTGTCCCTGTTTAAGCGTTATGTTATGCTCTACTTGCTGCTATAGTCTTAGAGTTTGCTATATACGTGTTATATTGCTTTTAATTTGCTGTTATTTAGCCTAGTGTGCCTGCTACTTACGTGTTTAGGTTATTAGGTTGTTTGCTTTAGTTTTAGCTACCTTGCTCTAGGTTATAGGTTATTAGCTAGCTATAGGTCTCCTCTTTTATTATAGCAAGTTTTATACTTTTTAAACTATTTATTACACCTTTTAATTAAGTTATATATGCTGTTTAGTTGCCTGTTAGAGGGTCTATCTCTCTATCTATAGAGTAAGTAGAACTACCCCTGCCTTCTGCTTAATTGCTGCATTTAAAGTGCCCTTATATGCTCCTATAACTCTCTTAAGGCATTTTTTCTAGGTTTAGATTAATAGCCTTATTATGCTTGCTGCTGTTAGTTCTCTATTAGTTTGCTGTCCTTATACCTATGCCTTATATATTATAGTAGGGCGCATAACTGCTATGTAGAGAAGTTTTAATTGTTATATAGATAGGCCCTAGGTTAAGGCTATAATACATGCTATTACGTTATATAAGCTCTCTCTATATTAGGCTACTTTCTAGCTATGTTCTTTCTAGTTTAGCTTTAGGTCTACCTATATTTCTAAAATCTAGATAGATTTAGTACATAGTTTAGCTGTTTTACTATTAATATAAACAGTGCTTATAAGGTTCTCATGCTGTCCTCTCCTCTTTATAAAGTGCATAAGTTCGTATTTGTTAGGGGCGAATTTAGCTCTATAACGTTTTGCCTATGCTACGCATTTATTATATATAGCTATAAGCCTATAGCAGTTGTCTGCTGCTATGTTGCCCTAGGCAACTAGTGTGGAGGAGTAAGGTATAGGATAATACTATACCTCAAAAGTGCTTAGAGTCAGGCCTAAACCTGCGCTCCTAGCAGTCCTCGTAGAGTTAGAGATAAGACGCTCTATAGTTAATAGTAATCACTAAGGCATCGCGTGCGATTAATGTTGCTGTTATACACTTAATTTTTCTATAGAGAATTAATACTAAAAAGATAGTGTTGCTTTCTAGATGTCTCGCCCTAATTGCCCCCTAAGCCCCTTATATCTCGTAGCCCCTGACTATATCTCATAGCCCCTAGCTACTACCCTACATTCCCTCCTCTGCTCTATTTAACTAACCTATAGTTAAACATAGTGCTTATATGCTTTATACTAAAAGGAGACTAAGGAAAAACATAGGAAAAAAGTAAGAAAAGAGGGAAAATAGTATGCCTAAGGCAAGTAAAATTACTTGTTAAGTAAGAAAAAGGAAATTAATCTTCATAGAGCTTGTTATGCTCTACCCTGCCTTCTTTACTCTCTTTATTATTACCTCTCTCTCTATTATCTTCTTTCTCTCTATTTCTATTGCTAGAGACCTATAGTATAACATACTTCTCTTATACATAAATGTAGAAAGACAGCAGAGCTTATAATTAAAAAAAAATAGAGTATAATAATATATATATATATTAATATTATAAATAAATAAGTAGTTAGCTAAAAAACCTATAACTAATATAATATAGTAATAACTAATAGTAATTAAACTATAATAACTATAATAATTTATATATTTAGAAATTGCTAGTGTTTTATAGTTTTTATAGTATTCTTTTTTAAATAAAGTATTAGAAGCTATTTTAAATAGTATAAATATATTAAAAGGTTAGTTTCTTTTAGGTTAAAGAACTTCTAATTTATTTATTTAATTATTTATTCTTTTTTCTTTTCTCTTTTTTCTTTTCTCTTTTTTCTCTTTTTTCTTTTCTCTTTTTTCTCTTTTTTCTTTAGGGGGGAGACCCCCCTTAACCCCCCCGTAGTAGTATAAGCTAAGGGGGGAGCCTGCTCCCCCCTTAGAACCCCCCTAGTGTAGTTAGTGCAGAGCTTTTTATTTAATTAATTTAATTTAATTATTAAATATAGTAGTTATACTATATATATATTAGAAAGTAAATTAGAATATTAAAAATAGCTAATACTTTAGTACTATAATCTACTATAAAAACAAAGTAGTTTATGCTAACTAATTAACTTATATATAGCTATTTTATATAATATAAATTAGGTTTCTACTACTTTATAGTATATATCCTTTATATAACTATAATAAACTAAACCCTAGATACTTAAACTCCTATATTATAGATATATATTAACTAACTATAGTAAATAATTAAAGTAAACTCTAAACAAAAGTATTATCTATAACTAACGTATTACACTACCAAACCGGCCAAACCACTGAACTAGCTAAAAAATCTTAGCAGAAAACATATATAAAAAACGTCTATGCAGAACTATATATCTCTATAACTACATATTAGAATTAGCTAAAAATTTAATAGTAGACTACTAGATACTATAATATTATAATGCTAGAATATCTAAGCTCTAGCTTATGTAATACTAGAGATAGTAGAAACGTAGGGGCTAAAACTAAAATTTCCTTAATAGCTATATAATTACATAAGCTAGAGCTCTAGTATTCTAGATTAACAATAAGAACCTAGGTGCAGCTCTATATTAAAATTTTTAGCTAATTCTAATATATAATTATAGAGATGCACGGTTCTGCACAGACGTTTTTTATATGTAAATTTTTTAGCTAGTTTAGTAGTTTGGCTAGTTCAGTAGTGTAATACGTTATAAATTAACTTTTTTAATAATTTTATTCTAATTATATATGCTATAGTACTAACTTAAAATATCTAAAAATAGTAGTAAAAGTTTCTTAATATAGTAGCATAAAGTTAAAAATTTCTAAGCTTTTTCTTTACTTTTAACTTAAAAAGACTTGTTTTTATAAAGTCTTAGGCTTTTATTTATTTATAACTTTTTAATTACATAAGCTAGGTCTTAGATACTTTAGCACCTATAGATACTAGTATAGTAAAGTTTACTATTAAATTTCTATAGTTTATTATTAGCTATCCTTAAAGTTATTATACTTTTAAACTTGTAAAAAAGGCTTTTGCTAAATAGCCTTTTAATTACGTAAGCTATAGCTTAGATATTTTAGAGTCTTTATATTTATCTAGGTGCAGCTCTATACTAAAATTTCTAGAAGATTCTAATATATAGTTCTAGAGATATAAGTA
>MCFA01000506.1:0-11193 GCA_002105025.1 Clohesyomyces aquaticus
ATATAATAGCGTAATACATAGCGTAACAGGAATATTACTATTTTTTGCTATATATAGGTACTACCTAGGAATATACTAAAACCTAAGCATAATACTTTTATATAGCTAAAGGGCTAAGGAAACAGTAGGGATTATCCTTTAAATACACTAGCAACTCTAAGAAGACGTAAGATTCCTCTATAATAAAATGTTAAAATACTATAACAAAAAGCATAAGGATAGACTAGCATTTAAGAAGGGGAAAAGAGTTTAGCTATCTTAAAAAAACATTAAAAGCTAACGCCCTAATAGCAAACTTAATTATGTTAGAATTAGACTATATAAAATTAAAAAGCAGGTTTTACCTATAGCATATAAACTTAAAATACCTAGAACTATAAGAATCTACCTAACATTCTATGTCTTGCTCCTAGAAAGAGCACTCTAAGACGTAAAGCTAGCAGTCTATAAAGCAGCTACGTATAGCTAGGACAAAGAATAGAAAGTTAACATAATTCTATAGCATAAAGTATAGAACAGAAAGGACTACTACCTTGTTAAGTAGTTAGGAACAGATAAAAAGGGAAAACTATAAAATAAAACATAGGAACTAGAAGAAAATCTTAATTGCCCTAAGAAGCTAATAGAGTTCTATAACCTAACTCTTAAAGGAACCTAGGGGTTAGCAGCCCAAAGTCTAGCTCGCCTAGCAGCAAGCTAGGAGGACCGCCGCTATCTTTAGCGTTATAGAAGGCGCCTAGGTTAACTACTGCCTCTTATAGAGGAGCTACTAGAGTTTTATCCTTTACTATAGATCGATTTCCACTCAATGAGTGGAAAACCCACTCAATGAGTAGAAAAACCCCACTCAGGCCACTTAATGAGTAGAAAAACTCTACTTAATAAGTGTTTCTTTACTTAATAAGTAGAAAATCCCTACTTAGGGCACTTAATAAGTAGAAAACCTCTACTTATTAAGTAGAACAAGATTTTCTTACATATATATTTAATTAAATTCTTAAAAATCTAAAGGACTTAGTTATTTTAAGGCGTTCTACAGGCGTTTTAAAGCTATTTTAAAGCAGTCTTTAAGCAATGCTATGCGTTATTTATAAAAAAAGAGCGTGTTTAGCTACGTATATAAGCTATATTTTAGGCTTGCTTTTTCTTTCTCGCAGCCTTAACCTCTACTATATTATTATTATTATTTAATCTATTTACTGTCTATTTTAAGCTCTAGTAGCTTATATAGACTTTTGCTATAGAATAAAACTTATACGTAGAGAAAACCTTCTATATGCTATATTTACGTTCCCCTTGCTTTTTGCTTATAAAGGTACTACGTTTTCCTTTTGTCTTAACTACCTATGTTATTACACTTGCCCTTAGTAAGGGGCTTAAGAGAGAGAGAGAGAGAGAGAGTAAGAAAATAGAAAGAGAAGGAAAGGTATTTATATAAGGGTTAGTCTAGCAGTTTTTAGTAGCGTTACGCTAGCGTTATAGTAGCGTTAGAGCAGCGTTTCTTTAAAGGTCTGTCTAGCCTAATAGTCTCTAGATCTCTTAGTATGTTACATAATTCTCTAGGGCTAAGTCCTAGGCTACTTTAAACTATTTTAGAACTCTCTGCTTAAGTAACTATAAGGCTGTTGCCTTTGCTTGTTCTAGGTAGCCTAGGGCATCCTTTAGCCTTTCGTTACGTAGGCGTAGTAGCAGCGCGCTTCTGTTATATCTTATATAGTAGAAGATTACATGTTTAATAGTTTGTTTATGCTACTTATAGGAGCATTCTCTAGAGATCCCTAGTACCCTGTAGTACGCTAGCTAGCAGTTAAGTCTAATTACCTCTATATAGAGCAGGAAGAGCGCTGTTAATTCTGCTTTTAAGAGGTTGTTATATAGCTGTTAGGGGCATTTTGTCTATAGTTCTGTCTAGGTTGTTTCCTTTCTTTCTCTGCCTTTATGTTTCTAAGCCTGTTTCTATTTAAAGTCTTGTCCCTGTTAGATTGCTATATAGGTGCCTGTCTATAGTTGTCTAGTCTATTAGCCACGCGTTAAGTTGCCCTTAGCGCGCTAGCGTTCTGCTTAGTATGCTTGCCATTCGCATACCTAGGTAATAAAGTTGTCTGCTTTTGCTTTTGTTGCTTTGCTCTACATAGCTAGGCGCAGCGCTGTTATATTGCTTCTCTATTGTCTTAGTAACCTCTATATAGTTTATATAGTTTGCTAGACGTTCTAGTCTATAGCTCTATGTTGCTTAATTACCTGTTAGAACGCTTATGTCTTAACCTAGAAGGAGAGCAGGGCTATGCCTGCTTCCTGCTTAATAGCCACGCTTAGGGTACCTTTATATGCTCTAGTAATCTGCCTAAGACATTTCTTCTACGTTTTTAGAAGTAGCTCTATTATGCTTATAGCTATTAATCCTCTATTAAGTTGCTGTCTCTATACCTACGCTCTATATATTATTGCTAGTTATACTACTGCTATATAGATAAGTTTTAACTGTTATATTAACAGGCCCTATGTTAATGCTATAATACATGCTATTACGTTAAATAAGCTCTTGCTATTCTATGCTGCCTTTTAGGTATGCTCCTTCTATTATAATTTTAGGTCTACCTATATGCCTAAGATCTAGATAGACTTTATGTAGAGCTCTGCCTTGTCTCTAGCAATATAAACAGTACTTGCTAGGTCCTTACGTTGCCTCGCCTCCTAGTAAAGTGCATGAGCTAGTACTTGTCTAGGGCGAACTTAGCTCTATAGCGCTTTGCCTATGCTACGTACTTGTTATAGGCTATAGTAAGTCTCTAGCAGTTGTCTGCTGCTATGTTTCCCTAGGCTACTAGCATAGTGTTGTTAATAAATCTAAATCTAAATATGTTATTACTTTCTAGTTATTTAAATTCCTCTAGTAGCTCTATAATAAAGAAGAGGAATAGTATTAGAGACAGGGGGACCTCTATAGGATCCCTACGTTTACTTATATCCTCTAGCTTATATACCTAGCAAACGTAATTTATATAGTTTGTTTGCTAAGGAAGTCCTCTATAAACTATATAGTCTATAGTAGTATGCCCTTGTTCTAGAGTATATGTAGTAGTCTAGTATATGCTACGTTATTAAAGGCTCCTATAAGGTTAAGGCCTAGCATTAAAACTACGCATCTTTTCTAGGCTTTCTACGCTGTCTAGACAACGTTAGTAAGCAGCTTAACTGCTGTTATTATAGACCTCTTCTTTTAGCTACCTATTTAGTTCTAGGGTAGTAGTTAGTGTTCTTCTGCTGCCTCTGCTAGGCGCTCTGCTATAATAGTTTTAACTAGCTTAGCAATTATGTTCTCTAGCGCTATAGGGCAATAGGCGTTAACTAGAGTGTAGTCTTTCTTTCCTAGTTTACGTAGTGCTACTATAATAGTGTCTTTAAGTCCCTCTAGCAGAGAGGCGCTATTAAATAGCTTGCTAATTGCCTTTGCTAGGTTATTGCTAATAGTATTGCTAAGCGTTTTAAGGACTTTGTTTAGTATTTTGTCTAGTCTAGGGCTTTCTTGCTTAGGAGCTTACGTATTACGTCTTATACTTGTTGCTTTATAACTCTATAGTCTATATAGGCTATGTTTAGTTAAGGGTTCTATGTCTTGCTGTTTTATTACTTCTCTGTTTATAGTAGTACGTTGTTTTGCTTATGCTTCTCTATAGTTCTCCTTTAAGGTTGCTAAGGTCTGCTTCCCCTGCTATTAGAAAGAATTTCTTTATAAAGATAGCTGCTTTGCCTTTGCTGTCCTCTACCCCTGTTTAGTTGTTATGTTTTATAGTGCTAGTAGGTATAGGTCTATGTAAGGCCCTTTTTTATAGGCCCTGCTCTATTTTATTATGTCCTAGAGTGTTTTTTAAGGTTTTGCTGCTACTGTCTAGAGACTGCTAACAAATGTCCTCTAGCTTGCTCTGCTAGCTTGTTATATTTCCTTAGTAAGCGCTTTCCTTATGTTTTATAGGCGTTCCTCTGCCTCCTCTATGTAGTATTATATAACCTCCCTCTAGGCGCGTCTTGCGTTTATAAGTAATACTATAGCTTAGGGCGACTATAACCTCTACGCGAATTTGCTAGGTCTTGACCTTAGGCAGTAGGTTTCTATGCCCTGTTAGATTGCCTTTTATAAGCTGCTAGAGGTTAATTATGCTAGTGCTAGGTGCTTTCTATAAGGTCCTTATAGAGGTTTTTATAGTCTATCTTTGTAATAGCATACCGCTATCGCGTTGCTGTTAGTTTAACTTAGCAGGCGACTATAATTTATATAGAGATATAGTCCTTTATAAGTGCCTATTTGTCTACTAGTCCATAGTGCTCTAGGCGCTGCGCGAGAGTGGTACTTATAAAGGTTAAGTTAATTATAGATTGTCTTGCGCCTTGTTTCTATGTTAGTAGGCCCTTTAGGGTGCATAATTAAAGGCCTTTTAATTCTATAGCGTTTAGTAGGCGTGTTGCTGCTAGGTCGCATTATGTCTCTATGCCTCCTATAATTAGTAGTGTAGGTTAAAGTCTCTAAGGACTATAATCTAGTCTGCTATAGTCCTTACAAGTTGCTTCTATAGTTAGTTTATAATACTAAGGTTTGTTAGTTAGTTTGTTATGTTATAGGCGTTAAATATTACTATCCTCTTGTCCTTTGCTTATAGTTTAATAGCTTCTAAGTTGTCTAAGCTATACGTCCTTTTCTATGCCTTAAGGCCTAGTGCTATGCTTATTATAAAGCATGTTTTTGTCTGTTTGTTGCCTCTATATACTAGTATATAACTAGGCAGGCAGTACGTTTGCTTTGTTTGTTTGTTCTAGGCTAGTTCTTATATAGCAAGTATATAGTGTTTCGCTAGCTCTGCTGCGTTAAAGAAGGCCTTGTCTTAGTTCTGTTTGCTATGCTATAGTTATATTAGAGTATTATTAGTACTTTTATTGTTATAATAGAGTAACGTCCTCTATTTAGCTGCTATTCTTATTTAGGAAAATTATAGTTTAGCTTAGGTCTAATGTCGCTTAGCACGCTGCGCGTGCTGCCTCTATAGGTTAGCCTTTTCCCTATAGTAGTTAGGTCTCTCTGTTGTTTAGGTTACGTTTGCCTAGGGAAAAGACTATAATTAGCCTGCTGTTTTGTTCGCCTCTATTTCTAGCTAGGTTAGACCTAATAGCTAGTTCTATCCTTAGCTTCTATATGCCTGTTCTATACTACGTAAACGCTAGGCACGCCCTTATCTGCCACGCTCTATATGTCTGTCTATAGTTAGTGTAGCATACGTAGCTAGCTTTGTATTGTCTTATATTATAGTTGCTAGCACACTATATATATTTTGCTGCCTTTGCGTAGGCGCCCTGTTTATGTCTTTACGTGCTATATTAGTAGCATTGTTTTAGTGCTAGGTTGCTGTTATAAATTCTAGCCTTAAAGTATTCTGCCCTAATAATAATTCTGCTTTAAACAATTCTCTCTTATTTAGCCTACGTGTTTACTTTTATAACAAAAGAACCTCTTGTTTTTTATATGTTATCTCTTTAGCGTTTTAGGGGCGCGTTAGGGTTATATAGCTAGCATATTAATAAGATCTTAGTTATGCTATAGAGTCTTTATAATAATTTCTTAAGGTTTTATATAATGTTAGAGTTATTTATAGATTAGCTGTTCTTAACTAAGAAGGTATATTACACACTAGGGACCTTTACTAGGTACGCCTTCCTAAGGAGCCGTATTCCCTAGGGGTCTAGCGCCGCTGCGATAGCGTCCCGCTAGGCTTGCGACTTAAGGCGTATGTCTATGTCTCCGCTCTTATAACAGTAGACAGCGATAGCGTTAGGGATAGCTAGTTAGATAATCTTAAGGATCTTGCTTAGGGTCTTGTTAGTTACGTTGTTAATTCTAGCCTAAATAATTAGTTTAGGGGCAGCTAGCTACGCAGCCTACGCTGCGACATCTGCCTATTGTTAGGTTGCTAGCAGGTTGCTGTTAGCCTTAGCTTTAGTCTCCTTTACATGTTAGAGAATCTCGTCGCATGTTTTCTAGACGTAGAGCTGTTCCTCTATTCCCTTCACTACCTCTCTTGCCTAGCGCGTTAACGCCTTTACTCTCTTGTTCCCTTCTCTCTCTATAGCCTCTAGTATTTTTGTTAGCTTCTCTATAGTGTTAGAGTGTACCTTGTTTTGTTCTCTGTTACGTTATGTAGGTAGGTAATGTGTTCCTTCTGCTAACGCGTTAGCATGTTAACTATAGTGTAGCAGCGCTATCACGTCGCTGCACTGTTTCGCCGTCGTTCCTGCTGCTTGCGTAGCTAGGGACAGTATTGTAGGCGTTTTGCTTGATAAATTTATAACGTTTCAACGCGTTTTTTAATGCTTCGAGAAAAAGTCCTATAGTACACCTATTAAACACCTCTACTATATTAAAACGCTGCTAATTAGGCTTACTACTTAAAGCTAAATCCTTATCTGCCTCGTTATTAGCAGCTACGTATCTAATTGTCTCGCTGTTCTTAGGAGCCTTATCTATAGCCTCGTTCTTACTAGCCTCGTCCTTACTATTCTTGTCCTTACTATCCTTGTCCTTACTAACCTCGTCTTTACTATCCTTGTCCTTACTAACCTTGTCCTTACTAGCGTTATGCTTAGGAGCATACTTAGCAGCGTCTTTAGGCTCTTTAGCGTTGTCTACGTCTTCTTTAGCGTCGTCTATAACCTTCTTAGCATCTTCGCCCTCTAAAGCAGTAGAGTCTTCTTTAGGGTACGTTAGGGTTAGCGCCTTTTGCTTGCAGGGCTAGCTACAGGGGCGCTTAAGTTTAGTAGCCTCTTTCTTAGACTTCTAAGGGCAGCTATAGCAGCGTAGCTTATGCTTATTCTTGTCCCTATCCTAGCTTTTAGCATCTGCCTTTGCCTTTGCCTTTAGCTTTCCCTTCTTTAGCGCTGCTATAGGGGCTAGTAGTTCTTAGCGCTACAATGCCTATGTGCTCTTAAGGAGAGCTGCTTGCTCTTTTTTACCTAGTTTCTAAAGCCCTGTTTGTTGTCTTTTGTCTAGCCTCTCTGCTAGAGCTAGGTCTTCTACTGCCCCTAATCTTCTATTTATATGCTAGGTATAGTTTATAGGAGGGTTATCTACCTTTGTTAGTTCCCTAGTGCTATAATATATACTCTTATTATTAGTCTTAACAGGTCTAGATTGTTTACTTAGAGTAGAGGATATATAGCCTCCCCTGCTGCTGCCTTTCTCTCCTTGCGCTAGCTTGTTGTTCTCTTGCTCTTATATTAGCTTACTAGGTGTAGCTGCTATACACTAGCTACTCTTTAGACTCTCTGCCCTGCTAGCGTTCCTACCGCCCCTCTCTGTCGCCCTAGCTCTTCTGCTACCCCCCCTAGTCTCTAATAACCCTATACTATGTAGCGCCTCTCTATTGCCTATTATTTTATAAATAGAGGCGTTTGCTCTACTAAGTTTATTAGCATATCTCTTATATAATTAAGGATTTATAGAGTTTATAAAGTCTTTAAGCAACTAAGACTTGCTATAGGTTAAGCAAACATGCGTTCCTACAGTATAACAGGCAGCAGTTTTTATAGTAACCTTGCTATCCTTAGCCTTCTTTTTTAACAATTTCTTTTTTAACAATTTCTCCTCTAAGGAACCTTTCTTTAAATCCTTCTCTAGCAATTAGGCAGCTTAGTTCTGTTTCTTTTTTTGCTATGCTAATAGAACAAGCTAGCGTATAGCCTATAAACTATTAAAGACCTTAAGCTAAGAGTATAGGTTAGTTATATATTTCTTAATTATGCTCTATTTGTTACGAATATCGCTCGCTAGAGCAATATTATACACAGAACAGCATAGCGGGGCATTACGTTTAACCTAGTCAAACCTAACAACAATATAAACCCAATAACAGAGGCGTGGGACGACGGCCCTCTAGAGGACGACGACCTTAGAGGGGAGGCTTAGCATAACATAGACACGTAATCTAACATTACGTGTGCTAATCTGTTAATCTATACTACTTAGCAGCAACAGATTAACAGATTAAGGGAACAATAATCTATGTAATCTATGCCTCTTAGCAGCGACAGATTAGACAGATTATAAAGGAATAGACTAGTATATAGGGCTTGTAGATCTGCTATGTAGTTCCTTTATAGTTAATCTTATATTCTTGCTTATAGGCACCCTTAACAAGTAACACTTTATTATAAACCTACTATAAGTATACTATTAGCCTACTACTCCTAACGCCTGCCTTATACTATTTAAAGCATAACTACCCCTACGCTGCCCTAGCAACTCTCCCCTTAGCTAAAGGCTTAGGCAAGTTACTGCCCTAGCGTTATACTTTAACTACCTAGTAGAACAATATAATAGCGTCTACTTTAAAGGGATCTTTCTTTATAGAAGAATCTAGTTTAGCTAAGTTTATAGAACAGCTTAAATAAATAAGACAAAAACAACTTAAGGCAAACAAAAAAACTTAAGAATTAGAAGAGCAGCTAGAGGGCCTTACTATAGCGCCCCCTAACTAGACCCTCCTTAACAAAATTACTAAACTTAAGACTTAACTTAAGAAATACTAGAGCAAACTACTTAAGCTTAGGGCACTAGACAAGTTTAATAGAACCTAACATAAACTTTATAGCTTCCTAGCCTTAATAGCTATCTATATAGACATTAACATAAACAAACTCCTAGACAACGCTAGCAAGGTTATATTTATAGCAGCATACTTTACTAGAAAGGCTATAAATTAGTTTAAGACATACCTTAACAAGAAAATAGGGCTAATAGAGAAACACTAGGGCGTAGAGACGCGTGCCCTATTTTCTAGCTACTAATACTTTAAGAATAAACTTAGTCTTATATTTAGAGATGTTAACGCTAAAAGGGTTATAGAACAAAAAATTAACTATCTCTAACAGACTAAGTCTATATTAGCATATACCTCTAAATTTAAATAATTAGTATCTAAGATTAAGTAGAACTAATTAGCTCTAATGTTATAATACTATAAAGGATTAAAAGATTTAGTCTAATATAAAATAATCTAAATAGACTATGCCTATACTCTCTCTACACTAATTAAACAAGCTATTAAAATTAATAACAGCTTATACCTCTAGAACTAGGAAAAAAGAGAAAACTTTAGACATAGTTAGAAGAAAGGCAACTACTATAGACTAGAACCTATAGTCTTAGGAGCAAACTAAGAACCTAACAAAAGAGACTATTAGAGCTAATTCTAATAGAAACCTAAGGGGGACTGCTATAATTATAGTAAACTAGGACACTTTGCTAGGGAATATAGATTACTTAAGAAAGAAAGTAGATTCTAGAACAGGGGCAACTAAGTTGCTATAAACAAGAAATTAAAAGAAAAAGCAAGCTAAAAAGAGCGCACCTAAAAAGAAAGGGACGTACCTAAAGAACGTATTATAGCTAACTAGAAGCATAATAGCTTATACTAGACCTTCTATAGTAAAGACAAATGCCTAACTTACTATAGCAGAAAGGTAAATATAGAATACTAGCCTAAAGAAGCTAAGCTAGCTATAACTTAAGAAGAGACATTAGCTATTAACAAATACCCTAAGATTAAGCAGTTCGCATAGGAACTAGACTCTAATAGCTCGTCTATAGAATAGGAAGATTCTAACAAAGCTATGCCTATACCCTTATAGACTGTCTAGGACAGTAAGGAAGAGGACAATAACAACGTTATGCTATTACTTAATAACAATTAACTAACAACAGCATATAGAAAGATGCTATAACATAAGATTACCTTTAGAGGACTTAATAACTAGTAACAAACACTAGGCGCTAAAAGACATAGTAACAAAGAATACGTATAAGTCCTAGGGCTAGCAATAATAGAACAAACCTACTAGGGGTTAACTAACTACGCCTAAGAACTACGTTTCCTGCCTAAAGATAACAAACCTGTTACTATTATATAACTATATAACAACTAGAAACTACTCTACTCTATTAGAAAAACGTTTCTATAGTTTAAGGAGTAGGTAAAGGACAACTTTCGCGCTAATTAACAAAACCCTAGACAAACATATATAGAAGGAAATTACAACGCTAGTTATAGAAGTAGACTAGTACCTACTAATATAGGTACTAGTTAAGATCTAGATCCTAGTATAGGAACACTATAATCCTACTAAGAACGCCTTAGAGAAAGGCAACAATAAGAGACTATAGACAAGTTACCTAGCATATTTTAAGATAGCCTAGGCATCCTACGTTGTTAAGGAATATGTAATATACTGCTAAGCTAAATTAACATATAATTATTTTCTAACTAGGGGAGGAAAGACACCCCTTACTAAACTACTAACACTAGAAGACATCTATAGATAGAAGCAGTCTATAGACCCTAGAAATAACAGAAAGGTTAGCCTAGTCCCTAGGACACTACTCCCTATAGAATATGTGCTAGGGCGACTATAGTATAAGTGCCCTTAGAACAAATGTCCTAAACATGTCTAAAGGAAAATTAACACTAAACATTAGCCTTAAACTAATAGCCTAAAAGGAATAATAGAAAGAACATACTTTATATTCCTAGGACAATACTATAGAAACTAGGCCTAAGTTATAATTAATAGCAGAGCTACTTAAAACTTTATATTAAGGGGCTTTATATAAAAATACTAGATAGCAGTGTATAAAAAGAGGTACCTAGAGATTGTCTATACTATTAAGGGAGACGCTTTCTAAGAACCTATTACTTTTAAAACTATAGCATATAACTTCCTACTGCTTAGAAGCAAGGAGCTACTTAGTTTTAACGTTATAAAAATAGAGATACTAAAGATATTATCCTTAGTATGCCTTAGCTATAAGACAATAATTCTATTATTAACTAGACAAGGGGAACTATAAGGATTCCTTCTAAGCTAAGGTATTAGTGTAGAATTACTATAACTAACAAAACTCTAGCAGAAACACTACTAGAGGAATACTAGAAGTTTACAGCAGCGTTTAGCAAACCTAGGGTCGCACTACCTAAACACTAACTATAGAACTATAGCATCCTACTAGAGGAAGGGAAACAACCCCTATTTAGACCTATATTTATACTTATAGAAAGAGAATCTAAAATCCTAAAGGAGTATGTAGACAAAGTCTAGACAAAGGATAAATATAACTATTAGCCTACTAGCAGCGCACCCTATATTTTGTTATAA
>MCFA01000507.1:0-11087 GCA_002105025.1 Clohesyomyces aquaticus
CTTAACGCTAGCTATAGAGAAAAAAGGCGAAGAATCCTCTATAATTCTCTAAAACAGTAGACATGTAGCTTTCGTACTAGTTATAGCTACCTTAAAAGAGTAGAGCTCTAGCAGGGTCATTTATAGCTAAGGCCACTACCTTAGCTAGATCCCTGTAGAACTCACTAACAACCTTAGCCTTAACGCTCTAGGTGGCTAAATACGAGACTAGCGCGAAGTCTAAGCGAGAAGCTTGGAACAAGGCTAGCAGAAGGCTCTAGGTTAGAGAACTAGATAACAGAGGCTTGCCTAAGTGTCTCTATAGCTTCTGTTACTAACTTACTAATTGCTAGTTGCTATAGCCTAAGAAACGCCTAGCTAATTTAAGAGTTAGCAATACGTAGGCTAAAGCTTTTAAGAAGGCCTACAAGGACTATCTAGAGTATCTAAGGAAAGCTTAAGCTCTAATTGCTTAGAAGCCAGGGAGGCAGAGCCTAAGAGGCCAAGGACTTTCAACCTTAATGGGGGTTCAAACCGCCTAGCCTAGCTATGGACCAACGCGGTATATAGCCCACTAGCCTAGCTTTGGACTAACGCGGTATATAGCCCACTAGCCTAGCTACGGACCAATGCAGTATATAGTCTACTACCTAAGCAGCAGCGCTATCCTAATTAGTGTTTAACGCTATAGATCTAGTAGTTAAGCTACTGCTGCTAGACAGGTAGATCCTTAACTCTAGTTTAAATATCTATATTTATAACTTAACAGGCTTTAGATAGGAGGAAACTTATAAGGCTAGAGCAGATAACATAGTCTACGCTAGCGCCTTATGCAAGACAGTAAAGGCCTAGGGGACAGTACTTATTAACGCTCTTAGTAATAGAAAGATAGTTTTAGTACGTCTAAACAACGTAGCTCTTATACCTAATTTCTTTACTAACCTAGTTTTGCTGCTAAGGGTTATTAAAAGAATATATACTTTAACTCTAGCAAGAGCTACCTCTATAGCTTAGAGAAAAAGATTATAGATGTTTAGTATAACAGGGGTCACTAGCTAGTAGACGTAGAGGACAATATTCGCGTGCTAAGGAACTAACTACGCGTATTTTAGCAACCTCTTAGCGACCTCTACTACCTATACAAGCTTTACTAGCGTAGGCCCACGTGCTTGCAGGCCACATAGGGTTTAAGGTAATTAAACACCTTAAAGAGAACACTACTAGGATTAAGCTTATACTAGGGGACCTATGCCTATTATAGAGGGAGTGCAACGCCTGTACTAAGGCTTAAATGCATAAGCTTGTTAGCAGACAACTAAGGCAGTTCAAGGCTACTCGCCCCTTTATAAGAATATTAATTAATCTTATCTAATTAAGAGCTAGAGGAGAAGAATGTCTTAATAGAGACTCTAGTTAATACATAGATCTATAAGTTTAGTAGCTAGCATCTATAGTAAACTATAAGAACTAAGTTAAAAGGCTTATATATACTCATTCTTAAGAGGTAGATTGCGCAAATAGAGCGTCTTACGCTTCTACTAGTTCTCTATATACTCTCTAACAACAAGTTTAAAGGGGAATTCTCTACTAACCTAGCTAATAAAGGCATTTAGCATAAGCTTAGGGCACTAGATATACCTGCTTAAACTAGGGGAGTAGAAAGAGCTAGAAAGGAATTAACGAAGGTTGCTCGCGCCCTAGCCTGCTACGCTAAAATCCCTCTTAGCCTCATAAACGAGCTATATAGAGCTGCGGCCTATATACTTAATTAATTGCCTACTAAGCAATTAGACTAGAAAACACTATTTAAGCTTGTATTAGGAGCTAAGCCTTTATAGGCTTACATAGATATTATAGGCTCCTAAGTCTACGTACTTAATTAAGAGGTCCCTTAGGGTAAGAAGCTAGAGTTATAGACTATTATTAGGATATTAGTAGGCTTTAATGCTACTAATATATACTAAGTGTAGGTGCTAAGCCTTAATTAAGTAATTAGGGCTAGAGATGTTATATTTAAGGCTCCTACTGCTAAGAAAGAGCAAGGTTTTCCACCTATACTAGTAGTGTAGAGCCTAGTTAAGGTTATCTAAATTCCTAAGCTAGAGGAAATAGATAATCTTACTATCTAGATGCTCACAGGCCTTAGTTCCTAGGGCCACACGCTTACAGGCCTTGGTTTCTAGGGCTACACATCCTCTACTAGCGCTCCTTTGAGGAATACAGAAAAGACTCTTAAGCACCTCAAGCAGCTCGAGTAGCTTGAGCAGCTCTCTCTTTCACTAGCTATCTTAGCTCCTCTAAGGGAGCAGAGAGGTAGTAACAATAATATAGACTCGATGTCTAGCGCTAAGCCCCCTCTATTCAATACAGAGAGGGCAGTCTCACTAAAAGACAGTAGAGCCCTAGGCTAGGCCCCGCTATCGCTAGAACAAACTCTAACGCTAGATTATACTACTCTAGATAAGAGTATAAATAAGAGACGATTTAATAAGGTTCCTGCTAAACGTAGAGAACCTTAAAACCCTACTAAAGCAGAACTATCTTATCCTAAGAGAGGAGGCAGGCAAGCTATACTTACTCTAGAACTAGGGAGGCTAGCTAATTAGCGTGGCTATGTAGCACGGATCCTAACGACGACAATACACTAGCAAGGCAGTTTAACAACGCACCTCTACGAGGAGCTGTAGAAGTTAAAGAAGCAAACATTATCTAAGGAGAGGAGAGAATAAGGCGCTCCTAGAAGCCTCTATTATATAAATTATACTATATGCTAGCTATAGTACCCTTACTTTAATTAATAAATAAAAAGCCTCTACTAATAATTAAAGCTTAACTCTATTAAGATTAGCTTCTATTTATGCTAAAACAGTTTAAGGATATAAAGACTTACCTATACGTAGACAGCTAGTATAGGGCAATAGAGAAAGAAATTAACTGCTGCTTTTAGATAGAGTGCTTTAAGACAACCTTAGCACTTCTATTAACAATTAATAAGATCCTCTTACTAATATAGGTATATACCTATAAGTTTAATAAGGATAGTTTCCTATAGAGCTTAAAGGCGCGTCTTTGCGTTTAAGGAGACATGTAGCAAAGCTAGGGGGAGACCTACGTAGCAACTCTAGCTACAAAAGTCTTTTAGGTGCTGCTAGCCCTAGCTTCACTCTTTAGTCTTATTGCCTATTAATACAACGCCCTTAATGCTTTCCTAAACGCCTACCTACTAGGGGAACACTACTGCTATACTCTAGAAGGCTTCTAGAGCTAGCTTAGCAGAATACTACGCCTTAAAAGAGCTCTATATAGACTTAGAGAAGCTCTAAAGCTCTAGCTTAATAAGCTATAAAGAACTCTTAAGGAGCTTAGATTAGAACAGCACCCTAATATACCCTGCCTGTTTATAAGCAAACAGCTGCTAGTGTTCTTCTATGTTAACAATATAGTTGTCCTAGTATATCTAGAGAATAAGGCATATTAAATTTAGTTTAAAGAAGCTCTGCTTAGGGTATATAAGCTTCGCTGCCTAGGTAAACTAAAATAGTTCTTAGTATATAAGTGCTATAGAACAAAGAGACAGGGCAGTACTCTCTGCTATAGGACTCCTTTATATTAAAGGTAGCAAGCAAGTTCTTGCTCTAAAAAGAGAACAAGAAGTATCCTCTATATCTATTGCTAGAGGAGCCCCTAGAGCTATACACTAAGGAACTAGATCTAGAGCTAGTAAAGGAATATAGAGTTTTAACTAGCTCACTAGCTTATCTAGAGACCTATACACGCCTAGATATAGCTGCAGCTCACTCTATACTTGCCTAGCACCTTGTTAGCCCTAGCCCTGCCTACCTACAGTACTTAAAACACTGCTAGCGCTATATTATTAGCACTTAGTATTTAGCCCTTTAATTAAACAAAGTAGTAGAGAGATTTAACTAGTATATATAGGGAGATCCTATAGATAAACTAGTCTTCTTTAGAGCCTCTAATGCCTCCTACGCTAACTATATAGAGAGCAGGAGAAGCTCTCAAGGCCTACTTTTTAAGCTTAGGGGTATAACAGTTTACTAGCAATTAAATGTATAACGAACAGTTACTAAATTAACTACAGAGGCAGAGCTCTTAGCTCTCTCTGTAGCAGGCTTAGAAATGCGCTTCTAGATAAAGTTCTTTAACTATATATACTTCTCGCTAAACTGCTAGCCTATTCTGTAGTGTAACAACTAGCAAATAGTAGGAATTGTTACTAGAGATTAGAACAAGCTAAAAACAAAGCTTAAGCATGTAGATATCTACTAGAGCTGGGTACGCTAAGAGACTTTGGCAGGAAGACTGCAAGTTAAGTGGAAGCCTACTGCAGAGATGCCCGCCAACGGATTGACTAAGCCCCTACCTAGGCAGAAGCATGCCGCCTTTATTAAGCAACTAGGCTTAGTAGATGTATCCTCATTAATTAAAAAG
Source organism: Clohesyomyces aquaticus (assembly GCA_002105025.1). NCBI lineage: Eukaryota > Fungi > Ascomycota > Dothideomycetes > Pleosporales > Lindgomycetaceae > Clohesyomyces > Clohesyomyces aquaticus. The sequence goes on from MCFA01000507.1 coordinate 4,432, forward strand.
AGTTAGGAATTATAATCTAAGTAGCCCTTAATTAGCAACTTAAAGCAAGGAGAAGACTTTCCTTTTATACCGCAAGTTATGTTTTATTTTAGCCTGTACGATGCTTGGTATAGCTCGTACTTTGACCCCTTGTTCAACACCTAGGAAGACTACACCAGCTGTATTCACAGCCTGGCTGCTTTTGTACCTTATTTTGACTACCAGTTCTCCCTCCTTGAGTACGTCCTGGGGGGGTATGTGAGGAGCTACGCTCTACTGGTACTAGTGGAGGCTCGGCACTCCGAGTATATAGATGAGCTTCCGAGCTTCCTTCACACATAAATCAAGTCTCTACTTTCTGAAGCCACCAACTTCACATAAGAAAGGTCTGAGGATGATCTCCGTGGATAGCATGGACGGAGTGGCTGCAAGAGAGTGCGATGCGCGGTGCGTTAAGGGGTAGAAGTAGAAAACACACTTCACTTCGGGAATACATCTAAGTGGTTTGCACGTGAAGCTTCTGCCGCTGGGGTCGCAGGATGGTTCGCAAGATGGTTCGGAGATTGATTCGCAGGTTGATTCGCGCTTGGATTCACAGTCGCAGGTGCTGCTTTCATCAGTGGAAACATCAGATAAAAATGCTATAGATTGCTCACGAGACATTAATCCGGCGAGCGATTGTTCAAGATCTTGAATCGTTAGTGTGCGATCCATGGTGGTAAGGATTAGTCAATAAGACCTTGCATCAGAGCATATCGGGTCGGACTTACGAGAGACGTTGGTGGTGGAGTTGGTATTGGTGTTCGTGTTAGGGGAAAAATGAAGGCGACGAGGACAGCGCCTTCTTGAATTGTGCCTTGTGTTTGCCAAGCCAAGTCACATGACTAGACGTCACTGTTGTGATGAGGTCTTGTCTCTCGCACAGCCACCGCACGACTGATTGAAGTAAAGAGAATTCGAAGTTTTGCTCCTCGCATCAGATTTCTCGTCCTTGAAAGACTGGGCGCGCGAGTGATTGGACTGGCACGAACATTGTCGGGACGATGTCTGTCCCGCTCCAACATAGTTGCAAAGGCCGAGCACGTCACCGCGAACTGATGGCAGCAAAAATAATACATCACTGCCAGACGTTGCTTTTTCAGCCTGGAGAGATGCATTGTAGGAAGATTCACATGTGCGAAATGGAATGGGTGGAATGGTATTTTCTGACATTCATTTCAATATACATGTCCCCTCACTCGCGGGCCAGAGCAGCCTTAACACCATTCCTCAAGCAATCCCAAGGTCGGTAATCCTGAGGAACTTTTATCGCATGACCAGTTTGTAAGTGCCGCGCGGTAAATATGGCAGTGGTTCTCACGGGGAGAAAGAAGCTTGAGGTTCCCGGAAGCTATGGCCTTTGAAGAATGAAGCGGGTGTAACTAACACTCCGCTGTTTCCAAGCCCTGTTCCTTGTGGATCTATGCCTGGCTTCAAGTCCCTTGTCATTCTCCGCGTTCAGTCGCACCCGAGACTCCGCACTCTTCCCCTCGGCTTCCGTTTCTGGGAATGAGGTCGCCGGAGGATCTGAATGTGCCGGAGAAAACGGTCTCAGTGCTGCTGGCTGCAGGACGTTCATGTTCGGGGAATTTGGCGGCATGAAAGGATTGGAGTTCGACGGAGTGAAGGTGTTCGCAGATGCGACACTGCGAATGCCGTTTGCTGTGCGATTCTCCATCTGTGAGAGCTAATGGTTCGCGGCGGCCAGCTGTTCTTTGATTACCTCGTATTCCTCGCGCAAATCAAGAATTTGTTGTTGCATTGATGTGTGTTCCCGCTGGGAATCGCGAATTTGCTGTCCCATTGATACGTGTTCCTGTTGGAAATCGTGAATCTGCTGTCGCATTGATGTATGCTCCTGTTGTAAATCACGAATCTGATGTTGAATTTCCTACTGCGCAGAAGTGACCTGAGGGGCGCTATATTCCGTAACAGTTACAGCACGCTAAGGAGCGTTATTGTCGTGCAATCCAGCTGCATCAGAGCCTCGATTGACCCCTTGGTTTGCCTGGTTCGTAAAATGGTTCACTAACTGATCTGCCAGTATGCTCACGGCCTCGGGCCTTGTTCACGTCAGTACACAGATTGTAATGAGACATGTATGGAAGGCCGATCACGTAGTATACGCCCTCCGTGCAGATCTTCCGGATCTTCGGCCGTGAGTTTGCAATCCATTGTCCTTACGACAAGCGGTGTTATTGGAGAGATCCGGGGTCGACGAGAACAAGACGGGGAGGAGAGCGCCTTCTCGAGTTGTTATGTGTTTGCCAAGCCTGGCCACCTGACAAAACGTCACAGCGAACGTTGAATCACGGAGATGGGCTAGCTTCTTTCGGTATCTCGACCTAACAACCAGAAATGTCAGAGCAGGCTGGCTCTGAGGAAATAGGAGGGAAACTGCGTTGATTGAAAAGTAACGAACGAAAGCTGACTATATAGCCCTGGACCTGCCAAGGAGCTAACCATGAACGGTCTAGCCGTAACAAGAAACCGCCCCGCTATTTCCGCAACCCAAACCCAGGCTGCATGTCACTTTACCATGGGAAGTGCCAAGCCTTACTATGACCTAACTAAAAGTCGCTAGCGCGGAAAATTTTGCTAGCGTCCTATGTTAAATCTTAATCTCCTATAGTAGAGCAACAATTAACCTAACACTTTACTATTCTAAACGTGTTTGTTATATAATATAGCCTTATATATACTTTAACATAACCTTATTAACCTAGTAGACGTTATGCTAAGTAAGGATAAGGTGCTATAACTTAGTAACAAGCACTCTAATCATAGACAAGAGAAAGTTATAGACATAGAAGTAATTACGTTTAACGTACTTTACAAGCGAGTTAGTAATACAAGCGAGTTAGTAACCCTACTAACTCCTTATACCTTTGCAACAAAGCAGCTTAACAACAACTTAATTAAAGTAGATAAAATAGATGTCTAAGATTAAGTAGTAGCTACTGCATTTTTTTTACACGTACGTGAGTTATGCCCAGGCTCTCTACAGCGCGTGCAGCGTGTAACAGCCTGCCTGCTTCTACCTAATTACGCAGCTTCTTAACGCCTTTCCTGCTCTACCTGCTGCTTTGTAATCTGCTAGGCAACTATAGCCTCTCCTTCTTCCTACGTTAAGGTCCCTTGCTTCTAAATCTGCTTTCTTTTATGTAATTTACGCTTGTTAAGGGTTTTATTTGCCTTCTATAGAGTTAAGACTTAATTATAGAGCAGCACTATAGAATAGACTATTATCTTAGCACCTTTTATAAGCCTATTAAGCGACTTAATAATAGAGGTAGGTAAGGATCCTTAGTGTCTCTAAAGCCTGCTATAAACTAGAGTTAACTAAGCCTCTAGTTCGCGCGCGTTACTAGGTGTTTAAGACTCCTAAGGAGCTGCTACTGCTGCTAGTAACGGCGTATAAAGCTATACATTAAGCTTTAATAGCACTACGTCTAGATTATAAGGCACTAGGCTAGCGCCTCTAAAGCTTACGTAGATGTTGCTCTTAGTAATTAACTGCTTAAAGGCTGCTTTAAAGGCTAGTAGGAACTCAAGCTTCGTGATATAGTTAATATAGCTACGAATTAGGCCCTTAACCTAACGCGCGTACGCGCGCTTTAACAGCGTAAAGCAGCTAACATTAAGCAGCTATAGCAAGTATAAGGAATAAGGTAGCATATAGAGAGTATAGATGTTATGCTCTCTATAGAGCTCTTAAAATTTAAGAGATTAATAACTCTTATAGCTATCTAGGATAAGCAGCTAGCGCGCGCCTACTATCCTGCTGCTCGTGTGCTTAATAAAGTGCTCTAGCTAGGCAACTCTAAGCTTGTTAGTAGTCTATCTATTGTCGCTCATAGAGATCGCCTAGTTACGTAGGAGGCCCTCCTAGTACTAGGCTAATAGATAATAGTAGCTAGCGAGGATAATAAAGGGTAGGATTGCCTACCTAGTAGCGTTAATTCCTTAGATAACTGTTACCTACTCTTAATTGCCTAGCTAGATAGCTTTTAGCCTGCCACGCCTCTCTAACCTAGTAACTACTAGCTATAAAGTAATTATGCCTATTATAAAGCTAGCTTTATTAAAATTATAGGTATCCTTATCTAGGATACTATACATAGCCTAGGTACGCTCTACTAGCTTAAACTAGGCGCTAATTATCCTAGGATCCTTACATAGAGCTCTCTGTTAATTATAGGCCTAATTAAATCGCGTAGTAAGCCTCTCTATACGCTTAACAAAGTTTAATAGCTACTGCTAGCCTACCTGCTTAGCACTATAGGTATTAAGCAGCTTATTAGCTATATCTTATATAGCGTTAAAAGAGAGCGTAAATCCTTATAGATCTAGGTCTAGTATATGCCTAACAACAACCTCTTCTTTAAGCTCTATAAGCTTCTTAGATCTAGGCTAGCAATTACGTTATGCATGCTTTCTAGCGCGTTAGTTATGTAGGGTTAATTAAAGGACGTTAAACATTGCTATAGCTTTATTTACGCTTTAAATTTAGCCTTAATTAAGAGCTAAGATAGTAAGGAGAATATTTGCTTTGTTATAGGGCAATTAAGTAGCAGGTAGTTAAGCTATAGTTGTTAATAGATAACGTGGCGTAGAAAGTTAGTAGGGTTACTAACTTGCTTATATTACTAACTCGCTTATAAAGTACGTTATAACTTATATAGAACATGTTTATCTACTAACAATAACAGGCTCCCCTAGTGCTATTTACCTTAGAGAACAATAATGTCTTGCCTATCTCTATACCTGCTATAAATATTAAGTACGTTATAGACGTGCTAGACTACCTATAAACATCTAAGAAGAGTGTTGCCTTTATAATTTCTATTAATAGTAGCATTATAAAGAAAGATGCTCTATAGCAGGCAACATAGGTAGAACATAGCCTAAACGTGTTTATAATAATATTAACCCTTATAGTTCTAGTATTTAAAGGCTATAAAGTAGTTAAACTGCCCTTCTGTCTTGCTGTTTCTTAACTATGCTGTTATATGCTATAAGTATAACTATATAGGCGTTAAACATTATAAACATCTTTATGCTATATTATAGAACCTTAGGCATATAGTTATAGACAAAAGGAGATATAATATACTCTATAGGCTATAGTCCTCTATAACTAGTAGTTAAGACTATAGGAGAAGGTTAGCAACAAAGTAAGCTAGAACATGTTCTATAGCAGTTTAGAACTTATAACACTAGCAAATATATTATAGTAAAGCAATAATAGAAACTTAGTATATGTAATCTATAAAATATAAGCTATAAGCTAATTCTATAGCAACAGGCTTAAATAGTAAGTAAAGACTATTAGAACACTATCTAAACATGTTCTTACTCTTATTAAAGGGAATTATAGGCAATAAGCCTTAGTTTATTAGCTATAAGGGCTAGCACTATAGTTAACGCGATATAGAAAAACACGCTTCTGCCCCTTTAGCAGAGAGAATAGATATAGATTACCTTAGAAAGTTGTTTATAGAAGGGCTTCCTTTAGATAATGTAGAACAAGACTAGTGCTTTGTTGTTTATTATAATAGGGTTTAACATACTTAGTGTAGTATATAACGTACTTTATAAGCGAGTTAGTAATACAAGCAAGTTAGTAACCCTACTAACTTTCTACGCCACGTTATCTATTAATAACTATAGCTTAACTACCTGCTACTTAATTACTCTATAATAAAGCAAATATTCTCCTTGCTATCTTAGCTCTTAATTAAGGCTAAATTTAAAGCGTAAATAAGGCTATAGCAATGTTTAACGTCTCTTAATTAACTCTACATAACTAACGCGCTAGGAAGCGTGGCGTAACGTAATTGCTAGCCTAGATCTAAAAGCTTATAAGCTTAAAGAGGAGGTTATTGTTAGGCATATACTAGACCTAGATCTATAAGGATTTATGCTCTCTCTTAACGCTATATAAGATATAGCTAACAAGCTGCTTAATACCTATAGTGCTAAGCAGGTAGGCTAGCAGTAGCTATTAAACTTTGTTAAGCGTATAGAGAGGCTCACTACGTGATTTAATTAGGCCTATAATTAATAGAGAGCTCTATGTAAGGATTCTAGGATAATTAGCGCCTAGTTTAAGCTAGTAGAGCGTACCTAGGCTATGTATAGTATCCTAGATAAGGATACCTATAATTTTAATAAAGCTAGCTTTATAATAGGCATAATTACCTTATAGCTAGTAGTTACTAGGTTAGAGAGGCATGGCAGGCTAAAAGCTATCTAGCTAGGCAATTAAGAGTAGGTAACAGTTATCTAAGGAATTAACGCTACTAGGTAGGCAATCCTACCCTTTATTATCCTCGCTAGCCACTATTATCTATTAGCCTAGTACTAGGAGGGCCTCCCACGCGACTAGGGCGATCTCTGTGAGCGACAATAGATAGACTACTAACAGCTTAGAGTTGCCTAGCTAGAGCACTTATTAAGCACACAAGCAGCAGGATAGTAGGCGCGCGCTAGCTGCTTATCCTAGATAGCTATAAGAGTTATTAATCTCTTAAATTTTAAGAGCTCTATAGAGAGCATAACATCTATACCCTCTATATGCTACCTTATTCCTTGCACCTGCTATAGCTGCTTAATGTTAGCTGCTTCACGCTGTT
>MCFA01000508.1:0-10850 GCA_002105025.1 Clohesyomyces aquaticus
GTTGATTGACGGCCAACTGCCGTTAATTAACAGTGATTGACGGCCACTTGCTGTCTCCGCACGCAGCTATAGCATCAGGGGCTCAGGCGACAGCTGTTAGGGAGGTGCGCAGCCACTGGCGCCTCAGAGACAACTAGGTGGCTAGGGAGCTGAGTAACGCAGTTAGCCGAAGAGGAGAAGGGTGGGACATAGAACATTCCCTTTTATCAACAGATTAACAGATTAACAGAACAACAGACTAACACAAAAAACCAGCAACCCCAGGGTAGGCGAACGAACAACATCATTAACGAGCAACCCTAGGAGGGACGAAAAACCAGCAACCCCAGGGTGGGCGAAAGAACAACATCATTAACGAGCAACCCCAGGAGGGACGAAAAACCAGCAACCCCAGGGTGGGCGAACAGAACAACACTATAAACCAGCAACCCTAGGAGGGACGGACAACAAATTACCTATTTTCTATGTACACTACACTTCTTATATAATAATTACTCGTCCTAATACTGCACCACCTCCTCTAGAGTGTGTTTCCTTCCGACTGCGGGTCGCACCTAACAACTCTACTCCCTTACCTAACACTAGATCTACAAGGATTTACGCCCTCTCTTAACGCTATACAAGATATAGCTAACAAGCTGCTTGATACCCGCAGTGCTAAGCAGGTAGGCTAGCAGTGGCCATTGAACTTTGTTAAGCGTATAGAGAGGCTCACTACGTGATTTAATTAGGCCTATGATTAACAGAGAGCTCTATGCGAGGATCCTAGGATAATTAGCGCCTAGTTTAAGCTAGTAGAGCGCACCTAGGCTATATATAGTATCCTAGATAAGGATACCTATAATTTTAATAAAGCTAGCTTTATAATAGGCATGATTACCTTATAGCTAGTAGTTACTAGGTCAGAGAGGCGTGGCAGGCCAAAAGCTATCTAGCTAGGCAATTGAGAGTGGGTAACAGTTATCCAAGGAATCAATGCTACTAGGTGGGCGATCCCACTCTTTATTATCCTCGCTAGCCACTATTATCTATTAGCCTAGTACTAGGAGGGCCTCCCACGCGACTAGGCGATCTCTGTGAGCGACAATGGATAGACTACTAACAAGCTTAGAGTTGCCTAGCTAGAGCACTTTATTAAGCACACGAGCAGCAGGATAGTAGGTTCGCGCTAGCTGCTTATCCTAGATAGCCATAAGAGTTATTAATCTCTTAAATTTTAAGAGCTCTATAGAGAGCATAATATCTATACCCTCTATATGCCACCTCATTCCTTACACCTGCTATAGCTGCTTAATATTAGCTGCTTCGCGCTATTAAAGCGCGCATACGCACGTTAGGTTAAGGGCCTAATTTATAGCTATATTAACTATATTATAAAGCTTAAGTTCCTACTAGCCTTTAAAGCAGCCTTTAAGCAGTTAATTACTAAGAGCAACATCTACATAAGCTTCAGAGGCGCTAGCCTAGTGCCTCATGATCTAGACGTAGTGCTATTAAAGCTCAATGTGCAGCTTCGTACGCTGTCACTAGCAGTAGTAGCAGCTCCCTAGGAGTCTCAAACACCTAGTAACGCGCGCGAACTAGAGGCTTAGTTAACTCTAGTTTATAGCAGGCTTTAGAGACACCAAGGATCCTTACCTACCTCTATTATTAAGTTGCTTAATAGGCTCATAAAAGGTGCTAAGATAATAGTCTATTCTATAGTGCTGCTCTATAATTAAGTCTTAACTCTATAGGAGGCAAATAAGACCCTTAACAAGCGTAAATTATATAAAAAAGCAGATTTAGAAGCAAGAGACCTTAACGTAGGAAGAAAGAGAGGCTATAGTTGCCTAGCAGATTACAAAGCAGCAGGTAGAGCAGGAAAGGCGTCAAGAAGCTACGTAATTAGGTAGAAGCAGGCAGGCTATTGCACGCTGCACGCGCTGTAGAGAGCCTAGGCACAACTCACGTACGTGCAAAAAAGATGCAGTAGCTACTACTTAATCTTAGACATCTATTTTATCTACTTTAATTAAGTTGTTGTTAAGCTGCTACGTTGCAAAGGTATAAGGAGTTAGTGGGGTTACTAACTTGCTTGTATTACTAACTCGCTTGTAAAGTACGTTAAGGTATATATTACTATAGTTATAGATTGTTAAATATATTATTAAATATGTTTAAAGAAACCTTTTTTAATATATAACAACGTTAAAAAAGTTAAATTAAAGCATTAAAAAACGCGTTAAAACAACTTAAATTCATTAAACAAAACGTCTATAGTACTGTCCCTAGCTACGCAAGCAGCAGGAACAACAGCAAAACAGTGTAGCAACGTAATAGCGCTGCTATACTATAGTTAACATGCTAACGCGTTAGCAGGAGGAACACATTACTTACCTATATAACGTAATAGAGAATAAAATAAGGTACACCCTAACACTATAAAGAAGCTAATAAAAATACTAAAGGCTATAAAAAGAGAAAGGGACAAGAGGGTAAAGGCGTTAACGCGCTAGGCAAGAGAGGTAGTAGAGGGAATAGAAGAGCAGCTCTACGTCTAGAAAACATGTAACAAGATCCTCTAACATATAAAGGAGACTAAAGCTAAGGCTAACAGCAACCTGCTAGCGACTTAATAATAGGCAGATGTTGCAGCGCAGGCTGCGTAGCTAGCTGCCCCTAAACTAATTATTTAAGCTAGAATTAACAACATGACTAACAAGACCCTAAGCAAGATCTTTAAGATTATCTAACTAGCTATCCCTAACGCTATTACTGTCTACTGTTATAAGAGTAGAGACATAGACATACGCCTTAAGTCACAAGCCTAGCAAGACGCTGTCGCAGCAGCGCTAGACCCCTAGAGAATATAGCTTCTTAGAAAAGCGTACTTAGACGAGGTCCCTAGTATGCTATACACTCTCCTAGTTAAAAACAGCTAATCTATAGATAACTCTAATATTATATAGAACCTTAAGAAATTATTATAAAGACTCTATAGTATAACTAAGATCTTATTAATATAGTAGCTATATAACCCTAACGCGCCTCTAAAACGCTAAAGAGATAATATATAAAAAAACAAAAGGCTCCTTTGTTATAGAGGTAAACATATAAGCTAAATAAAAAAGAATTATTTAAAGCAGAATTGTTATTAGAGCAGAATACTTTAAAGCTAGAATTTATAATAGCAACCTAGCACTAAAATAGTGCTACTAATGTAGCGCGTAGGGACATAAACAGGGCGCCTACGCAAAGGCAGCAAAATATATATAGTGCGCTAGCAACTATAATATAAGACAATATAAAGCTAGCTATATATGCTACGCTAACTATAGACAGACACATAGAGCGTGGCAGATAAGGGCGTGCCCAGCGTTCACGTAGTATAGAACAGGCATATAGAAGCTAAGGATAGAACTAGCTATTAGGTCTAACCTAGCTAGAAATAGAGGCAAACAAAACAGCAGGCTAATTATAGTCCCTTCCTTAGGCAAACGTAACCTAAACAATAGAGAGACCTAACTACTATAGGGGAAAGGCTAACCTATAGAGGCAGCACGCGTAGCGCGCTAAGCAACATTAGACCTAACCTAAACTATAATCTTTCTAAATAAGAATAGCAGCTAAATAGAGAACGTTACTCTATTATAATAATAAAAGTACTAACAATACTCTAATATAACTATAGCATAGCAAACAGAACTAAGACAAGGCCTTTCTTTAACGTAGCAGAGCTAGCAAAAAACTACATACTTGCTATATAAGAACTAGCCTAGAACAAATAAACAAAGCAAACGTACTACCTGCCTAGTTGTACACTAGTATATAGAGGCAACAAATAGACAAAAACATGCTTTATAATAAGCATAGCACTAGGCCTTAAGGCATAGAAAAGGACGTATAGCTTAGACAACTTTGAAGCTATTAAACTATAAGCAAAGGATAAGAGAATAGTAATATTTAACGCCTATAACATAACAAACTAACTAATAAACCTTAATATAGTAAACTAACTATAAGAGCAACTTGCAAGGACTATAGTAGACTAGATTATAGTCCTTAGAGACTTTAACCTATACTACTAATTATAGAGAGGCATAGAGACATAATATAACCTAGCAGTAACACGCCTACTAAACGCTATAGAATTAAAAGGCCTTTAATTATGCACCCTAAAAGGCCTACTAACATAGAAACAAGGCGCAAGACAATCTATAATTAACTTAACGTTTATAAGTACTACTATCACGTAGCGCCTAGAGCACTATAGACTAGTAGACAAATAGGCACTTATAAAGGACTATATCTCTATATAATTATAGTCGCCTGCTAAGTTAAACTAACAGCAACGTGATAGCAGTATGCTATTAAAGATAGACTATAAAAACCTTATAAAGACCTTATAGAAAGCACCTAGCACTAGCATAATTAACCTCTAGCAGCTTTATAAAAGGCAATCTAACAGGGCATAGAAACCTACTGCCTAAGGTCAAGACCTAGCAAATTCGCGTAGAGGTTATAGTCGCCCTAAGCTATAGTATTACTTATAAACGTAAGACGCGCCTAGAGGGAGGTTATATAATATTACATAGAGGAGGCAGAGGAACGCCTACGAAACATAAAGAAAGCGCTTACTAAGGAAATATAATAAGCTAGTAGAGCAAGCTAGAGGACATTTATTAGCAGTCTCTAGACAGTAGTAGCAAAACCTTAAAAAACACTCTAGGACATAATAAAATAGAGCAGGGCCTATAAAAAAGGGCCCTACATAGACCTACACCTACTAGCACTATAAAACGTAACAACTAAACAGAGGTAGAGGACAGCAAAGGTAAAGCAGCTATTCTTATAAAGAAATTCTTTCTAACAGCAAGGAAGTAGACCTTAGTAACCTTAAAGGAGAACTATAGAAAAGCATAAGCAAAACAACATACTACTATAAACAGAGAAGTAATAGAAACAGCAAAACATAAAACCCTTAACTAAACATATATATATTAAAAACATATAACATTAATCTATATAAGCTATTACTATTACTATCTATTAAATAGATAGCACTATTAAATAGACAACTTAAAACTATGTAGAAATTAGGTTAAAACGAAGCTCTAGCTCGTAAAACAGAGCGTCTACGAGCTTAAAACAGAATAAGTTTCAAATAGTACTATACCTAACTACGATATTGTTGTACCCAACTGCGGATAGTACTGTACCTGACTACGGATAGTACTATACCGACTACGGATATTGTTATACCCAACTGCGGATAGTACTGTACCTAACTACGGATAGTACTATACCCAACTATAGATATCGCTATACCTAACTGCGGATAGTACTATATCAACTACGGATAGTACTATACCGACTACGGATAGTACTGTATCCGACTACGGATAGTACTGTACCTAACTACGGATAGTACTGTATCTACTATGGATATTACTATGCCTAACCTGTTCCTTCAATATATATAGAAGGGAATTTCGTAGAGAATAAAAAATTAAGCTATTTATAAAATCCTGTTCTCCTGCCTTGCTCCGCTATTAATCACTAATTGTTGCATGTCTTGCTATTAATTATTAATTTTTTACAGGTTATAAGCCTAGCTGCTTATAACAAAATCAATTCCTATAAACTACCTCTACTTTAAATTATAGCTAGTCTATAATTTTTTTTAAGAAAAACCTTAAAACCTTAAATTACTTCTTTTATAGCTAGCCTGTAATTTTTTTTTAAGAAAAACCTTAAATCTTAAATCACCTCTATTTTAAATTACAGCTAGCCTGTAATTTTCTTTTTAAGAAAAACCTCAAAATCTCAAATTATTTCTATTATAGCTAGCCTATAATCTTCTTTTAAGAAAAACCTCAAACCTCAAATCACTTCTATTTTAAATTACAGCTAGCCTGTAATTTTCTTTTTAAGAAAAACCTCAAAATCTCAAATTATTTCTATTATAGCTAGCCTATAATCTTCTTTTAAGAAAAACCTCAAACCTCAAATCACTTCTATTTTAAATTACAGCTAGCCTGTAATTTTATTTTTCCCTACTATCAATTTGTCTATTTTTAATAGATAACAAATTGATAGCGATTTCAATCATGACAACTAAAAAATACTCTATTACTAAGCTTCAAGGCCAAGTCAATTATAAGGTCTAGAAGCTTCGTATAGAGTTAGTTTTAGTTAAAAAGTCTTTATAGGATCCAATTAATCATAACAATAATCAATATATACCTATAAATACGATTGAAAATCGAAAATCCCTGAGCCTAATTAGGCTATCAATTGAGGATAGACCCTTGCTTTAAATACAACACTATGTAACAGCGTTAGAAGCCTGGGAAAAATTACAAAACCTCTATTGTCCTAAGGGATTTTTATCTAAATCCTTAACTTGCAAAGAATTCCTTAAGTGTAACCTAAGCCTATTTAATTCTATAGAAGATTATCTTAATAGAATTAAATTGCTAGCTAATTTACTTAAAACAAAAGATATTAAACTACCTAAGCAAGTTATTATTGCCTAGGTATTAAATAATCTTTTACCTTCCTATAAAGGATTTGTAACTATAGTTACATAATCCTATAGGGATGATTTATTAAGAATAAATTTAGAAAATCTATTTTCTAATTTATTAGATTAATCTTAAAGGCAAACTTCTATTAATAGTAATAAAACTAAGGTTTTATTTACTAAAAACAAAAAGCCTTTAAAAGATAGAATTGTTAAAGATTCTAAAATACAAAAACAACGTTTTTATAATAAATGTAAAATAAATACATATTTTACAAATAAATGCTAGTATTTATTTCTAGAAAATAAACCTAAACGGTTTAAAACAGCCGACGACTATAAACGGCCACCTGGCTATAGAGATAATAGCCTAGCAACAAGGCAACTGTCTAAGAATAATAAAGATTTAGCTCTATTAGCTAAAGATTATATTATAGACGATTTTGATGTTGCTAAGGAAGAAAAGGTATATTATACTATAAACAATTATTTAAATATAGAAACTAATTTTATATTAGATTCTAGAAGTATATAACATATAATTAGTAATAGAGATCTATTCTCTACACTAAATAATAATGTTACATAAATTTCCTAGGGAAATAACTCTATAATTAGTAGTATTAGCACTAGAAATATTGCTATTATATATTATTATTATTATTAATTCTTGTTTACTGTCTAATGTAAGCCCTATTAGCTTATGCAGACTATTGCTACTATTTACACCAGGTGAACAAAAAACCCCCTGTTAGCTAGTCGTAGAAGCAGCTCCCAAAGGCTTGCCTGTACTAGGGGAAAAACACCTTTTGCTAATGTGCCGTATATGCGCCCCTAGGCAAGCGCAGGCGTAACGCCTGCGCTAGTAGGTTGCTGTTGTTCTCTAGCCTTAACTGCCTACCCTGTCATGCTTGCCTCTACTAGTGATGTCTCCCTTATGTGTAGGTACTGCCTTCTGTCCTATATAGTTGTCCGCTACGCTCCCCCTCCCCCCTCGCGCCTCGCCCCTAGCGCTACTGTCGCTCCTTGCAGGCGTTAACGGCGCGTTTTGTTATAACCCCTCTAGCACCTTACTAGTAGTATATAGGGACTATCTACGCGCTGTCGCTGCTGTCGCACGTTTTTGGGCCCCTCTAGCGCCTTACTAGTAGTATACAGGGTCTATCTGTGTGCAGCGCTGCCGTTATCCCAGCCTCTCTAGCACTATACTAGTGGTATGCGAAGCTCAGGTCGCTGGCGTCTGTCCGTCGCACAGCCGCTGCTGTTTCGTCTGCCTAAGGGTGTAAGGGATAAGGCGTTTTGCTATGTTGTTATATTGTTACTGTTAGGTGCTTAAGGATAGTCCTTTATGTTAATAGAGTTTATAAACTGTTTTTCTAACTATTATAGGTATTGTTTATAGTAGCGCTAGTGTAAAAACTCTACACTGTCTTACTATAGAGCAGCGTTACCTACTACACTGCTATTAACGTGACGTCTCTACGCTAGCTCTAATCTCTATAAGAGTTAGGTTCCTAGGCTTCACCACGTGGAGGTGCAGAGTCCGATTTCGAAGCCTATTGCTATTATATATTATTATTTAATCTATTTACCGTCTATTTTAAGCTCTAGTAGCTTATGTAGACTTTTGCTATAGGATAAAACTCATGCGTAGAGAAAACCTTCTATGTGCTATATTTACGTTCCCCTTGCTTTTTGCCTGTAAAGGTACTGCGTTTTTCTTTTGTCTTAACTGCCTATGTTATTACACTTGCCCTTAGTAAGGGGCTTAAGAAAGAGGGAGAGAGAGAGAGTAAGAAAATAAGAAAATAGAAAGAGAGGGAGAGGTATTTATATAAGGGGTAGTCTAGCGGTCTTTAGTAGCGTTACGCTAGCGTTATAGTAGCGTTAGGGCAGCGTTTCCTTAAGGGTCTGTCTAGCCTAATAGTCCCTAGATCTCTTAGTATGTTATATAATTCTCTAGAACTAAGTCCTAGGCTACTTTAAACTGTTTTAGAACTCTCTGCTTAAGTAACTACAAGGCTATTGCCTTTGCTTGTTCTAGGTGGCCTAGGGCATCCTTTAGCCTTTCGTTGCGTAGGCGTAGTAGTAGCGCGCTCCTGTTATATCTTATATAGTAGAAAATCACGTGTTTAACTATTTGTTTATGCTATCTATAGGGGCATTCTCTAGGGATCCCTAGTACCCTGCAGTGCGCTAGCTAGCAGTTGAGTCTAATTGCCTCTATATAGAGCAGGAAGAGCGCTGTTAATTCCGCTTTTAAGAGGTTGTTATATAGCTGTTAGGGGCGTTTTGTTTATAGTTCTGTCTAGGTTGTTTCCTTCCTTTCCCTACCTTTATGTTTCTAAGCCTGTTCTTATTTAAGGTCTTGTCTCTGTTAGATTGCTATGCAGGTGCCTGTCTATAGTTGTCTAGTCTATTAGCTACGCGTTAAGTTGCCCTTAGCGCGCTAGCGTTCTGCTTAGTGTGCTCGCTATTCGCGTACCTAGGCAATAAGGTCGTCTGCTTTTGCTTTTGTTGCTTCGCTCTGCGTGGCTAGGCGCAGCGCTGTTATATCGCTTCCCTGTTGTCTTAGTGACCTCTATATAGTTTATATAGTTTGCTAGACGTTCTAGTCTATAGCTCTATGTTGCTTAATTGCCTGTTAGAACGCTTATGTCTTAACCTAGAGGGAGAGCAGGGCTATGCCTGCTTCCTGCTTAATAGCCACGCTTGGGGTACCTTTATATGCTCTAGTAATCTGCCTAAGACATTTCTTCTACGTTTTTAGAAGTAGCTCTATTATGCTTATAGCTATTAATCTTCTATTAAGTCGCTGTCTCTATACCTGCGCTCTATACATTATTGCTAGTTATACTACTGCTATATAGATAAGTTTTAACTATTATATTAACAGGCCCTATGTTAATGCTATAATACGTGCTATTACGTTAAATAAGCTCTTGCTGTTCTATGCTGCCTTTTAGGTATGCTCTTTCTATTATAATTTTAGGTCTACCTATATGCCTAAGATCTAGATAGACTTTATGCAGAGCTCTGCCTCGTCTCTAGCAATACAAACAGTACTTGCTAGGTCCTCGCGTTAGCCTTGCCTCCTAGTGAAGTGCATGAGCTAGTACTTGTCTAGAGCGAACTTGGCTCTATAGCGCTTTGCCCATGCTACGCACTTGTTATAGGCTATAGTAAGTCTCTAGCAGTTGTCTGCTCTATGTTTCCCTAGGCTACTAGCGTAGTGTTGTTAACAAATCTAAATCTAAATACGTTATTGCTTCCTAGTTGTTTAAATTTCTCTAGTAGCTCTATAATAAAGAAAAAGAACAGTATTAGGGACAGAGAGGACCCCTATAGAATCCCTACGTTTACCTATATCCTCTAGCTTATGTACCTAGCAAACGTGATTTATATAGTTTGTTTGCTAAGGAAGTCCTCTATAAACTATATAGTCTATAGTAGTATGCCCTTGTTCTAGAGTATGTATAGTAGTCTAGTATATGCTACGTTGTTAAAGGCTCCTGTAAGGTCAAGGCCTAGCATTAAAACTACGCATTCTTTCTAGGCTTTCCACGCTATCTAGACGACGTTAGTAAGCAGCTTAACTGCCGTTATCATAGACCTCTTCTTTTAGCCACCTATTTAGTTCTAGGGTAGTAGTTAGTGTTCTTCTGCTGCCTCTACTAGGCGCTCTGCTATAATAGTTTTAACTAGCTTAGCAATTATGTTCTCTAGCGCTATAGGGCGATAGGCGTTAACTAGGGTGTAGTCTTTCTTTCCTAGTTTACGTAGTGCTACTATAATAGTGTCTTTAAGTCCCTCTAGCAGAGGGGCGCTGTTAAATAGCTTACTAATCGCCTTTGCTAGGTTGTTGCTAATAGTATTGCTAAGCGTTTTAAGGACTTTGTTTAGTATTTTGTCTAGTCCTAGGGCTTTCTTGCTTAGGAGCTTACGTATTACGTCTTATACTTGTTGCTTTTATAACTCTATAGTCTATATAGGCTATGTTTAGTTAAGGGTTCTATGTCTTGCTGTTTCTATTACTTCTTTGTTTATAGTAGTACGTTGTTTTGCTTACGCTCCTCTATAGTTCTCCTTTAAGGTTGCTAAGGTCTGCTTCCCTTGCTGTTAGAAAGAATTTCTTTATAAGAATAGCTGCTTTGCCTTTGCTGTCCTCTACCCCCTGTTTAGTTGTTATTTTTTAGTGCTAGTAGGTGTAGGTCTAATAGGGCCCTTTTTTATAGGCCCTGCTCTATTTTATTATGTCTAGAGTGTTTTTTAAGGTTTTGCTGCTACTGTCTAGAGACTGCTAACAAATGTCTCTCTAGCTTGCTCTCTAGCTTTTCAGTTA
>MCFA01000509.1:0-10846 GCA_002105025.1 Clohesyomyces aquaticus
TGCTCCGTAATTAAGTCTTAACTCTGCAGGAGGCAAATAAGACCCTTAACAAGCGTAAATTACATAAAAGAAAGCAGATTCAGAAGCAAGGGACCTTAA
Organism: Clohesyomyces aquaticus; assembly: GCA_002105025.1. Classification (NCBI taxonomy): domain Eukaryota; kingdom Fungi; phylum Ascomycota; class Dothideomycetes; order Pleosporales; family Lindgomycetaceae; genus Clohesyomyces; species Clohesyomyces aquaticus. The sequence continues at coordinate 100 of MCFA01000509.1, forward strand.
CGCAGGAAGAAGGAGAGGCTATAGTTGCCCAGCAGATTACAAAGCAGCAGGTAGAGCAGGAAAGGCGTCAAGAAGCTGCGCAATTAGGTAGAAGCAGGCAGGCTGTTGCACGCTGCACGCGCTGCAGAGAGCCTAGGCACAACTCACGTACGTGCAAAAAAGATGCAGTAGCTACTACTTAATCTTAGACATCTATTTTATCTACTTTAATTAAGTTGTTGTTAAGCTGCTTTGTTGCAAAGGTGTGAGGAGTTAGTAGGGTTACTAACTTGCTTGTATTACCGACTCGCTTGTAAAGTACGTTATAGTTTATAGAGGACTTCCTTAGCAAACAAACTATATAAATTACGTTTGCTAGGTACATAAGCTAGAGGATACAGGTAAACGTAGGGATCCTATAGGGGTCCCCCCTGTCTCTAGTACTATTTCTCTTCTTTATTATAGAGCTACTAGAGGAATTTAAATAACTAGAAAGCAATAACGTATTTAGATTTAGATTTGTTAACAACACTACGCTAGTAGCCTAGGGAAACATAGCAGCAGACAACTGCTAGAGACTTACTATAGCCTATAACAAGTGCGTAGCATGGGCAAAGCGCTACGGAGCCAAGTTTGCCCTAGACAAGTACTAGCTCATGCACTTCACTAGGAGGCAAGGCTAACGCGAGGACCTAGCAAGTACTATTTGTATCGCTAGAGACGAGGCAGAGCTCTACATAAAGTCTATCTAGATCTTAGGCATATAGGTAGACCTAAAATTATAATAGAAAGAGCACACCTAAAAGGCAGCATAGAATAGCAAGAGCTTATTTAACGCGATAGCGCGCATTATAGCATTAACGTAGGGCCTGTTAATGTAACAGTTAAAACTTATCTATATAGCAGTAGTATAACTAGCAATAATATACAGAGCGTAGGTATAAGGACAGCAACTTAACAGAGGATTAATAGCTATAAGCATAATAGAGCTACTTCTAAAAACGCAGAAGAAATGTCTTAGGCGGATCACTAGAGCATACAAAGGTACCCTAAGCGCGGCTATTAAGCAGGAAGCAGGCATAGCCCTGCTCTCCCTCTAGGTTAAGACATAAGCGTTTTAACAGGCAATTAAGCAACATAGAGCTATAGACTAGAACGTCTAGCAAACTATATAAACTATATAGAGGTTACTAAGACAACAGGGAAGCAATATAACAGCGCCACGCCTAGCTACGTAGAGCAAAGCAACAAAAGCAAAAGCAGACAACCTTATTGCCTAGGTACGTAAATAGCAAGCACACTAAGCAGAACGCTAGCGCGCTAAAGGCAACTTAACGCGTGGCTAATAGACTAGACAACTATAGACAGGCACCTACATAGCAATCTAACAGGGACAAGACCTTAAATAGAAACAGGCTTAGAAACATAAAGGTAGGAGGAGAAAGGAAATAACCTAGATAGAACTATAGACAAAACGCCCCTAACAGCTATATAATAACTTCTTAAAAGCAGAATTAACAGCGCTCTTTCTGCTCTACATAGAGGCAATTAGACTTAACTGCTAGCTAGCGCACTATAGGGTACTAGGGATCTCTAGAGAATGCTCCTATAGATAGCATAAATAAATAGTTAAACATGTAATCTTCTACTATATAAGATATAACAAGAGCATGCTGCTACTACGCCTACGTAACGAAAGGCTAAAGGATGCCCTAGGCTACCTAGAATAAGCAAAGGCAATAGCCTTGTAGTTACTTAAGCAGAGAGTTATAAAACAGTTTAAAGTAGCCTAGGACTTAGCCCTAGAGAATTATGTAACATACTAAGAGATCTAGGGACTATTAGGCTAGATAAACTTTTAAAGAAACGCTGCCCTAATGCTACTATAACGCTAGCATAACACTACTAAAGACTGCTAGACTACTTCTTATATAAATACCCCTCCCTCTCTTTCTATTTTCTTACTCTCTCTTTCTTTCTCTCTCTTAAGCCCCTTACTAAGGGCAAGTATAATAACATAGGCAGTTAAGACAAAAGGAAAACATAGTACCCTTATAGGCAAAAAGCAAGGGGAACATAAATATAGCATATAGAAAGTTTTCTCTATATATAAGTTTTATCCTATAGCAAAAGTCTATATAAGCTACTAGAGCTTAAAATAGACAGTAAATAGATTAAATAATAATAATAATAACATAGAAACAAGGCGCAAGACAGTCTATAATTAACTTAACTTTTATAAGTACCACCCTCGCGCAGCGCCTAGAGCACTATAGACTAGTAGACAAATAGGCACTTATAAAGGACTACATTCCTATATAAATTATAGTCGCCTGCTAAGTTAAACTAATAGCAACGTAACAGCAGTATGCTATTATAAAGATAGACTATAAAAACTTCTACAAGGACCTTATAGAAAGCACCTAGCACTAGCATAATTAACCTCTAGCAGCTTTACAAAAGGCAATCTAATAGGGCATAGAAACCTACTGCCTAAGGTCAAGACCTAGCAAATTCGCGTAGAGGTCATAGTTGCCCTAAGCTATAGTATTACTTATAAACGCAAGACGCGCCTAGAGAGAGGTTATATAATACTATATAGAGGAGGTAGAGGAACGCCTACGAAACATAAGGAAAGCGCTTACTAAGGAAATGTAACAAGCTAGCAGAGCAAGCTAGAGGACATTTGTTAGCAGTCTCTAGACAGTAGCAGCAAAACCTTAAAAAACACTCTAGGTGTGGGTTATGCTCTATAGTGCACTGCTTTGTAAAGCGGCTAAAGTAGGTTTGTACATAGGTACGGTAAGGAGATGAAACAGAAAACGGAAAAAGAGACAGAAAACGCGATTGTATTGCTTGTGTTGTTGTTCTAGCTAGGGGCAGGGAGAGCTAAGCTCGACGATCCTGCGCGAGCTCGGGCCTCCCCGCTAGCATCACGTGACTAGGTCACGTGACTAGAAAAGGGGCAACGACCTGAGAGGCGCTGCACTGTACTGCGTACAGACACTTGCAACTTTTTCTTTTTAAGAAAGCAGCAGCCAATGCTATACGGTCCCTTTTCCTCTATGTATAACTACTCTTTGTAGATTCCACCTAAAGAATACCTTCCTATTACATAATTTCCTCCTCATGCGCTAGCTAGGTTAACAGTGCAGTTAAACAACTAAACATGCCTTTGTTAGATTATAATAGCTTAGGGTTTGTAGTAGCGATCTATGTCTTAGCAGGCTTCGCGCGCTGCTATTAGTGTGTGTCTATAGGCAGCGTGTACCTAGCAGGTGGCTGTAACGAGGTAACGACCTCGTTCCAGGCCAAGTCCTGCCAACCTCTGATCAGGGGTCTGCTAATTTCCCTTTGGGTCCGAACGTGTCCCGCATCAGGCCCGAACGCGTACTATATCGGGTCCGACCCCTGCCCCTAGCTATACCCCTATTTCCCTTATGTATATAGTCCCCTTCCTCCCTATAGCTAGCTTAGTAGTTTTTCTATATCCTTTTATACAAGGCCTATAGGTGTTAATAGAATTCCTAGGTTCCTAAGTCCCTACGCACTTCTATATGCCTCTAAGTAGATTCCTACTACATTTAGACCTATTATTATGCCTACGCTGTTATATTATATAAAAAAACTTACTTTTGCTAGTAACAGCTTTTTTAATAATAATATATTAATTATTTATTTAACTACGTCTAAGCTCTAAGACGTGTCTAATTTAGTTTAGGTTATAGTACTTATATACTGTTTATATTAAATTATTTAGTCTATAGACAGGATCTTAGAGACCTCCTGTTAACTAAAGCCTTTAGGTTTAGAACTTCTTATCCCTTATAATTAAGATTATCTTTAGGAAAGTTACGTAGAGTATGCTAAGGTAGAAACTTAGAGACTACTAAGAACCTATTAGAATTAGAACTAACTTCTAATGTCTAACCTCTAACTACTTGCTAATTCTAGTGTAAGAATTGCTACACGCTTAAGTTAAGGCTAAGGCAAGTTCCTAGCCTCTAGAGCTAAACATCTACTACTTTCTTTAATAGCTAAACCTGCTATTATAGAACCTATAGCTAGAGACCTACCTAATTTAGATTTAAACTATAGCAACATAGCCCTTAATAACTAAATTGCTTAATTATAGGCATAGATTATATACCTAACTAGGTTAAGAACTGTTAGTCTAGATTAACCTCTACTAACTACTAAATTACCTCTAACTCTGCCTTAAGACACTCTTACTACGTTATAAGTAAGAGACCCTGTTAGCACTTCTAAACCTACCTAAGCCTACCTTACTAAACGCACGCCTAAGATTAGAAGCTTTATAGATAGCAAAGAACCTACTTTTAAATAGTAGCAAGCCTTAATTATAGACTAACTTAAGATTAATATAGATTACTATTAGAGCAAGTAAGCACGTATAGCATTAGTATAGGGACATGCTTCTAGTATTACAAAAGAATACCTAGAGCCTAGATACCTAGCTAAGTTAGATGCTTTCTAGTTTATAACTATAGAAGAAATAATTAAGCTCCTATAAACTTATTTTATTACTAGCAATAAAGAGACTAAGGCATAACAGGCTTTCTAGGCTTTCTAGATAGATAAAGGAGAAACGTTCTCTGCTTTTAAGGCGCGTTTTATTAGCGTAGCAATTAGAGGATCTATATCTAAAACAGAATAGTTTTTCTACCTATAGAAGAAGCTATCCCCTAGCCTATAGATGCTAAACCTAAGTTTTAAACATACTTAGGAGAGTTCCTTTAAAACTATAGTCGCCTACTTAACAGCCTATAACATAGAAAGGAGAAGTAACCTAGTAGTCCTAGACTATATTTAGAGCTAGTCCTCTGCTGCTAAGGCCCCTATAGATTGTTCTTAGAAGTTTACTAAGAACCTAAAACTAACCTATAGTATAATTTAGGTCTAAATAGCCTCTACATTAGCCCCTTAGTCTACCTTAGTTACTCCCTAATAGCTAAGCAAAACCCCTAACCTAGAAAGGCATATAACCCTTAGTAATTGCTATAATTATAGCAAACCTAGACATTTTATAAATAATTGCCTTATCCCTTAAATATAAGAAATTAAGTTAGAACAGCAAGAATTAGAGAAAGAGTTTCTAGACGTAAATAAATATTATTAAAAACATATAACATTAATCTATATAAGCTATTACTATTACTATCTATTAAATAGATAGCACTATTAAATAGACAACTTAAAACTATGCAGAAATTAGGTTAAAACGAAGCTCTAGCTCGTAAAACAGAGCGTCTACGAGCTTAAAACAGAATAAGTTTCAAATAGTACTGTACCCGACTACGGATATTGTTGTACCCGACTGCGGATAGTACTGTACCCGACTACGGATAGTACTATACCCAACTACGGATATTGTTGTACCCGACTGCGGATAGTACTGTACCCGACTACGGATAGTACTATATGTAAAAAATCAATAATTGATAGCAAGACATGCAACAATTGGTGATTGATAGCGGAGCAAGGCAGGAGAACAGGATTTCATGAATGGCTTAATTTTTTATTCTCTACGAAATTCCCTTCTATATATATTGAAGGAACAGGTCGGGTATAGTAATATCCGTAGTCGGATACAGTACTATCCGTAGTCGGATACAGTGCTATCCGTAGTCGGATACAGTACTATCCGTAGTCGGGTACAGTACTATCCGTAGTCGGATACAGTACTATCCGCAGTCGGGTACAACAATATCCGTAGTCGGGTATAGTACTATCCGTAGTCGGGTACAGTACTATCCGTAGTCGGGTACAGTACTATCCGCAGTCGGGTACAACAATATCCGTAGTCGGGTATAGTACTATCCGTAGTCGGGTACAGTACTATCCACAGTCGGGTACAACAGTATCCGTAGTCGGGTACAGTACTATCCGTAGTCGGGTACAGTACTATCCGCAGTCGGGTACAACAATATCCGTAGTCAGGTATAGTACTATTTGAAACTTATTCTGTTTTAAGCTCGTAGACGCTCTGTTTTATAAGCTAGAGCTTCGTTTTAACCTAATTTCTGCATAGTTTTAAGTTGTCTATTTAATAGTGCTATCTATTTAATAGATAGTAATAGTAATAGCTTATATAGATTAATGTTATATGTTTTTAATATAACCCCCTAATCTATATAAGGTATATATTACTGCAGTTGTAGATTGTTAAATATATTATTAAATATGTTTAAATTTAATAGTTTTGTTAGAACATCTGCTATTTGATTCTTAGTACTAATATAGTCTAATTTAATAGTTTTATCTAGTACTTTTTCTCTAACAAAGTGATATTGTATATTAATATGTTTTGTTTTTGAATAATGTTCTGGATTATTTGCTAAATCTATAGCAGGTTTACTATCTGTAAATAAATAGTGTTCTTTTTTATTTGTTTGAATATTTAATTCTTTAAATACATTAATTAAGTAAATATACTCTTTTATTGCTTCTTTTAAAGCCATGTATTCTGCTTCATAGCTAGATAAAGCAATAGATTTTTGTAATTTAGAAGACCAGCTAATTGGTGTTTTTCCATATAGGAATATATAGCCAGTAGTGCTTTTTCTTGTGACTATATCACCCCCCCAATCTGCATCTGCAAATCCTAGTAGATTAGGATATTCATTACAGAAATAAAGACCTATATTTAATGTAAATATTAAGTATTTAAATATTCTGTTTACAGCAGTATAGTGAGATTTATTAGGGTTACTCATAAACCTAGCGCAGTTATATACTGCAAAAGCTATATCTAGTCTTGTATGTGTAGCTAAATATATTAAGCTTCCTATTTCTTGCTAATATAGATTTATTTCTTCTAAAGAAGCTTGATTTACATTTTTGCTTAATCTAATACCTAGTTCGCTAGGTGTAGATACAGGATTTAAGTTTTCTTTATTAAATCTCTTTAGTATTGCTTTAATATACTTAGTTTGTTTTAAACTTATAGAGCGCTTTTCTCTATTTCTATTAATTTCTATTCCTAGAAAATATTTAATATCTCCTAGATCTTCTAGTTCTAGATCTTTTTGTAAATTTCCTTTAACTAGATTTATGTAGTCTATATTAGCTCTAATAACTAATAAATCATCTACATAGACAATTATATAGATATTTAATATAGTATTAATAAAAATACATTGTTCTGTTTTAATAGGATAAAAATCTAATTTATTTAGTTTCTTATTAATAAATTAAAACCAAGCTCTAGGAGATTGTTTTAATCTATATAGAGCTTTATTTAATTTACAAACTTGATCTTTATTATTATTAAAGCCTATAGGTTGTTCTATATAGATTTCTTTATTTATAGGAGCATTTATAAAGGCGTTTTTAAAATCAAAATGTTTAATTTCTAAATTTGCAGAGGCTGCAAAAAATAATAATAGTCTTATTAAGCCTATTTTAATTATATTTGTAAAGGTTTGTAAATAGTCTACGCCATAAGTTTGTGTATAGCCTTTAGCAACCTATCTAGCTTTATATTTAACTAGATTGTTATTTTCATCTGTTTTTTCTTTAAATACCTATCTACCTTTTAGAATAGATTTATTTTTAGGTATTTCAGTTAAGGTCTAGGTATTTTGCTTATTTAATTGTCCAATTCTTTTTTCATTGCTTGTAACTAATAATCTTTTTTAGAGCTATTTATTGCTTCTAAATAGTTATTAGGTTCTTGTACATTAATAACTAGTGATAGCTTATCTAGACTTCCTAGGTCTTCTATAGTATTTGAGCTTTGTGTACTATTGTTAATAGTATTATTAATATTACTATTAGTAATATTGTTATTACTACTATTGCTACTATAAATAGTGTTGCTATTACTACTATGAGTAGCATTGCTATTGCTACTATGAGTAGCATTGCTATTACTACTATGAGTAGCATTGCTATTACTACTATGAGTAGTATTGCTATTACTACTAGGAGTAGTATTGCTATTACTACTATGAGTAGCATTGCTATTACTACTAGTAATAGTATTGTTATTAGAAAAATTAAAGACTTGTGTAGGGCTGTCTTTTTCTAATATATTAGAATATTTAATTCTTTTATTAGTAGTATTTTTATATTCTACTTTTCGTTTTTTGTTAATTTCTAATTATATTATTTAATTAGATAAATTAGAAACTTTAGAATTTTTGTTTTTAATTTTCTTTGTTTTAAAGTTATAAAATTAATTTTCTAATATAACTATATCTCTAGAATAGGTTATTTTATTTAATTCTAAATCTAATAGTTTATAACTATTGTTATAATCAAAACCTAGTAGTATAGCTTTGTTTGCTCTAGGTTCTAATTTCTTTAACCTAGTTTGCTTATTTTTATAATAAGCTATGGAGCCCCAAATTTTAATTTGTTTAAAATTAGGTTTAGTATTATATAGTGCCTCATATGGGCTAATATAGTTAATAGAACTATGAGGTGTAATATTATATAGATAAACAGCAGTATTCACTGCTTCATCCCAAAAATATAATAGTAAATTACTATTATATAATAAAGCTCTAACTGTTTCTATAATAGTTCTATTAATTCTTTTAATTAACCCATTTTGTTCTGGCGTATATGGACTAGAGAATTGATGTATTATACTAGAATTGTTAGTTAATTCGGTAAATTTATAGTTAACAAATTCTTCTCTATTATCTGTTCCTATTATTTTAATAGTATAATTGTTATTATTGTTTTTAGCTTTAGCTTTAAATTCTTTAAAGGCTTGAAAAGCTTCTGATTTTAAAAATATTATTTTATAGTCTAAATACCTAGTTTTAGCATCTAGAAAAAATATAATATATTTGCCTGATTTAGATTCTGGGCTAAGTGGTCCACAAATATCTATAACTATTTTATCTAAATAGTTATTTGGCTTAGGAGTTAATTCCTTATTTCTTTTATTTGTTAATTTAGCTTTTAGGCAGATTTCGCAGCTAAATCTATATTCTTTAGGTATTTTAATATTTAATAATTAACTAATAATACTAATATTCTTATAACCTAATCTTTCATGCCATAAATTTAACAGATTAATTAGTCTATTATTATAAATTATGTCCGTACGCAGTACGGTGCAGCGCCTCTCAGGTCGTTGCCCCTTTTCTAGTCACGTGACCTGGTCACGTGATGCTAGCGGGGAGGCCCGAGCTCGCGCAGGATCGTCGAGCTCAGCTCTCCCTGCCCCTAGCTAGAACAACAACACAAGCAATATAATTGCGTTTTCTGTCTCTTTTTCTGTTTCTGTTTTATCTCCTTACTATACCTATGTACAAACCTACTTTAGCCGCTTTACAAAGCAGTGCACTGTAGAGCCCAACCCACACTAATTAGTAGTTATAGACACCTAGCAAGCTTTAGCAGCTAAGTGTTATACGACTGCAAATTAGCAAGGAAGGAAGACAGGAAGCACGTACAGTATCCTGCTGCTTCTTGTTTCGTACCTACCCTAGGCCTAGTAGCTTCTGCTGCCTACGGTATTAGAGATAGGAGATTACCCTCTACTCTAAGTCAGTACAGTATCCTACTGCATAACAAGGAAAGGGAGATAGTGCGCATTACACTAAAGCCATACAAACAAGCTTTATAGACAACAAGTAGCTATAGTACAACCTACCTCATCGCCAGTTATACTAGCCATTGCTACCAAACCCATCCTCCCGCACGAACGCTAAACGCCAAACGCCGTCGCACGAACTATCAAACCCTATACTCAGATTCATACGATTCGCCCACTATGAGCTCGCACGCTACTACAAGCAGTAGCCATGGTAGCAACTAAGATCCCCGCGCGAGACATTATATGACTAATTAGCGTCTGATAGCACGAACGACAACAACCTAGGAGGCCCACGCTCGTACGCCGCGCTTAGCCAGGCCACTGGCATAGGCGCGCCTATATTGGAAAACCATACGCGTACAGAATACTAGAACGACAGGCTAATTCTACTTGTTATTTATAAGATAAACATAGAATTAGAGGAAGATAAGATTAAGCTATAATTATACATAGCATATTTTCTTAAAGACATCTGTTTATCTAGTGTTACTAGAAAGGATCTTCTTAATAAGTATATAGATGCCTTTAAAAGATAGCAATATATATACTTTAAGAAAATAAACTGTGCGTTTATAAGAGCGCTATAGAATACGCTTAAGAAGCAAAACGTTACGCTTAGTACAAGTGTAACCTAGATCTAGAAGCTAATAACATAACCTAAGGCATATTAAACTACATAAGGCAGCCCATACGCTGCCTCCACTGCTATCCCTAGAACTAGCACCTATAGCTCGCCTACCGCCACTAGTAATCACCTATTAGAGACACACGTTTAAGAACTACCCCTCCGTCTAACAGCTCTACCTGCTATTCAAGCTGCCCTAGCTGTCCTAGCAACTAGCCAGCTCCACGCCTATATAGAGGGCAGAACTAACCGTCCCTGCTTCGCACGATTATCCTAAAACCTAATAGATAAGACCTAAACTATCTCTATATACAGAACAACGTACGCTAGCCTACTAAGGGCTGTATAATTACTAATATAAGCAGCAACAGACGCTATATCGCCCTACACACACGCTGCACTAGCTAATAGCTCACGCGCTACTTGTATAGATCACTAGCCCACGTTTAATCTATATAAGCTTCTGCCCTAACTCTATCTGCTGCTATAACAACTGCTAGCAGAAAAGATTATATAATTCTAGAAAGCTTAGAGGAAGGAAAACAACTATACTAGACGCCTATATA
>MCFA01000051.1:0-238408 GCA_002105025.1 Clohesyomyces aquaticus
TAGAGAGTTAAATTATATTATATAAGATTGCTATAAATCTATAGACATATTGCTTAGAGGGTCTAACAGCATGCTGTTAGACACCTCCCTTGTCCTCTCCTCCTCCCCTACCACCGTTTTCTTCCTCCCTCCCTGCTAAACCTAACCTAAACCTGCTCTGCCTCGTCCTTAGCTGTCTAACAGCGCCATAATGTTAGCCTAAAGGCTAGACACTAGAGCCTCTAGGGCTAAAACCTAACAGAGCAGCTTAGTACTTTAGTAGAATAAGGCCACCTAAATACTAGCTGCAGGAAGACTAGCTTCCTAACTCCTCACCACCTAAGCGACTAGCGCTAGGCTATGAGCGGACTCCAAAACGGCCTTAAAGGCTACCTCCTTATCCTCTCCACTCCCCACGTATTAGGCCGCCGCCTATATCTTAAGATAGCCCTAGAGGACTAGGAACTCTTCCTCGCAGTAGGAGGGGATCTACGCATGTGTTAGGACTAGAACCCTAGCAGTGTTAAACATATATTATACAGGATTACACTTCTTGTTACGTAAGGTGTAATACTTATACTTCTTTAATCCTAAGGATTAGAAAGAAAACAACGCGCGCTAGCCGCGGGCGAGCGCACGTGTAGCCCAAAGGCAGATAACGTGGAAGGCCTCCAAAGAGGCTCTAGGAGGGGGCCAAAGAGGCATAGTGCGTGTGCGTGTGCGTGTGTGTATGTGTGTGTGTTTGTGTGTGTGCGTGTGCTTGCCTACGATAGTTAGCAGGCTAGCTAGGACATCAATTTACCAGAGGGCGCGACAATACGTACTAGCAGTAAGTAGTAGGATAGCTAAGGAAATTGAAAACACTACATACAGCAACAAGATATATATGTAGGTAGCTAATTAGGTTGCTATAGCTAACAAGATTGCTATTAACACATAACTGTTAGCTAGGAGCTAGGTACATAATAACAACAAGTAGTTACTAACTTAGGTTAACGTTACACATTATAAAGATATCTCTATAGGCAACAACACCTTGTTTATAGTCACCCACGCAGATTCTTTTTAGGGAAGTAAATAAAGACTATATTCCCTCTAAATTAGCTCTAAAGACTATCCTAACTAACGCTAATAAGGGACTATTAGCCTACAAGGAGGGGGTAGTGTAACGAGGTAACGACCTTGTTCTAGGCTAAGTCCTGCTAACCTCTAATTAGGGGTCTGCTAATTTCCCTTTAGGTCCGAACGTGTCCCGCATCAGGCCCGAACGCGTACCGTATCGGGTCCGACCCCTGCCCCCGGCTGTACCCCTATTTCCCTCATGTATATAGTCCCCTTCCTCCCTATAGCTGGCTCAGTAGTTTTTCTATATCCTTTCGTACGAGGCCTATAGGTGTCAATGGAATTCCCAGGTTCTGAGTCCCCACGCACTCCCATATGCCTCTGAGTGGATTCCCACCGCATTCGGACCCATTGTCGTGCCTGCGCCGTTACACCTATAGGACAGGCTGTTATGTTATAACAGCAGTTTAGGCGTCATGTTGTAACAACAGGCTCTAGGACAACAGTAGACGTAGAGCCTATACTAACAAAGCATAAAGAGAAAACAAGAGGACAAAGACAGACACATATATCAACTAGGTATAAGGGACGTTAGACATAGAAGGCATTTATAACAAAAAGTGAGGAAAGAGTAACAGAGTAGACAGTTAAGGCTAGAGGATAACCGTAACCTACATGCGTAGGCAGTACGCTAGCGCATGGCTAGGGACGCATATAAGGAACGACATAAAAGGTGTTTTTCCTCTAGTACAGGCAAGCCTTTGGGAGCGCTTCTACGAATAGCTAACAGGGGTTTTTTTGGACCTAGAACTAGCGGAAATAGTCTACAGAACCTAGTACAGCTTGCATTAGCAGTAAAGAGATCAAAAAATAACTACTGTACAGTGGCGACAGATCCCTGTTGTCTCTCCGTAGTTTTTGATCAATTCCGAAAGTTCAGGTTATAAATCTCTTCGTAGAGGGAGTAAGCTTGAGAACGGAATCATTTCTCCGATCGCCCTCCATTTCCACTACGGGCGTCGAGCGGTAATATGCTGGAAATTATTGGCATTCTTATTATCCAGTCGACACCTCTGTTCATCAAGTACATGAATGTTGCAGGAGGTGAATATAGCGTTGAGTGACGTGACGTGAATGTGAACGTGATATTTAACATGTTTCTATTCTAATACGCGAAAGTGCATCTTGAAATGAAAAATACCCGCCCTTCTAAATACTGGAAAGAAAGGAAACGACTGAAGACGGTTGATTGAGCGAGAGAACAAACCAAGTACAATCTGAGAGAAGACATCGAAAGAGAAACGGCGAAGAACAGGAATGCTAAGAAAAAAAGAAAGGTGTGGAGGAAAAGATGGGGGATAAGAACCCGGCTGTCCAGCTAGCTTGTTGTCCCATAACCCAGAAACGCGTGAGTGGGCAAAAGACCACTTATGTCTCTCTTGGCTTCGTCGGCTCCACACAAGGAACCCTGGCCGTACGGGGATCCGCTCCGGGGGACACAACATAGGCCAATCCCAGAAGTATCTCAATGTCATCTTTTGTACCCTTACCGGCTGGACTGATCGAAACTGTCCATTCATGATCATCCTTGAGTTCGTAATGAAAGTCTTCAACCCACGTCACCTTGGAATCGTACCCGAATGTTCGAGCTTGCGCTTTCATCTCATTACCGAAATCTGAGCCCAGCCAACCCGCTCCCGAAACCTGAGCCGTGTTTCCCTGCCATTTGCACCGAACGGTGGGCGCGTCCGCCACGGGTCGACGACTGGTTTGCGCAGTGATGTTGTACGTCCAACCATCTACCACCCAATTGCCTCCACGGTTCCACTTTATCGGGGAGTTCGTGGCGCATCCTTTAAGGATTTCTTTCAGGTTCGTCTCGCAGTGGTCCCCAGACGGGTGTTGCGTGGTGGCGTCGGGACGCGAGATGGAGATCTGCACTTCCTCCATCGTCCCAATGAAATAGTACCGCGTGATGTCGCTTCCTCCTATGGCCGCATTCCATAGCGAACAGTACCCGGTGGTGGTATTTAAATAAGGTTCAATGGTATCTCGATTGAAGTACTTCCTGTCATTGATGTCGTTGCAATTGATGTCCGCTCTTTTGGCTACTGCTCTGGTCTCTATCGGAGGAGGTAAATGTTGGACGTCGGCTTCAATAGGGCTACCGAGAGTAATCGGGGATAGAAAGAGAAGCGAGACAATGGGGTAGACTTGGGCCCACGTCATCGTGAAAGAATCGTGATTTGATGTATGAGAAGATACGATCAGAAGATGAGGAGATAGAGCCAGAAGGTGAGGAGATAGAGCCAGAAGGTGAGGAGATAGAGCCAGAAGATGAGGAGATAGAGCCAGAAGATGAGGAGATAGAACCAGAAGATGAGAATGAATACTGAGGATAAGATTATTAGGTATGCACACCCTTCCTACTAAATACTTGCGTTCAAAGCCACACGCACGCAGTGCATCAGAGAGGGCTCGCATCTCTTCTTTCCGGCACGAAACAAAGTGAAACATGAAGTAAAAACAGTAGAGGAATCTGCCGTGTCTGCCTTCTGAGGATTTTGGCTTTCTTCGCCGCTCGTCGGGATTTCGGGTTTTGGAGTCGACATGTGGCATGGGATATATTTCCAGGATGGCGAAGCCGTGGGGGCGCTTGCATTTCGCACAACGCTTTTGCGGGCCCGGATTCAGTCGCAGCCAATCGACATTACATTAACTCGACTTAATCCACTTAGGGAACATCTGTTATTGTGATTTTTTCTCTTAATATTGAGACGATCATTGTAGCCACAATGTTCGCATCTGTCAAATAACGGTTTACGATCCGATTTCATGTCACAGCCGCATCAAAATCTGAAACCTAGAAATAATTCGGTCAGAACGTGGCGCAGATCACTGGAGAAAAGAGAGACCGTCCATGCCGCATACCACAGTCGCGAACACGAGGCGGTTGCTGTACGGCTTCAGCCCAAGCCGTCCATCGTGCCTTGACGTTTGGTGCCCGTGAATTTGTCTAAATCACCTCAGATCTACCTCTTTACGGTCGGGATTGCGGCGAAGCGGCTTCGTTTTGTTGGTCCGCTGCAGATCATGAAGCACTACGTGGTGTCCAAACCGGGTGAATAGAATAAACATAACACTTATTCACTACTAATTAAGGCATGTCTCCGTGCTAGTCTTAGTGAGCCGGACATTTCTAGTAAATTCACAAGTCGTGGACGATTCTGTCACATTTGCGTGGAGACGTAGCGGCAAAAGGGAAGGCTCAGCCGAACATCTGGGAACAGCGGAATCTCGCACGCACGACTTGCAACATTGATCGCCCATTGTGTGAGGTTTACTCCCCTATAGCGGTCGTTAAGATGGCCAGACGAAGTGCGACATGTCCTTGTTTGAGGAAGCGCCATTGAATCGCATTCAAGGTGGCACAGCAGTCGGAATCGATCAAGACCATGCGGCCGGCGCTTCTTGACACAATCGTTTCCGGAAAAAGAAAATACCGTCAAACTTCGATATAAGCTTCAGTTACGATTCTGGATGTCTCTTCCTGCGTCTTGCTGCGGTCGAAAGTTTCATCGATCGAAAGCCGAAGGAATCGGCACTGGTGTAGCCGACAGAAACAAAGCATGCACCGCGCTTGGCTCTCTGGACGAAACGATCCCAAACTGTGCGGAAATATTTACCTCAGACAGTAAGTTGAGCCTCGTCACAGAATCTCTCACTTGTGCCACAAAAGTCCAAAGAAATGTGATGCCTGGCGCAAAACGGAGTGCCCGATGTTCCTTCGCCACTATTCGGAGAACAAGAGAGCCTTGGAAGAAGATGGCAATTTTTCTTCTCTGAATTCGCTGCCCAATGAATTTATTGTTTTGCCACCTCCATAATAAGCATACACGACTGCAGAGGGCGAGTGTTGTGATGTCCGCGCGGCCCAGACAAGAAAAAAAAAGTGATGTGCGCAGACTTTTGCGAAGCGACTGTTGTCGCCATAAATCATACTTGCCACAGTTTGCCTAAACTTCATTAATTAACCTTTGCCGTCTAGTTTACCTAATCTTCACAATCATTTATGTTAACCACTCAGACATTTGCGCATCGTCTTGCTTTCGTTGACGTACTTTACGCACGTGGCGGCTAAACTGGATAGAATGTGAACCGGCGTAAGCAAAAGGTAGAAACTCGATTTATGAAGAGGGCAAATCGATTTGTCTATATGGACTCACGGACGAACTCCCAATATTACAGAAGTGATTTAGAGCCTTCACATGGATTCGTCCTTCTGAGAATAGATTGGAGTAAGCAGGATGACGCGAAGACTTTTGGTAGCCTACTTACAGTGGCTGACTTTTAATTGACAGCGTTCTTTTGCCTCTCCCGAGATCAATCGTGATATACGGGCCCATCCTCCTCCAAGGGCCCCTAGATCCCTAGGTAGTTCTCCACTTCGGCCTTCTGAGCGTCTTTCAAATATGGATTACCCCACCCCAGGATATGGCCATCCATGCCGTCAAACTCTATGATTTGGTTTTTTCCTCAACCCTTGAGTCTAGAAATTCGCGAGTCTTCCCGGTTTCCTCATCATTATTCGAGTCCTTGGGCAAGACAACGTAGGATGGAACCTCCTCATAGTGCTGGATATCAGGGCGCCTAGCTCTCGGTATCACACCCCTAGAGCGGCCGTCTGGTTCGGTTAAGACCGCTCAGTTCACGTGCACCTCCGGTCCCGGTTCCACGTGCCCCTGGATCCCTGGGTAATTCTCGACTTCCACCTTTGAGCTTCCGTCAAGGCTAGTCCACCCCACCCGTAGATATGGTCATGAAGGTCAAACTCAGCGAACGCTTCCTTGTTCGCAGCCACCGAACGGAGGAATTTGCTAGTCTGCTTGGTCTCCTCGTTGTTGTTTGGATCCGTGGCCAGGGCGAAGTAATACAGAGTGTCAGACCGTATAACCTCCGACACCACACCACTGGGACGGCCTTCTGACTCGATTATGCGTAAACCGTGATGGGCTTCGAGTTTCTCCGTTGTGCAGCCGTCTTTGAGAGTGATTTTCCAGGAGATGAGTCCTTCGGGGTTGCGGTTATGGAGTATATTTTTGCTTCCGTACAAGCTTTTCAAGAAAGCTTCCGTTTCGCTGATCTGCGTTGCATTCCAGGGGTCGCTAGGGTATACGGCGTAGAAGTCCTCGCAGGGTGCCGATGGATTCAATACTATAGAGGAGGTGGGGTCTCTAGATCAGATCTCAGAAACTAGACTGAAAGCTACGACTTAGATGAAAAGATAAGAGAATATAATGTATAAACTTCAGAAAGAGACTAAAGAAAATATGTTGCAGTATAGAAATGGGAGCTAGCGGTGAAGGTCAAGATATCCAAATGCAACAGTATACGGATAGTGAAGTATCAGACTGTAGAGGTGTTTTGGACAAAGGATTAATGAATCCTGGGGTTCATATCGCCGAATTTTGGAAATTCCACCAGTTTCATATATCCGTTTGGATAGGAGAGCCCATAACTCTTGCAGTCGTTAAACATGTTGGATTCTCCGCGTAGTAAGGGATAACTTAGTAGTTTCAAGTGAAAATTGTTATGAGAACCTGTATAGCCGAGCGCACTAAGTATTTATGGAACCAAGCGTGTAACTTTTCTTTCTTACCAGGCCACGAAAGATTTTGCGCCTAGACCCCTTAGAAGCGCCGGGCCTGCGCTGGTAGCTTTTTTGGTGTGAGGATGCAAATAAATTCGACCCTTTAGGCCAATTACGGGATATGCCTCCGGGAAAGAGGTATAAGTGGGGAGGTGGAAGTTGTGCAAGTAGCTGATGGGATGAGGAGTAGGCGAAATTATATATGTAACGCGCCGAGAAGACTTCCACTTCCGCACTTTGAAGAGAGTACACATCCTTAGAAGGCAGCGAGATCAAATGCAATCCGTGTTCTTAATGGGTTAAGTTCTTAATGGGTTAAAGACGACATGGAAAGAAGAGCGCCGATAAGAAACATGAGGTGCGGGGTTGAGAGGTTGAACTCCACGAAAACATCTGGAAATACTTATTTAGTACATCCATAGTGGCCAGAAACTGTCGGGCTAGATCAAGAAGGGGTGAGATAATCGAGATGGAAGAGGTCGAACTGTGACAGCGGCCATTGAGGTATTAGAAGCCAATGTCACAGTTGAGTGATATCGTTATGCCAAGATGCGGCGAGGAACGCAAGGTGTGCCATCGTTTCAGCGGCTGGCGGTTAACGCCGCACGGAAGCATGGGGCTTAGATCTCCTCTGCTGTATCCTTCTTAGCCGCGGGATAGTCCTTCTTCGGGCCCGTTTTATCCCCTTGCAGTGTTAAAGGCGTAGTGAGCAAGATGTTAGTTCACCTGCCCCCATATTGCGTAACACGTCAGAATTAGGGCATTCTAGAATCCGAGTTGGACGATGGAGACATTGGCAGATGTCACTGGCACAATTGAAGCTGAGTCGGAAGAGGTCCGATTTATCTATCGGCTCTCGACAGAATAAATTGGTAAAGTGGATATATATATCTGATACCATATGGCTCGACCCATTGATGTACGACCAGTTAAACGATTAGTATCGGTGTAGGGTTCTCGCACCAATGGCCGTCGCACGTTTCTTTTTCCGGGTTGAAGTTACAGCAGCACATTCCCGTCCCGCATTCAAAGCAACACAAGTTCTGGACGCCCAATCGAGACTTCATCTCAGTAATGATTTCTTGGGGTGAGGCCTTGCTTAGGGAGATTTGTTGTTTGCCCTCTCGTAAGGCAAGCCCGGTAGTCGGATCGGAGCAGATGGGGTTGGAACACGAGATAGACAAAAGTAAGATGGAAGGAATGTGCATCGTGTGCAGAGATGAAAATGGTGTCAAAGTTAAGGGTGGTGGGTGCGTGAGAAGAGCGAAGTGTGGTGTCTGTGCCGCGGTGAAATACTTCTGGGGCGAGGGAATGCGGAGGAATATGAACATTTCATCTGCCCAGTACATACGGGGTGGCTTCGCGCATAATTAACGCCTGCCGTTGCGTGCACTGCCATTGTCGAGATGCGACACCTTCGGACATTTGTTGGCCTATCATTATTCGAAAGAACGTTTCAGGATCCCTGGTAATTAGGAGGGACTGTGCCGTTACCAAGCCCCAGTTGATAACGGCACAGCCCCAACGGACCACCACGCGATATCGACCCGGAGATGGCGAAAGTCTCAGAATCACAAACGAGACGACTGTTACTAAGGTGTCCGACTATTCTAGAGCCAGCACGAGCCTACAACCTATCTAGATTCCTTTTCCTTACGCCTTTCAGCTCGGAATTGATCTAGGGATTTTCTTGAGACTTCTCTTCACGACCCGGAAGAGAGCGTACGCGAGGAACACTCTTGCGGCAATCAGAAGTCGTAGCGATTGTGTAAATACTATACAATCAGTATGCGGCGTGTATGGGTTTAGAAGCGAAGGACTGATCCATGGCCTCATATCAGCATTTACCTCGATTCCAACCACTGGTGGGCATACGCGGATCTCGGTGGAGATGTTCCTGGCCCATCGAAGCAGAATAGCCCTTGCGTCCATGTTGTGATTCTAATCTTATATTAGAAGAGATGATTATCTAATCTGGCCAGCGTAATCTCTGAGGTGAATGCTAGCCTACGAAAGCGTATGGCACAGGAACCTTAGCGCTCTGATGTAAACCAAATCCCTGTTTGGGAGATCCTATGTACGGAAGGGGACGGAAGTGGGCTTGCTTCCACGTAATGGGTTTGCTCCCCGGCTAATGCTAGATTCTATGCCGCAATCCTGCAGAACCTGAGAGGCACGAACAACAACGCAAAAGGAACGAGACACAGAAGCCCGCGGAAACTTTGGTAAGATGATAGTCACCTCATTCCATGCCACGAATCTCCAATAGATGTCATCAAAAGGTGAAACACAAATCAAGGCAGAGGACAGGCCTAGACCAATATCGTGGCTAAGTATATGGAAAAGCTATCCTTCCTGCAAATCTTTGTTTGGGTAAGAATGACCCATGGAACCACAATTTAGACACGACCCACAGTTGGAGCATACAACATCGCTAAGCTTAAGGATCGTTTCACCTATGCCGCAATTATCATCGGCGCGAGAGAGACATGAATCATTTGTAACAGGCCATCCAGAAACGCAAGACCCCCAGATCCAATCATCGTTGAATTTGCAGTATTATCTTGCAAGCAGTTTAACATGCCCCAATTCTCTCCAACGTCACCCTTATCCACGCCTCCCGGCGTTCAGGTGTTGTATCGTGCCAACACCATGGCTATACAGGTTTTTCTCAGCAGCTTGGACGTGGTCCCAATTTTGGGGCTCGAATAACGAGAGTACCATACTGAGTGAAAAGGCTATGGTATATATCTTGGCAGATGGCAACGGTTAAACGTCACTCAAGTACACGCACCACAGTTCTGAGCTTCGTTTACCAGGAACGATTACCTGCATTCTATCAACTCCAGACCAGTTCGTCTTGGATCTACTCATATTTTTTCTTCTCTTCGGAAGGCAACCGAGCTCTCGGGATTTCTGTCTAAATATGCAATTTCTCAGATTTGCCTTATTCCTAGTCTCTGAGTAGTACTACCAGGGCATTCGAACGTAAGATTCAAGTATCTCTTCTGGACATACAAAAAGCTCACAATGCATTGCCAAGTCGTCTTTTACTTAAATGCAACCAACTGCGATGTAGACGGAACCCCCACTTACCGTGTTATAACGGGTCCTAATGACTCTACATGTTTCACCTTCGGTTGGGACATGCCGAACACCGGATGCACTCATTTCAACAAAGGAGGTGCAAAAATGACGCCGGTTCAAATCGGCTGCGATAAGGATCCATTTTATCCAATATCGGTCGCCAACCAGACGATGATGGCTGGTCCTGTCATTTCTACGGTTCGCGAAATTGTACAATTGGCGATCCCCTTACCGCCCGCGGTCAGTGTGTGGACGCCCATGGTGGGGGACTCACAGAGTTCAAATCTTTTCGTTGTGGCGTAAGTCCTAAAACTCGACATTGAGATTCAAATACGATGTGCTAGCGCTGTGTGAAGATTTATCAGTAGCGTAGTAAGAGAAATCCGATCCTACGACAACAATGAACAAACCTCAATTCCTCAACACTCGCATGTCGTACATCGAAGTCGGAATGGAAAGGAACCTATTCAACAGTCACGGTAGTTGAATGGAAGCCAAATCTGATCCAAATATACTCCCCCACCAGACTGGATAATGTTACCCTACTTGTGCAACTTTAGATAATTATATGGCGAATCTTCTTCTCCTTCAATACACTACAGTGCTAATACTCTTGTCTTTGGTTTTCTGATGAACGCAAGTGTCTCAACCGTTTCTATGAGGTTTTTTTGTGTATTGTCTGCACATCAACTTCATTCGCGTTTTCCCTCACTATTCCCTTCTACGCAAATCAAACGAGCTAAAGCTGCACTTTTCTAACATGCTTTGGATTCAGAGTTTGTCAAGTTCCTCTTTCCACTGGTATCTTTCTACCTATACAATGTTACTCTCATGTGAACGCTGAGTTTAGAGAAAATCAGTTAGAGATTTCCGACAACTACCCTCACTCTGAGAGCCAAGTATTTTGGAACACCGGTGAGCAAATGAAGTATATAGTTGATAACTGTGCGAGTGATTCCGTCCAGAATTCTCTTTATTGTAGCTGGCATAGCTAGCACGGCGTTTGCGCCAGCCATGGTAGAAGATATCCTTGGTACAACGGCGGGATCTGTCACTGGGTCATAATCGTTGTCAATGTAAATCAAAGCACTGAAGTGAACTCATGATCATTTGAATCGAGAGCTTCCTAACTACACAACTTAACAAAGGAAAAAGAAAAGTGAACACCCATATTGTCCCCGATTCTTGCCTCTAGCCACCATGATGGCTGCAGCACCCAGGCTTGTCATACACCTTGTTGAGTCCGCTCGTTGGCTTTCCATCACCACCACTGATCACCCTATCCATAACCTCGTCACCAATTTTCATCACCACGTCTACATCTCCATTTACGACATCTATCTCCTCGGGTTTGTTAACTGCGCTATCCTCTATTTTGGCACCCATAAGATCCCAATTCACCATCCTGCCCCAAATGTCCAACACCTTATGATCAGTGCAGCCACTCCCTAGGGAGTGGATCCGCGGTGACACAGGTGTCAGGCCGTTCAAGGCGATGGAGGTGGGATTCGTGGATGCGGTATCAGAAGGAAAGGCATCGTGGATTTCAAACTTCACATCTTCCGCCTCTTGAAATTTCGATTTGACGTTGTCGTTGTTTTCTGATGAATGCTTGTCGTTGACGTGTGTGTTGCGCTCTTTCTCGATGGGCAAACCAAGACTAAGGTGATTGCGCTTGTTCTCTGTACATTTCCAGGGTTGTGAATGGGTCATCTCATGCTTGGTGAGATCACACTGCCTCTTGAGCTCTTTCTTGCAGTAGCGGCTGGCTTGGGACTGGGCTTCTGAGTGCTTGTTGCGTTGCAGACGAGGAATGAGCTCTACAGATGTCTGTGTATGCACCTTCTCCCAAATGAGAGGAGGTAAGCCACGTGGGAATGTCTCGCTCGCTTTGAGAGAGTTACACTCCCAGTACATCTGTTCGCCCGCCAAGTGCAAGAGGCGATGGCTGAGTAGCCGCTCCTGGAGACTCCAGGCCCGTGTATCCCAGGAAAATCCGGCCGTGTTCCAATCGATAAATGGGAGGTCGCTGAGTGGTGATGTATCTTGAGAAACAGAGTTGGAATCATCGCTGCTGGTGCTCGGAACACGCTTCTGGTTGATCTTGTCGAGGACAATGGTAAGAGCCGCGTTGCGGTAGACTGATGCCATATTGACACACTCGCGACGCTTCTCTTGTTCGGAATCTTGTAGGATACAGAGTGAGTCTAACCAGATGTATCGGAAGCCAATGCGGTTCGCTGCCTCAATTGCATCGTTGACAGCCTCTGGAAGAGCATGTTTATTAAGAAGGCCTTGGCCTTTGGAGAGGCGATCGCTAGATAGAGTCATGTCGGTTGGGTTCCAGAGGTGGTTGACCACGACGTAGTCAACCCTCCCTTCCCATGGCTCATTGGCGATGTCGGAGCTGGTGAGAACGCGGACGGAGGATCCAGGCGAGCCATTGGGTTGAGTATCAACCAGCCGAGTGGGCAGCGCTTTAGACTGGGTTGTCTGTCGACGGCAGGATTCATGCCCGTGAGAACATTCATCCAGCCATGACTTGGCTTGGCCAAAGGATTGAGGGTTGTGCCGAAGCTCGATTCCACTGCAGTGGTCAAGCTGGGCAAGGCAATCGACGCTATCCTCGCGGATGAGCATCTCTACCGTGCTGAGCTCCTCGACCGGACCAGGGTAGGACACCTTTTCGTTCGGCCACTTGAGACAGCAAGCACCTGGAGTAAATATGATTGTAAGCTGGGCAGCATCTGGACGTTCCGCGGGGTCACGACTCAGCATAGTTTGAATAGTCCAGAGTGTGATGAAGTCCTGGGGAACGGAGGCGTGTGAGACGAAATCAGACAGGTATTCCTGTAGGCGTGGAACATCTTGCCAGTAGCATTTGCTGCCATTGCCGCGGAACTCGTCACGGAGTTCCTGCCAATGTGGGTTGCCTTGGGTGAGAACAGCCGAGGCCATCTCGAGGAAGACACAACCCAAACTCCAGATATCTGCAGCTCGGCCACGAACTGCATCTTCGGGTACCTCTGGAGCACAGTATTGGCGGGTTACTGGCTTGGAGTGAGGTCCCTCAGGATCGCTGTCCGATGAGCTGATACCAAAGTCGGATAGTATGACATGGGGGTGGTCCGAGTCGCCGTACATTACGAGAATGTTCTGCGGCTTGATGTCCATATGCTTAATCACTGGTCGTTGCTCGTGGAGATACCGGATTGTGGATGAGAGGCAGCCATACATCTTAGCCACCGTTTCGGCTAGGCCAGCGGGCTTCTTCGCGATTGACGTTTCGAGCCAGATGGCGAGTGTCGTCTCGGCGACCGGCGATAAGAGGACCGATACCTTGTCTCCCTTCGCATATGCTCCTAGGAAGCGAACAATATGCGGGTGGCGGAGCTTCTGGAGCACATCGACCTCTTTCATAAGTTCTTCCTTCGCGGAAGAGTCCCGGTTCTTGAGTGTCTTTCGGCTAACCCGGAGGTTTGTCTCACGATGAACAACCTCGTCTACCGTGCTGAAGCCACCAGCACCAAGAAGCTTCACGCTCTTGAAGGATTGCTCCCAGGAGTGGTTAACATCGAGACTGTTTTCGTTGATATCCCTCCAGTAAGAGTTGCCTGAAGTGTTCGAATTCGAAACCTCTGCTAGCTTGCTGGTCGTTTGACGGGCTGTCACGGAAAGGGAACGCTCTAGGTTCTCCAGTGCTGTGGAAATGCGAGGTGGAAGGTCGTCCGGTGGGTCATCTGGTAGGTGGGCAAGTGGGTGTGGATACTTGCCCTCGAGGGCAAAGCCAATCGGTGTATGGTCGCTTGCTGCGCTTGAACACTTCTCTGGTCGCAGCTTCGAGTGCAACAGCTTAGGTCGAAGCGAATCTAATTCGGTGAAGAAGTCCTGGTCTGCCAGAGGGTATGCTGAGATGGCGCGATCGCCCCCTGTTGATTGAGCATAGTCAGGGCATTCCGAACCTTGCACCACCCGATCGGTTACTGGCAAGCCAGAGGCCGCCGGTTTTTTAGCCCGATCGCAGATGGCCTGAAGATCTTCGCGGAGGTCCGGCAAGGTCGACCGCTTCGGTAGGCATAAAATTGCATCCACAAGGTCGCTTACGGAGACAACATCTCTGGCCACAACATCTTCGTGGCTGCCCGCTGCCTCATTGTCCCCAGATACTGAGCTCCGGGGACATGAATCAAGGGAGCTTGACGAGGACCCTCGACTTGATTGCTTGCTGGTCGACCCTTCGAGGGGTTGTTGGTGTTCAATAATGCTATCTTCTGATAGTTGTGTTCGCCCCTCAGCAGATGGATTGTTCTGTGGCTTAATATGCTGTCTGGCTGTTGTAACGTGCTGTTTCGATGACTTGGTGCAGCCATGCATCATATGCTGCTGGGTGGTAATGTCCTGAGTGATAATGTCCAGCGCGGTCATGCCATTGCCGGGGGATAGGCAGCTAACATTGTGATCGGACGTTTGGAACTGCGAAAAGGTTGGAGGAGGTTGTCGTCGGTTACCACCTTGCTGGTTACCACCGCTGCCGTTGCGCTTTTGACCTGGATGACCTTGTGAATCCTTGTCCTGCGGGCTATGAGACGGGCTGTTGCTATCGAAGCCATCGCTGTCAGGCCTGTCGTCATCATCGTCCATGTCATCGGAGTCGTTGTACTCGTCTGAGTCGTTCCAATCTAGCATGCACTTCCCCTGTTTGAAGTGGTCTGCGATATGGTCGATGCGATCTTGCCTCGAGACAAAGCGGTGAGTACAGAAGCCGCACTTGCGGGGGAATGTGGTGCCGGAATGGACCACGGAATCCTCCTCAAAGTCTGCGCTATTCAGACCGGGGTGGATATTCCTGAAATGCTGTACGATGTCAGAGTCGAGTTCATGATATTTTCAAATGAAACTCACCTGGGAGAAGTGGTAACGCCGGAAGCACGGCTTTACCTTATCGACCCCCTGACTGACACACAAGCTACATTGCCATGACTTAGATGGGTAGCCCTCTTCCTCGTTCCTCTTCCAATCACACTTGCGCCCATACCGCTTCCCGCACTTCCGCGTGCACTGGTAGATCTTGTTGGGATCTCGGCAGAGAAGCTCGTGCTTGTCTGTGCGCGTACAGCCTTTCTTTCCGCCGCGCGGTGCTGACGGTGCCGCAGTGGTTGTTGCGGTTGCCTCAGTGTTGCATGGAAGCGTGGGATTGGCTTCCATCCAACCAGTTGAGGTGGATGTCAGCTGATCCTGTTGGGTCAATCGGGTTTGAGACTTGTAGGCAGAATCATGGCCAGACATGCCCTGTTTTAGCATCTGTCCAAACCACTGCCGTATCGCAGTTGGCGATTCTTCGGTCAGCTGACTGAGAGACTCGATATGTCGGTCCCTACAGTATTTGTTAGCATGATTTGGCCGCTTCAATCCGAAGAACGCAACGACGAGAAATTGAGGACAAAATGGCCAAGTGAGGAAATCTCTCGTACGTACCCTGGAAGCATGCCATACTTGGCAAACCACGTCGCACAAACATCTGCCGCCTCATCACTGAGCCCAATCTCAGTCGAACTAGTTGGGGTAAGCTGAGTCTCGACTGTCCAGCTAGAACCCGTCACGGATGTGGATGGTGCGAAAGGTGAGAAACTCGCGGTGAACTCTGATCTCTCTTGCCTTTTTGGCTGCGGAAAGTCTTGGGTATCGAGTTGCAGCGGACGCTTCTGAACGCTGCCGCCGAACTGTGGTTGGCTCAACGATGGAGCAAATGCCTGTGTATGTGCAGTCGTATGTGAGAAGTCGTTCATCGCTGGTGAGAGCTGGTTGTTCCACGATGTAGGACCCATGGTGTTACCCAAAGTCTGACAATCGTGAGCTTGCAGAATGAGACAAAGTCGATCACGGGATCTTACCAGGTTCTGCTGTAGTCCAAACCCGGTCTCTTGAGGGAAAGGAAAGAGGTCTGCGGTCAGAGAATCGAAGGACTGTTGTGTGGTCCCTGCTCCCATGAACTGGCCTGCAGACGTATCGATGCCCTCATCCCCCGCGAAAAAGAAATCGGAAGTGTTATCCTCCGCCGGCTTCATGAACGGCTGCACCTGCATCTGCGCAGCCGGCTGCGTATACTCTGAGGTGAAGCTTAAATCGAAATCCATGTCGTTGAAGTTGAGATTGGCGCCCTCCATGCTGCTCAGCTGTGGTGATTTCAAAGCAAGGAGTTTAAACGCGGCTAATTGAGAAATTCAATTTCTCAAGACAATGGAGTTAGGAAGATGGAGAGAAAGTGCCTGAGGTTGGGCGGGATGAATCATTTAGACTCGAGGATGCGCTCACCCTGTCAGCTTGGAGTCATTCCACTGAGGTAGGAGCGCCCTTCAGCTAGAAGAGGGCGGAGGCTTAGGCAACCACGACCTTGGTACACTAGGGAGGGTCTGTCTGCGAAATTTACCGCCCATTCATTGGGTGAGCGGACTCGCTAAGCGCCTTCACCAAAACCTAAGCTCGATGTCTTTCTGCCTAGCTCCTAGTCTAAAAACATTTTCTGTCGCTCTAAAAGTCCTACAAAGCAGTAATCGGCAGCATGGAAGCTCTATCCGTTGCAAAACATGATTCTTGAAATGTTCGTTGTAGATACGTTCTCGTCGTAGCAATGCGTGAACATAGGGGCTTTCACTTGCTCTGAAACGAAATATTACTCTGGGTGCTGTCCCTAAGCGTCCCTAAGCATGTCTAGCGACGGAAGGGCGGTCTGTGGGGGAGTCGGAGGCTGTGCAACCAATAAGAACTCGGGGCTGTGGCTGTGTCGACCACTTCGAGATTGGCGCGGAACCAGGGCCAACCACAAATTTCTCTCACTCCTGCGCGACTCCGCACTTCTGATATTGCGGCTGTGCAGTTGGCGACCACAATCACGATCATCGAACTAGAAACAATTTACGCAGTTTACTCCTGAAGCACGGTACTTCCAATGTAACTCTCCAAGACTTAAGTCCGCACTGGCTTTCGCTCGCAAGAGTGGGCAACAGACGAAAGAGTTAGAGCAAGAATTATTCTTCTAGATTTCCCTGGAATAGTATACAATACAAAAAGATAACTTTCTCTGTCTTGGTTTAAACACACGGAATTATGAGAACACAACCACGATATGTTCTCCTTGCTATTCATGCCACCCAAAGTCGTTCCGTCCCGTCACTTAAATAACAACAGGCATCACACAGAGATTCCATTTTGCGATTCCCATTCAATCGCAATTCCAGCGTTCATTACCTCTCCACCCTTCCTATCATTTATCCCTCATTCCTCAATTAATTAACAAGGGGTATCTGTAGAACAAGGAAGGTAAAGAAAAGAAACCCAAGATCCCAGTTCTCCATCCATTCATATATACCATTATAAAAGCAAACTCGATTGAGAGTGTGGCCGAAGCCGAGGAAAACGGGCCGACTTTTTAGCATTTAGAGAATATATCATCAGCATATAGAAAAGTGAAGGACGTGACGCGACGTCCATAATAAGGGTTCCGAAGAATTGAATGAAGACCAGGTTCGAATCTCTCATGTCTGCTCCTTCATGAACCAGTCCGAACTCGCATCGACCATATAGTTCGTGATATTGAATTCGTTACCAGAAGTGCCGTCGGGCAGTCGCATTGACCCGTCTGCGCCGGCGCTAGTTCCGTAGCTCATGGGGCCATCCATCGACACCGGGAGTCGGGGCATATTGAAGAAATCAAAAACATCTAGGTATTCCAGCTCGTTTGGCCCAGGTGTTCGAGCGGGTGTTACGGAAGTGGGCCGAGTGGTGGCATGAGCCTTGGGTTGACGAGAGATCAAAAAGTCCAGATCGAAAGCACAGCGACGCATGTCTGCCAGAATCTTGACGGTCGAGGGAGTGACACGTTCGCCGTTGACTCCAGCTGGAGCTCGTTGTGATTCCTGGTATTCGTGAAGCACGCGAGAAAGAAGATTGGCGTAACGAGTACCTACCTCCCAGTACTGACCGAGTTCTCGCAAGGTACTGACGAGGAGGTTGATTGATTGGTCGACGCGGTGGTCGATAGTGGAGCCGTGAACAAGCAAGACACGAGCCGCAACCCATAGGGAAAAGGCAAAGGGAGGACCTAGCTTAGTGAGAAGGTTGTTATCTCGAACGCATGCACAAAGCGAAGTGAGGCTTTCTACGGCATTGAGGCATCTTTGGCTTGCGCTGAAAGACGGGGTAAAAATAGGGGACCGGTGGGTTGGATACGCGGCGGAGGAATGCAAACGTATCACGGTGCTGTCGCCTACGTTAGTGGTTATCGTTCCCCTGAAAGGCAGCCTCAAACTTACGTATGAAATGCTGCATGGAGCATGACCAGTCCACTGTTCAGCGCTTTATTCACTCCCGGGCTTGGGAACACCCTTGCCGAATTGCCATATTCGGCTGGAAGATTATACTTCCATTGTTCGATCGCACTGTCCAGCTCACGATACTCGCCTTGCCACTTCTCAACATCAGATAAGGAGGTGATGTCAACAGGCTTCTTGAGGAAGTTGTGGATTCGAGACAGAATGCCTAGAATTTCCACATAGTAGGAGAATGCGCCCAAGTTCTCTGGTCGGTTCATTGTGTAGTCAGACCGCGCCGTGGTTCGAAACCAGCGGGTCTCAACCGGAACGTTACGGCTGAACAGATCATCGCGACACGGCAACCTCCTATCGACTTCCTTCTCGTCCATTGCGAACTCGAAGGCTGTGGCAATGGTGGCATAACGATCAAGCACATATACCATCCAGAATAGTCTGCGGCGACTCTCTTCCTCGATCCAGTCTTTGGGCTCGGGCAAGACTACGGCGCGCAATGTGTAAATAGAGGCGTATTGAGGGGTGATCATAGGCGAATAACTCTCCAAAGAGAGTCCCAGCTGAACGACAGACCGTGTGATCAGGGCAAGCATATTCCATCCCGGAGGACCATTCGAACATCCCACGACATCCAAGGAAAGAATGACAAGCGCCTGAAGTGACTTGACAGAGCTGTTTTCAATACCATACAGCAAGACCTTTTCCTTGGAGGTTCGATGGTAAAGCTCTCTCTTGTCTGTCGTTAGCCGGGTGTCGGTGGAAAACCTGAGCGTGGTTGCGACAATGGCATGCAGAATAATACGATCAGCTTCATCCAAAGCCGGGTCGGGCCCAAACAGAGAATTCAGTGTTGTCCCCCGATGCAAGATCGGACACCAGGGGTATATGTGCTTAAAGAACAAGTCCACAAGGCCGTAGAGGAGATCATACGGCGGAGTGTCAGGGTCGCCTGGTCCCATTGGCGCGGGACCAGCATGGCCGGGCATGGAGGCAGGCGCAAAGCGATCGTTGTTGAAAGTGGCAGGAGCGGTGGGACCAAACAAGTCTCGCTGCTGTATTGGCACAAGCCCATGTTGCATCTCTTCGGAGGGACCATGATACCCGTTCCCCACGGTCGGGTTCGGAGGGCCCTGTCGCGCGTCTTGGATGGCTCCTGCGAAGCCGGACGGTAACTGAGTCTGCTGATTGAACGTCGACGGCTTCTGCAGGAACAGTGCAGTTTCCGGGCGTGGGATGTGTGGTGTCTGGAGGATGGGCGGCGACCTGAACACGGGTCCGTCTTGAGGCGAGGACACCGACTGTGCGAGCTGGTTGTTCGAGAGCTGCGAGATCTGGTTCTGCTGGTGGTGGATCAGCGACTCCAGCTTGTCTGCAATTGCTGTTGTTAGCCACGCGACATGGAGTGTCGTCTCGCGCATCGTCCCACTCACCGAGGCGTGCTTCAAGCTCTCGCCCATAGCCGGCGCGCAACCCAGGCTTCTTGCGCGGCAGGTAGGTGCATGCTGAATGATTCTTCAGACACCATCCGCAGCTGGGCTGGCCGCGGTCGCACTTGACCTTGCGCTGCTTGCATGTTTCACAGCTTACAGAAAGAGGCCGCTTCCGCTTTGCACTGCCGTTCTGGCTGCGCGCCGCCTCGTCGCCGCTCGAGCTCCAGTTGTCTTGCTCGTCGTCGGCGGTCGGCGAGCGTTGGGAATGTTTGGCGTTGGAGTCCGGACTGACATAGGTCTGACCCTGGGCATTGGCGGATGTCAAGTCCATCGCGGGCAAGAGGCGTCCTGGTGTGCGAGGTGTGAGCGGCACTCTGCACCCATCGCAAGAGCATTACCCCGAGGAACGAAGTCGACGCATCCCCGCCGTCGGATGGGCGCTTTGGTCGGCGCACCGGCCGGTCCCCCAGATCTCGTCCTGATCCCTGCCGTCGCCGCTGAGTGGCTGCGTACGCTGAGTAACGCATCCGTATTTTACGGTCCTTGCCCAAACCTCGTTAGACGACCGTTGTGCTAGCCCATGGTTGGCCTGCCCTCCTCTGCCAACCACCACCGTCACGTTGAGGATCCACACAATGGCCCAAGTCATCATGGTCTATCTCTTCGGTATTGCTATTGCAGCGAGATCTCCCGAAGCGCGACCTGGAGGCGCTATTAGTGTTGCGATTCCTGATCGAGAACGTCCTACCACCAGTGCGTGTCCACGTATATAACAGCGCCCTGCTCAGCTATTCAGTGTCTTGCCCCGCGCATTCACGCCTTGAACCGCATCATTCGTACTCTCCGCGCAAGTCACGCGGATTCAATTATGCCTTCTGCCGGTAATTCCGCTGCTCGAGCTTTCCCATCCATCAAGCATGTACGGACCTTCATTACCCAAGGGCCTGGGTCCGGCGGCGACTACCACAATGTCCATGGAGGCCATTGGCTGATAGATTCCAAAATCTCCACGCCCATGTCCCAGTATGAAGAATACCGGAAATCGCGGACAAGTTGGGGGATCAATGTCTTGGGCTCGTTCTGTGTCGAGCTCGAAGCTTCGGATGGCACCAAAGGCTTTGCTACGGGCTTCGGCGGTCCCCCTGCTTGCTGGCTCGTGGCAGAGCATTTCGAGCGATTTCTCATTGGAAGAGGTAAATTATGTCCCCAAGATCGAAGCGTAGTCTGGGCGCCAATCGCCAGGAGATATCGGCTACAGTCCCGCTGACCAGGCGCAACTAGATCCGCGAGACACGAACCACATGTTCGAGCAAATGTACCGCGCCTCTATGTTCTACGGGCGGAAAGGACTTCCCGTCGCCGTCATCTCAGTGATCGATCTTGCCGTCTGGGACCTGCTCGGCAAAATCAGAAACGAGCCTGTATACAAGATGATTGGTGGAGCAACTCGGGAGAGGTTGAATTTCTACTGCACCGGCCCAGAACCCGCAGCTGCCAAGGCCATGGGATTCTTTGGGGCAAAAGTTCCGCTGCCGTACGGCCCAGGCGAGGGCGCCGAGGGCCTGAAGAAGAACGTCGAGTTTCTCCGAAGACATCGCGAGACCGTTGGCCCGGACTTTCCACTCATGGTCGACTGTTATATGAGTCTGAATGTCCCGTATACCATTGAAGTCGTCAAGGCTTGTGAAGACCTCAACTTGAACTGGTGGGAGGAGTGCTTGTCGCCAGACGACTCAGATGGCTTCGAACAGATCAAACGCGCTCATCCCACGATGAAGTTCACCACTGGTGAGCACGAATACTCCAGGTACGGTTTCCGGAAGTTAATCGAGGGCCGCAATCTGGACATCCTCCAGCCGGATGTCATGTGGGTTGGAGGCATGACTGAGCTGCTCAAGGTGGCTGCTATGGCTGCCGCCTATGACATTCCCGTCGTTCCTCATGCCAGTGGACCTTACTCGTATCACTTCGTTGTCAGCCAGGCAAATTCTCCTTTCCAGGAATATCTGGCCAACTCTCCAGATGGCAAGTCGGTATTGCCGGTATTTGGTGATTTGTTCATCAACGAGCCGATTCCGACAAAAGGCTACTTGGACGTCTCCCAACTGGATAAGCCTGGGTTTGGACTTGAATTGAACCCCAAGGCCAGGTTGATCGATGCAATGAATATTCTGAATCCGGCGCCGGCCAGGCCACTGAAGGTTGAAGAGCCGCAGGCCAATGGCGTTCAGTCGAATGGCACCGCATTGTAGTCTGCTTCTTGTTTATCATATCATCTGTTTTCCAGGGTTGGATCTGTGTCAACGAGCATTAGCGTTTCTTTCGATTGTCAGGCAGAGCATTACTCGCGCTCCATAGCGGGGTTTTGAATACCTGGTTTGTTAGCACATCTTTCGTCGTCGGTCTCGACGATGCTGGCACTTTCTATGGAGGTAATTAATCACAGTATACTACCTAACGAGAATTTCCTGTATACGCTGGCGCCCAAGAGAAACGTGCAACTTGGATGATATATGCGTTTCGTGAACTGCAGCGGCCATGCAAGGACAACTATCCTTCAGCTGACTATTTTTAGTAATGATTTGCACAAGCTTTGTGATTTTCGTGAGGCTGCACCACAGTTCGACGGGTTTCGCTCGCTCGTCGCCCCGTGCATCGCCGCAGCGACGTGAAAGGCCGCCTGCCCCACTCCATGTGGCTTTGGCGCACGAAGCCACCTGTAGCTGGCGTTCATTCATAAACTCTAGATTGAGGCCGCGACACCTCATCAGACTCTAAAACCGCTGCATTCAATCCTCACAAACTCTTCCCACTCATCCAATTGCATACCTCTTTTTCTTACCCAGGCAGTTGTGTTGAGCTCTGCTGACCTACCTTACCCCGCTTGCATCATCACCACCACCCACCATGGAAGCCGCCAAAGACACCGTCAACACCCTTCTCTCGAAGCTGCACCTCACCAGCGGCGAGTCGGGCACTCCCGCCACCGAGCCCAGCGACGAGGACGTCAAGGCCCTGCGCGCAAAGTACGAGAAAGCGGGCCAGGAGCAGGTCTTCGCGTTCTACGACCAGCTCTCCGTGGCCGAGAAAGCTGGGCTGTACTCCCAGCTCTCGGGCTTCAATCCCGACTACATCAACGAAATCACAGATAAAGCCCTGAACCCCCCGAAAACGGAGGGGGCGGGAGAAGCGACACTCGAGCCCTTGCCTGATAATGCGACGTCCTCGGCGCTGGACTCCAAGACGGAGGATCTCGAGAAATGGTATAACAGCGGGCTGTCGCTGATTGCGGAGAACAAAGTCGCGGTGGTGTTGATGGCTGGAGGACAGGGTACACGGTTGGGTAGCTCTGCGCCGAAGGGCTGCTTTGATATCGGGCTCCCGAGCAAGAAGTCCTTGTTCCAGCTGCAGGGGGAGCGGATTGCGAAGGTGGAGTTACTGGCGAAGAAGAAGCATGGCAAGGACAACGCCGTCACCGTGCCTTGGTACGTTATGACCAGCGGCCCGACTCGTGGGCCTACGGAGAAGTTCTTCGAGGAGAATAAGTACTTTGGGCTCAAGAAGGAGAATGTGGTGATTTTTGAGCAGGGCGTGCTGCCTTGTATTTCGAATGAGGGGAAGATTTTGCTGGAGAGTAAGGCAAAGGTACGTTGAAGCGTTAGAACGATTATGATGGAATCTTATTGACTGGATGGATATTCTAGGTTGCAGTCGCCCCAGACGGCAACGGCGGCCTCTACCAAGCCCTCATCCAATCCGGCGTCGTGGCCGACATGTCCAAACGCGGTATCCAACACATCCACGCCTACTGCGTCGACAACTGCCTCGTGCGCGTCGCAGACCCCGCATTCATCGGCTTCGCGGCCTCCAAGGATGTCGACATCGCCACAAAAGTAGTCCGGAAACGCAACGCCAAAGAATCCGTCGGCCTCATCCTACAGAAAAACGGCAAGCCCGACGTCGTCGAGTACTCCGAAATCAACACCAAGGATGCCGAAGCCAAAGACCCCAAGAACGCAGATCTACTCAAGTTCCGCGCTGCCAATATTGTGAATCATTACTACTCGTACCGATTCCTGGAAAGTATTCCTGAGTGGGCGAAGAAACTTCCGCACCATGTTGCCCGCAAGAAGATTCCGTATGTGGATACCGAGAAGGGCGAGACTGTCAAGCCGGAGAAGCCGAATGGGATCAAGCTTGAGCAGTTTGTGTTTGACTGCTTCCCGTTCCTGGCTATGGAGAAGTTTGCATGTATGGAGGTTAAGCGTGAAGATGAGTTCTCGCCGTTGAAGAATGCGAGGGGTACGGGCGAGGATGATCCGGATACGAGTAAGAAGGATATTATGACCCAGGGTGCGAAGTGGGTTAAGGCTGCTGGTGCGACGGTGGTGAGTGACGGTGAACAGGATGGGATTGAGGTGTCTCCGTTGATCTCATATGGCGGCGAAGGCCTCGATTTCTTGAAGGACCGCACTATCAAGGCTCCGGCTGTTATTGAAAAGGAGGAATAGATTTCATGCCGATCCTACGAATTTGCTTGTTGGGACAGATATAAAAGCTACCTCTTGGATGAGAAGGTCTGGAAAATAGAAATCAATCCTTTTGGCTGGGAATTAATGACCCTTATAATTGGACACTATGACATTCTCTCCTCGGCTGCTTGTCTAACGTCACCTTGGGTTCGGAAGTGCGCCATCGTAGCGGCATACATTTGACAATAGAGAATGCGTGATGATGGTAGACAGAACCAGCTATCATCTCTCCGTTTGACCCTATTTTGGTACGATGAAAGAGGAAGCAGAAGTGATTTGTTTACTTGGCCCGGATACTAACGCGAATTCGTAAGAAGCGAAGAATTTCTCAGCAGGGGGTCCTAGGGGGAAGACCCATGGTATTCTGCTTCATTTCTACAACGAAGATAGAAGTGAAAAGCTATCATTTGCACCACCCACTCCCCCTAACGCATATTTGGTAGGAATAAAGAGTGAGTAGTAGTGTTCGGTTTACCTAGCACGGCTACACACACTACTTCGTAAGAAAAGGAGAACTCCACCGTGGGGGTATCTAAACTCCCGGTATTCCGCTACGACCGTCGATAGTACTGTTCTATTTACTGAGTCTGGCTGGTTACGCATGCTTTTTGTAGGAAGAAGATCTTGGTGAGGGGTTCCGGATCCATGGTGTTTGATCGCATCTGACATGATAGTCAAGAGCAGTGTCCTGTGTAGTTCGAGAAGGATGAATGAGTTCAAGGCCCACGGTGTTCGTTCACTTCTGTTATAATTTCTGATAGTAGTGTAATGTTTTCTTAGCCAGGCTGTATATGCCACTTGTATGAGCAGGACAATTTCTTGGCGGGGTTCCATGGCTACGGTGGTCTGCAACGATGGCCGACTGTAGTGTTTTGTCTGCTCTACACAGGAGAAGTGGTCCCAGGCACATGGTGTTTGTTCACTTGTGCCATGATGGTCGAGTGTCGTACAAGCCCAACAACCGACCGGGCCTGTGGGCGCCATTCATGCAGGAACCCACGCTGATCGGTTAAGTCGCTCGTGCTCGAGTCTCGACCGGCCCGTGCGGTTGCCGCAGTATCATATTCAGGCAGGTATTTCCAGCTCTTGTGACAGGAGCCCTCGATTTCAGACGTCCCAAAAAGTACCCGGAGTTTTAATCCCGCCGAGAAAATTTCGCTGGAGAATACGAGTGTGAAGACAAAGTTCAGGGACAAGGATGTTGGCTAAGTTGCTCAGTGGGCTGCATGCGCGCCATGCATGATTTGCTGGAGCCCACTCCAGGATGAAGTTTTTGCTGGCGGTGATTTGCCGGACTTGATAAAGGGATACCGTCTTGGGGTCTTGGGTATGTATCTGGGTGAGGATGCAGATGCAGGACGCATCTCATGCAGCAGAAGGCACGAGAAGCACCCTTTCTCTCACGATGCAGACTGCAGAGACACCGTTGCCGCCCGTGTCGGGCTCGGATGGAGCCGGCGCATCTGGATGTCATAGGGTATGGATGGGTTGATGAAAAAGTACCTCTCCTTCCGGGCGAAGATTCGGCACTTCTCCCGGGGCCAGATGCAGAATGCAGACAAAAGCAAAAGTGCAGGATGAAGAAAAAAGTCCCGTCTGCAAGATCTGCATCTGCATCTGCGGGCTTGGGCGGATGGTGTTGGTCGTTGTTCGTTGCTCGCTGCCTCTTTGCTCGCTGGCGATCTGCATCTGCGCCCTCGGCCCCTGCGCTTTGACGAGGCCCAGGGCAATATTGTGTCATCACGCGGGGCTCTGCTTCGATGCTAGTGCAGGCGAGGCGCGCTGCGAGAGGAGAGATTTTGGGCAGCTCGTCTTCCCCAGGCGGCACAGGCGGAGGGCAGCCAAAAACGAAGTGTCGACGGACAAGCGGCGCGGTGATAGGGGGTGTCGCAGGGCCAGTGGGCGGCGTCTGTCGAGTGAGAAAATTCTCGTCGCGATGCTGGGTTCAACGTGGCAGCAGGCCCGTCATGCTCCGTGACAGCATCTGGACCCTCCGACTCCGTTTGGGCGTGGTGCTGGGCGGCACCATGGACGGCCATGGGTGTGCAGACCTCGGGCCACTCAAATTACGCATTCGCTCGAGCTCTGCCGAAGCAGGCGCACGGGCCGCGCTCGTCGTCCATCCTTTTGGCCTGCGGGCCCGAGACGTGCGACGGAGCCAAATCTCGCACAACTCCTACATATTCTACCCACCCCCACAGCTCGAGCGGAGGACGGTTGCAGCAGTGTCGCTGAGGGAAGGACTGGAGAATTGCACGTAAGTCACCCACTGCGCCCGCCCCCTGCCCCGCCGTAGCGCCCCTCCTTCACGGCTCCGCGCGTGCCACGTTTTTTTGCTGGCCGCGCGAACCCCTCGGCAGACTCGACGTGAAATTTTCGCCTTCATTCACTTGCACCCGCGCTTCACGACGCTGACCAGCCCCGCACAGGTGAAGGAACAGAAGAAGTGAAAGCAGGTATGGCCGCCCTTTCCCTCGCCGCGCGCCTTCCCGGCGGCAGCAAACACCGCCGCCGCCAGCAGCAAACGGCGGCCCTCTGCGGACGTATCGTCCTCGACCACCACCACCCTCGCCCCCTTTTTCCCACTCTCTACCACAGCCAATCCACGACGCTTACACCTTTGACACAGAATTTACGCGGAGGATACACAAGATGTCTTCTCTATCACGTCGCGCCTGCTTCAAGTGCGGCAACGTCGGGCACTACGCTGGTGAGCAGTTCCCGTGCGCTCGGGACCGGGCCCGCGCCGGTCGCGGGATGCTGGGAGACGGACTGTCGCGAGACAAAGGACTCTCAGCCCCTGCGTCTGCGTCGCGGAGCTGCGGCCGATGGAATTCTGGTACAATACGATCACGCGACTAACATGTTGGCGCTACAGAGGTGTGCTCGTCGTCTGAGAGGCTTTGCTATAACTGTAAGCCACCACCCCACAACCCGCCTCCACGGAGCGCATACTGATGTACCAAAGGCAAGCAGCCTGGCCATGAGTCTAACGGATGCCCGCACCCGCGCACCACCGAGAGTACGTTATCATCCGGCAGTTCCATACCCCGTATCGCTGCAACGCATATCCCCTCCCGCACCTGAACCTGGATTCTTTCAAACGGGCGCTGGAGATGATATGGTTGCAGTTGATCCCTTTATACAAAATGGCGCTGTCCAAATTATCGCAAGCAACATCTCTGACAGGCCAACAGCGAAGCAGTGCTACCACTGCCAGGGCCTCGGACACGTCCAGGCTGACTGCCCGACTCTGCGCCTGAGCGGATCTGGCACGAGCGGACGATGCTATAGCTGTGGCCTGACCGGCCACTTGGCTCGCAACTGCCCCAACCCGGGCGCAGGAATGGGACGCGGTGCTGGTGCTCCCAGGGGCGGATTCGGGGGAGGCTTCCGCGGCGCTTTTGCTGGTGGCCCCCGCCCTGCCACTTGCTACAAGTGTGGTGGACCTAACCACTTCGCCCGAGATTGCCAGGCACAGGCTATGAAATGCTATGCCTGCGGGAAATTGGGTAAGTCTTAGTCTGTCATGCGATGTCAAGAGGGATGACTAACATATCTTAGGACACATCTCCCGTGACTGCACCGCTCCGAACGGTGGGCCACTCAACACGGCTGGCAAGACCTGCTACCGATGCGGCGAGACTGGCCACATCTCTCGCGACTGCACTCAGACCGAGGTCAACGGTGACGGCGCTGCTCCGGCTTCCGCTGTTGCGCCCCCGGCTCCGACTACTGCCGTAGCATAAATCAATGAACCGATCTGACAGTCACGCCCATGTAAACAACAAGCGACGTGACGGCTACGCTCGAGACCCTCAATTCTGATTTTCCCGTTTATGCTTTCGTTTTCATCAGTCACAATCGTTACAAGGCCCCCGCTGCCTTCTTATACCACTTTTTCCCCGGTACCTGGCAAACTTACGCAATCACGAACTACTACAATCATCATCAAAGAGAAAGAGGAAAGTTTTCACGAATCCTACACGCTGATACCCACAAACGTTATATCCCTTTTTTACTTCCTATGCAAAGGCACCATCATCACTTTGAACGGCTTGGCGAAATCATCTTGAAAGCACACATGGACTTGATTCGATATTGATGGGAAACCGGACAAAGGAACATGATTCTTCTGCGCCATTCTTTGGATGCTTTTCGAATAGAACGCGTCCTCTTTTGATCTGTTTGGAGAGGATTTTTCTACTACGGACTGCGTACTTTGATAGACTGAAGATTCACACGGCATCAATGGACATGGGCAGGCAGGCAAAACAACGGGCTGTCGTACGGACGGTTTTTGGTTGCGTTGTGGTGGTTGTGGATCAGCTCAAGAGCGAGAAAAGGGATTGGGTAGGAGGAGAACGGGACGGAACGCGCGCCTGCTTGGAAGGGAGGACTGAAGGCGATTTTGCTGGCAGTTGGATCGAGGAGGTTTGTGTGGTGTGGGTTTTGTCGGAGCTGGAGAGAGTGTGCGTGGTCGGTAGTATAGTGTGGCTTTGGTTTTTCCCTGCTGTTAGTATATCAATCCCCCTTGATGAAGTTTTTGGTTGGTTCCATCAATTGTGTCATGTTAGTGTCCTGTTCGAGGAGGATATGCACTCCTCCATGAGGTAAGTCACCCCTCTCGTGCCGTACATACTTCTGTGCACGGAAAGTCCTAATGCTTAAACACATCTTGGAACCGGCATTCCCGCATCTCAAACCTTGGAATTTGCGGTGCGGCTCTGCTCTCTCACTTGCTCTGATCTACGCTACTAGGTTCGTTCCTTCCCAGTCTGCATCAACACGTGCTTTCGCGTCGCACTCCCGCCACTGCTCCTTCCTTCTTTGTAGGGCCACCCCTCGATTTGTCCAAATCTTTCCCAGGCCCAAGGGCCTTCTTCCTTTCTCTTTCTCACCCCCAGCCCCCGTCATTGCTCTCTTCTCTCATCCACAGCCGGTACATCGCCATTGCCATCTCCATCGTTTATTCGTTATTCACGCATCACTTCGTTCCCTTCCTTGGCTTATCGAACTACTCATCGAGCTTACTATGGCGCCTTCCTCGGTTGCTAGCAACGACTCTGCTGACGATGTGAGATTTTCAACATTAACCCCGAATCCCACCCCCTTCTTTGTAGCGTTGGAGTGAGTCAGGGCTCGTGCGTGACTAATCTGTGTACATTAGGATGGTTTTATTGTTGACATCGACGCGATCCAGGCGCACGGGATCGGAGCGGTCGATATTGCAAAGCTGAAGGCTAATGGGTATTACACTATTGCTGTGAGTGAGAAAAATGGAGTTGGAGTGATGCATTTTTCTGACTCATTGACAGTCCGTTCATGCGGCTACTCGACGCACATTGTTGAAGATCAAGGGGTTCAGTGAGATCAAGGTCGACAAGGTCAAAGATGCTATTGCGAAGTGTCAGCCCGCGTCAGGAGGCTTCCAGACTGCTCATGAGCTCGGCCAACAGCGGAAGCGAGTCCTGAAGATCTCGACTGGCAGCAAGCAGTTCGATGCTGTGCTTGGAGGGTGAGTGTGTGCAAGGTCTCTGACTGACGGTTGGCTTAACTACTTGTTGCAGTGGCTTCCAGACGATGAGCATCAGCGAGGTCTTTGGAGAGTTTCGCTGTGGAAAGACGCAGTTATCGCATACCATGTCCGTGATCGCTCAACTCCCAAAGGATCTTGGAGGCGCTGAAGGCAAGGTGGCCTACATAGGTATGTTATATTTCACCTTTCCGAGCTCTACTTACATGCCAAACCAGATACCGAAGGCACTTTCAGGCCCGAGAGGATAGCACAGATTGCTGAGCGGTTTGGTCTCGACGCCGAGGCTACCCAAGACAACATCACGTACGCCCGTGCGGTCAACTCCGAACATCAAATGGAGCTGCTGAACAAGGTTGCCGAGTTCTTCGTTGGCAACGAGTACCGCCTCTTGATCATCGACAGTATCATGGCTCTTTTCAGGGTAGATTATACTGGACGAGGAGAGCTCAATGAACGACAGCAGAAGCTCAATCAGTTCCTATCGAAGTTGACCCATGTGGCTGAAGGTATTATCTTTCTTTAGACATTACCCTTGACGAGGTTCTAATCTGTCCACACCAGAGTTCAACGTCGCAGTCCTCATGACCAATCAAGTTCAGAGTGATCCCGGAGCTAGTGCCCTCTTCGCCGGTGCCGATGGTCGGAAGCCTGTTGGCGGCCACATCCTTGCGCATGCTTCGGCGACGAGGATTCTGCTTCGGAAGGGTAGAGGTGAAGAGCGTGTGGCAAAGGTTCAGGATTCTCCCGGTTCGTTCTCCAAAATCTCTGGAAATACGTCTCTGCTAACAAATCGATCAGATATGCCGGAAAAGGAGGCGACGTACATCATTACGAATGGAGGGATCAATGACCCTGAGAAAGTCTGAGTATCCGAAGGAGGATATGTGGAGGGGCAGTCATATACTTGGGAGTGACGTGTTGGCTCGAAATTGTAGGTATTATGTTACGACCTCAAACGCTGTTGTTACATGCTGCCAATGGCGTCCAGGCTCAGAAGGCAATGAAAATGTTCAGTACCCATTGGGAGGCACACTGGGCAACTACTGTGAAATATTTCAAATCATAGTGATGATTTGTGAATCTCTGGCGTCTTAGAAACCGGTCTCGATATCCTGCCAAGGTGAATAACATCGTAGTACGGTCTTATGACGTACAAGACTGGTATCGGTTACACAGGAGCTCTTTCTCTGACGCTAGAAATTGCAGTTCTTTGCCAAAGACGAAGACTTACGAAAGGAGAAGGCTTCTTTGATGCTACAAATTGCAGTGCTTTGCCAAAGACGAACACCTGTTAAAGGGGGAGGCTTCGTTGACGCTAGAAATTGTAGTGCTGCTCCCCTCGGACTTGATTGAGAGGTCCAGGACGGGGACAGCTCTCGGCCAGTGTTTTGTGAAAGGTCGCAACGAAGAATTGCTCCTGAAGACTTCTGAATGTCTTCAGTGTTGTTTGACCTGAAATTGTAGGCATCATGTGAGTGATCTCTCTAGCCTAAAGAAACTGTAAGCAGCCAGAGCTACGTCACATGACTGTACATGTCCTATGACTAAGCTTGATCAAGCACTACAAGAGCCTCTGATTTGTACGATACACACACACTAGAGAACACCACAGAGAACACACAATACACACGGAGAACACTCAATTCACTCATCATCTTTGCTCTAATATCTCTAGTGACACCTAGCACCCACCTGCTTACAGAAACAGTAGTCGATTCGGGGGTAAAAGGAAAATAGGAAGTACGGGAACGAGAAGTGGAAGATGGGGAGAGTTGGGCTTGGATGGTGGTCTGAGTGCGTGGCCGACGCAGGCTTGCGCGGACAATGGACTCCTCGCCCGCCCTAGAGATTGCAGTGCACCCCTCTTGCTGCCTTGACCGGGCCCCATATGTTTACTAAGCGCGAAGTGTTTATTGGGCAGGCTTCCATGAGGAAAGCTTCGCGGAGGCTAGAGATTGCAGTGCATCACTAATTCCCAGATACACCAGCGTCATGTCGGTGGATGTGAATGATGACGGTTTCGTTGGCCAGGCCTGCAGGAAGAACTCTTCGCAGGGGCAAGAGATTGCAGTACAGCCTTCACCGGAAAATTTCCTAATCTGAATAGAGAAGTATAAATATACTTCATTGGGCGATGCGTACCGGGCTGTTCACCGGTCGGTGTTCAGTCTTCAAGTATATTTGCTAAGCGTGATGTGCTCATTGGTTAGTGTTGTAGGAGGAACATCTCGCGGGGGCTAGAGATTGCAGTGCAAGTGCAACGTCTCGGTAATTTTATGTGAATGAAGTGGTTTCATTGGTCAGAATTGCTTGAGGAATGCTTTGCGGGGGCGACAGGTTGCAGAACATTCTTCACTGGAAGACTTTGTATTTGATCGGAGAAGTATAAAAGCATTTGACTGGGCGATGCGTACCGGGCTGTTCGCTGGTTGTTACCCGTACTGCTTCTTCTAGCCTCAACGAAAGGTCCAGCGAGAAACAAGTGGGCCAATGAGGCTTCCGCTGTATGCGATACTAGCCAATCAAAGAACCCATCATGCTTGGCTGTTTGCCTTCTTTTCTGCGGGGAGTCAGACCAACAACATAAAATGCTTCAAGCTTGGGAACCGCGCTGCTTTTCAATAGGCTCAGCAATATACAAGTGGGCCATGAGATTTCTGCTATGTGCAAGGCTGGCCAATAGAGAAACTCGTCATATTTGGTCGTTTGCCTTCTTTTCTAGGCGTGATCGGATGAAGGTTAAAGACTGGCTTGTATGGTCGCCTTCACAGCGATTTCTCATCTTCTGCAGATCCTAATCTCTCCTTGAGGCCTAATTTGCAGCGCAGAACCACTGAGCTCCACTCTCCAAGAAGTTTGGGACGTGGTACCGGAATACTCTGGTAGAGGAGCCCATAACGGAGGCTAGAAATTGCAGTGCAAACACCAAGAGATGACTTGGGGATAGCACGTGATGCTTGACTGCGAGGCTATCCACCAAATACCTTCTGTATTACAAGCAACTCGTGATGGATTGCTAGAGAAGTGACAAGACCACCAAAAAACATGGAAAAATCAGGTGCTTGTTCACACAAGAAGAAAAAGAACTTAAATGACGAAAATTAATCGAGTATTTTAGATTACGAACGGAACATGGTTACATCCTGGAAGGAATAGTCTAACTTATTGTGACAGTCTGTAGTTGAAGATGATACTAGTAACACTTGATGAGCAATGGCGGAGACTGGGGTGGATTTTGACTGCTTCTGCTTGCCAAGTTCGAACGTCAATATGTAAGCCTACGCATGTGCATCTAGTACTTCCAATCCAAAAAGTAGACAATAGTGTCATATTGTCAAAGAAGGGTAGTAACAGCATCGAACCAATCTATGACAACCACCCCACCAACACTCCGTAACCCCTTCCCTCATCCTCTACTGGTAAATATAACAGAATGGCCCCGCCGTAGTAGAAAAGAACTGGTTACTCGGCAGCCCATCCGTCCCGGTCGGTGCAACGACACTCAACCATTGCGGATCCGTCGGCTTGCCCTTTGCAGAGTTGGGGTTCATCCAGTTGGTTCCCCTAAATAGAAACAGTTAGCTCGAGTACATGATCATTCGTTGCCCTCATCTAGGAAGCTAGAGTGCTGCGGTGGTGTGCAAGGGGTTGGATATTGAGACTTACCCTTCATACTGACTCGCCCTCGTCTTGACCTCCTTCTCCAGATAGTTCGCCCACATCCACCAATGCCGATCGAGCTGTCCGTGATGGAGCCAGAAAGTCTTAATTTAAGTCAGCAGCTATCCTATAGAACATCACGATCACTCCGCCAAAGAAGAAGAAATAATAATAATGCTTACCGGTTCCGCAGGACTGACATACACATCACCTCCCGGGTCTCCCCAGATCGAAAAGTGGCCCGAGGAATGCATGGCAGCTTTCGTGGGGCTATCATTCTGGAGCGAGTCTTGAAACTTGCCAATAGTCGGATTTGTGGTGATGTG
This sequence comes from Clohesyomyces aquaticus, assembly GCA_002105025.1. NCBI lineage: Eukaryota > Fungi > Ascomycota > Dothideomycetes > Pleosporales > Lindgomycetaceae > Clohesyomyces > Clohesyomyces aquaticus. The sequence goes on from MCFA01000051.1 coordinate 33,590, forward strand.
ATCGGAGAGATCGACGGGCCGCAGGAATTGCTTCGTGAAGAAGGTGTTGACATCGCGGCGCAGACAGCGCGGGTTGTCGCCGTAGCCGTCGGAGCGCGGGTTAGATTTGATCTTGAGGGCGGGGTCCATGGTGGACATGAGGGGGCCGAGGTGGATTGTTGTGCTGGCGGAGGTTAGTTTGCTTCCGGGAACGTGTGAGTGGTGATGAGGTGATGTGCGGACTTACTTGGCGAATGGTCCGGTCTATGGAAATCATTAGCGTCGATTGCTTCACTGATGCTGTGGTGGAGCGAGATACATACTGTAACGCATCCTCCGCCAGGGCCCGGAGGCACAACACGACCCATGTTCATGCCTTTGTGTGTCACAGGGTCTCCATTTCCACCCATGCTCCATTCGTCCCCGTTGTAGATTGGCGACGATGGGAGATCGGGGTACTTAGCCCAGTTCCAATATGGTTGGTAGCCCTTATAGTCGCACTCCGTCTTCAACGCGGTTTCGTAGGCCCTGTGGTTGTAAGTCGAGTGCCCCTTGCTGTCCGAAGGCTAGGATCGCTTACCAGATATAGTAACGGTGCCAGTGCATGAAGTTGGCCTAGGAAACCGTTAGAAATGTTATCAGAACGGAGCGTGAAGCTACACATACAGTAGAATGAACCGAAGGTGTCATGTTCATGTGCACAACCACGAAGTCGTCATAGCGACTCTTAGCCCCTGGGTACTTGCCAGCAGGTAGCTTAGATGGCTTTGAGAGGATGCACTAAATCGACATCAGTGAAAGCTCGACGCCGAATAACCAGTGCACACCTTGACGGCACGAATGTACTCCTTTCTCTCATCCTTGGAAAGATCACCGTACTCCTTTCGAATCGCCAAGGTGTCTTTGTTGCAACCCTTTCCACGGGTGAGGCCATCAGAGAGCGTGCCATCCAGAACTTTCAGCGTATTGGCGGCGGCCTGCGTCTGGATAGTAGCTAGGTCCAGGGACTGTCTCTTGGACAAAGGGGTTGCGGTCGAAAGGCCAGAGAAAATACACAGCGACGCCACAAAGGCGTTGAATACTGTACTCCCGACCATGACAACAATGCTGGTCTGCACCTAAACAGTTCGATTCTCAGACCACCAAGATCTGACCTTAGGCAACCCCGGCTTTATACGCTCTTACTGCGGGGGAATGCCATCCCTCCTCAGCTTCCACTTTTCTCGTCGGCAAGGTGGCGCGGCTTGTTTATTTTAGATGGCCGTCACGTTGCCAACAACGCTTACCACCCACTATCGGGAATGAGAAGTGGAAGAAGGAAATTTTGAATGAGGAAGGATCACAGGGGCACAGTGTTGGGCCCAAGAGAATGCTAGGTTTAGCCAATAGGAATCCCCGGGGTGTCATCGGTACCTTCTCGGTGTATCTACAGTGTCTCTGATTGATTCAAAGTATCCACTGCCAATAATAGAAGAGAAGTATGTTTCCAAACTCGACGCGGTACGAGACGAAGATGGTTGCCACGTTGTAGAGGTATTAAGGTTAAGGTTGGAAAGATGCTTAAATGGACATTCCTAACTGCCTTGGGTTTAGCGTGCGTTACGCCGTTCCCGCTTCCTTTCGAAAATGAATTTGGAAAATACTATGGCAGTTTGTTGCGGTTGCGGCTGGCCCTATGCGCTAGACCGCTCTTCTGGAAGTGTATCTCAAATGGGAAAAGGTGAACGACTGCTAACGATCGACAGAAACGTGCATCAAAAATCTTGTTTTTGATGAACTGTGACTGGGCAGCAGTCGCCCGGCAATATGAAATAGATGGTGCTGTCGGCTAGCCGCCATAAGCATCCGCCCTGCCGGATACAGTCGCCAATAGCTGCATCGAGCGAAAGTGATGCGTGATGAAGGTAGATTACAGTAAGATCTGGTTGTGATAAAATTGTATGAGATGTCGGGTCGATGGCTGCACCCCGCGTCACGTGCAGTCGCTACACGAAACCCGAGACAGGGTTTCAATTCCGGCATGACGTTCGGCAGTCATTTTGTGACTGCCGGGCAGTATCGCTTTACATACTTTCGTCTTTATAGAGCCTTCGTTCAGGTCTCTAGAAGATTTTCACTGGATCCCTTACGGATTGGGAGGGACACTGTAGACGATCACACCTACGACTGCTATGGCAGAGTCTGCGGCTGCAGGTGGGGCCTCTTGATATTCTATATCACCGTATCAAATATCCATGGACGTCGGTGTGGCTATATTGCGAAACGCTCCGTCATCCAGGGATTCTAAGAGGTGCCCATAATCCGTGACTAATACCATTGGCATCGCGCAATGAAAGCAACCTGGTCCGGCAACCACGAACTTCCGATGGCCATTTGCCGATAGAGACAGTCCAGAGGTGCGACTGGTACTTGGAACTGGATAAAATATATCAGTGCTTAGAGGGAGCACGGTTGAGGCAGAGTGGGAAGGCGACATCCTGCGAAAGAAAAGTCAGCGGCGGTCTTGGAGCAAAATGAGTATGAATCAGCTCTTCAAACTAATCAGCAGAAAGAGGTATTCTATCGTCTTACACGAACCGAGCGGGCTGACATATCCAAATACAAGTATATGGCATCAAATCGCATCTCCCCAATGCTAAAAGAATGGCATACCAGCTGACTGACGTGTGAGGTGTTTGGCATTCGGCGCAAGCGGTTGTTTTGCGCCGCGTCCGGCGAGACAATGTGGATCCCTATTGCGTGCGTGGTTGCATTCGACTGGTATTGCTTTCCCTCTGACATGAAATTAGCGGCTCTGTCTCCCTTGATTGATTACGATTTCATACCTCCTATGCTTCGCTTTCGCTTTCACCTTCTGTGGCTGTGTGCCGGGGTTTCGACACCCAGGCGTTCCAATCGCCTGCTCGAAATGGGTCAAGGAATTATCCGGTCGTAATGAGTTTACATCCTCAGTAATATAACCTTAAATGCATCATCCGCCACAGTTACACATCCGATGCTAAAGTACACCCCTTCAAGCCATGGGAAATCGAGAAGCAAGAATGCCGGGGATCATCCACAATCATAGTAATCTAGGTAGACGTGTACCGATGAACAAAGTATACGCCCTACAGCCTGTCCTACATCATGATTGAGAAACGAATATGCACATTTGGGCATGGTAGGTGGAACCTAGGACTGTGAAGACTTGTATCGCGCCACGGCCCATCGACTCCGGAGGAGTGTTGAGAAAATATATAATTATTCGTGCAATGGCCAGCCCGCTTGTCGTTACCCTGGAGCTCGGATCTGCTTAACCGATCAGCCACATCCAGCTTCCACAAGTAACGGTATTCGGAGATACTTACCAGTAGGATCGCCCCGAATCATCCATTGCTGAGACAATCTCCTGAACGAATAACTCGAGGTCCACTTACCCTTGGCCTTGCTTGCATCGAACTACCTCAACTCTCCATACGCTGTGGCTATCAACTATTTTCATTCATTCTTCAACATATTCAAATGACCAGAGCAACCCGTACATCGTACCAAGGACCGCCTCTCACTGGATCAGGCATTATATGGACCAACTCAGTTCCAAAAGCGCCTCTTTCCGAAGAAGTTTTTAGTGAATGGTACGAGAGCCACCACATACCGGCCATCAGAAACGCGAAACCTGGTCCAGCTGGTTGTGTCGCTGCTTGGCGTTTCAAGAGTAGAGATGTTGCTCGCACCCGCCGCTATCTCGCATTATATTTCCTGCCGGACCTATCCTTCCTACAGAGTCCGGAATTCGGACGAGTGAGGATGCATCACGAGTTGTTGCCGCAAGGAGGACCCGCGCAGAAGTTTGCGGACTTCGACACTAGATTCTACCGTCGCGTCCAAGTATTTGAAAGCCGGGAACCGGTTGAAGGTATAGGAAAAGTGGTCAAGTGTACCGCGATTCAACCGGCGCAAGGGATGGAGGAGGAGTTTGACAAGTGGTATACAGAGGAGCACCTTGAACAGGTGTCTCAGATGTCGGGGTGGAGGAAGACCACCAGATACGAATTGATTTTCAAGGTTCAGAGCGCGGATGATCCCAATTGGGACGAGGCACCCAAATATCTCGCAATCCACGAGTTTGAAGAAGGGACGGAGGTAAAGAGAATACCGAAAGCAAGTTGGACTGAGTGGACGAAGAGGATTGTAGAGAGCGCTGTCGCGATCGATGAATGTACTTTTGACTATCTCTGGAGCATGGCAGATGCAGGGACTGGGCTATGAGGAAAGACTGAGGAAATTTGGTTGCGGCGGTCAGAAAAAGGCAAAGCAAATCGTTTGCGTGCAAATATTGCCGCGCCATGTGTTATGAGAGAAATCCGGCCAAGGGTGGTTTCCGTCGAGGTCAGGACACGGGCGACCTGCTGAACTTTCGCGCAGGATGAGCTAAAGGCAATACAAGGATATCAAAGCCCGGGATTGAACTGACAGAGGCGTTGCACAACCCAAACGAGGTGGAAGCGATGCGACACGGGAGCTGCGGAGCATGAATCTGTTGTCGGAGTGATAGATCGTCGAAGCTGCGTGGGTGCCTGACGTGATGCGTGGTGCCTGCCCCGCAACGCCAATCACGGGACTACGTGATACCGCGAACCATGGAAGGCCCCTCAGCGATCTTCATTGCACAACCACTTGGCATGCATCCAAAAGCTCACCTTCTGCATCAGCAAACTCACTTTTATTTGTCCTCGGCCAACAGCGGGAGAAGAGGGTAGCGGCCGCCTTGAAGCCTACATTCGGTCCTTCACGACTTTTTGCCCCTCAGGGGCACGGCAAACGGCTTTGCAGCCGTCTCGAACGCCGACGCCTCCTTGTCGTTTTGGGCTGGGTCATGGCTGTTGCACGGCGACAGTGGCCTTGCTTTTTTGACGTCGGTCCCTGGTCCAAGCTCCCGATTCTTCCTCCCGAGAGAATGAGAGCTCTGAGCAAGAAGCAAGGGAAAGCAAAGACAAGTCAGATTTGCAAAGGCTTACTCCTTCATCAATTGTGCATTGGCCTTCCCCATCGAAAGATGATAAGTATCACATTTCCTTCTGTCCACCTCCAAAGTCATGCTTCTGTCTCTCGTCGCAAAGAGATCGCACAAGGTTCCATCGTCAGCGCCTCCACCTTTTATTTCCTCGTGTCACAGCCCCTTGCACTCGACCAGCGAGCCCGGTCCAGGGGTCTAAGCTTTCCGTCCGCCCTGACTCTTACACAGCTCATTTGGGCTAGCGCCACATGTGATATCGCGTTGGCGCGTTTCGCAGCACGGTGCCACTTTACGCGTCCAATCCACGTCTCCCTTCACTCGAGGCCTGTCCGCAGCGCTGATAGCGGCCTCCAAAGGCGGCCTGCGTATATATTGGGCTCTGTTGCCTCATTTTGCGTTGCCTTCATCGCCCTTTCTGCCCTTTTCTCATTTCTGCCTTAGGAGTGGTATCCAACACAAGCTTGCGTGGTCCATTGTAACGTCTGCTGCCTGTATTGAAATACTATAAATACTCCCCACCTCTCGTCTCCTCCTACTCTTGACCGTGACGCCTTGGATCCATCGATACTCTCAACAATCATCATGTTCTCATCAAACCGATCACGACACGGCGGGGAGAGCTTCTCGAAACACCGAGCCAGCAAATCCAAATCACACAAGAAGAATCCATCGTTCAGAGACTCGGCATCTGCCCGCAAAGTCGAGAAGTTGGCACAACACGTTCAGGCTGCATCACCACAGTCGAACCAGACATCTCCGACGATCGGAAGGTCAGTCTAACCTCACAAATTTACATTAGTTCAACAGCTGATGATGAACATTTCAGTGCGATCATCACATTATCTGTCGGTCGGGAGCAGCGCCTCTTCGCAGCCCATGAAGACGTGCTCTGTCACTCTCCTTTCTTCGCTACTGCTTGCCGCGACCAGTTCTTCTCCTCAACCAACAAACGTATCGATCTGCCCGATGAAGAACCTGAAGTCTTCTCATCTCTCCTCGAGTATCTCTACAAAGGAGACTACTATCCTCGTCTCGAGTACGACAAGCGTCGCAACTCATGGAATCTCGAAGATGGCGGGAACGGGAACGGAACGAGTGAGGCAATCGTACAGACACCACAAGGACCAATTCTCAAGGACACAGTCATCTATTGTGCAGCTGACCGATATGGTCTTCAAGAGCTCAAGAAGCTGGCATTGAAGAAGCAAGGCTTACAATCTGGTGTGCAATGCAGCACTATCCTTTCTTCAGCCCGGTATGCCTATGCCAATACTCCAGACAACGACTCGAAGCTTCGAGCACACTATCTTGCTCTCATCATCCGCGCTCGACACACCTTCAAGCGCAGCGGCACAATGCAGAATGAGATGGAGCATGGCGGCAAGCTGTTCTTCGACCTCTTCGTTGCGATGGTCAACCACATGGACGATCTGGCACAGAAATCCCCTCGTTAGTCGCCGTCACCACGCTGCTTTCGTCCTCCCTCCTCCCCACCCCGAGATCGCTTGTTGGCACAGCCTTGTTCTGCGTCAAAGTGTGACTCTTTTTTCACTCTCGCTCTGAGTCACCGATTCCTCTGATCCATACCAATAACGACAACACATCACATTATCCTAATATTCTTGTACCATACTTCCCCCGATCCACATCAGTCACCACTGACGTCGATCGCGGCTGTGGCTTCCATTTTTCCCATTCTCGCAAGGCGTTCCGGTTCCAAGATACCATACCTTTCAGGCACTCATTCGCCAACACTCTTGTACTATAAATATATTTCTGTCATCCTTCCACTGTTTGTCTTCTTATTCATCAGGCTGTCAAAATTGCGATACGATATCCTTCCGGCCTTTCAGTTGTTTGTTTTATTTTTCAATCAACCAAAAAACACAAGCATACGTGGCAATGTCACGGCAGCTCGGTGAGAGCTGTATTCACTCAAATTTCGATATTTGCGTTACCCGTCTTCTATCACGCTTAACGGCCGCGACATTTGTGCGTTCTTCGCCCGCGTTTTCTTCCTCCTCCTCTTCTTCTTCTGCGGGACAGAGAGACGGGCAAATGGGTTTTCGCAAATTGCTATATAAGACTGGATATTTGCTCTCAGGGCCGGATTTGATTTGCTTTACTTGCGGTTTCTGTATGCTGGAGGGAATGGATTCTCGGGGTTCGTATGTAACTCCATATTACGAAATCGGAATACACTCGTTTGTCTCATCCAAATCTTGTGCATCATCTGCTTAGTGAATTGTGTGTGAAATGCCTCACTTTCATATGTGTGTATCACGACATCTCATATTTCCGAAATCGGCCACCGAAGCAACTTACTTACCATATCACAAATCCTCCGCATTCCGTCCCCTTCCACCCCTATCATCCGCATACCATCTTCCAGTCACAGCCAGCCCGCCAAGTCCCTTCATCCCTCCACCGTTGCAATAGCCTTCGCACTATCACCCACGGCCCCAATCCACCAGGTTCTCGACCCAGGGTGACCCAAACACACGGGATACTAGCTCCGCCCCTCTTCAGCCCTGGCTCCGAGGTGTATGAGTGGACGCGATACACACGGAACACCGCATCCGGAAGATAAGACAAAGACAAGACATAGCCGCAGAGGGACGATCACTCAGCCTTGGACATGCAGTGTAAGTAGGAAGGGCGGAGGCCGCCATTTGCGCTGTTCGTGAGTCACTGACCGTGGGTGCGACTCCGCGGGGTCGCTCACTCACGCATCCATTCATCCAACAAAAGCGGCGTCCCAAACCGCTCACCGACCAAGCCAACACACAAAGCAAAGTGAGACAAAAGCAAGGGCGTTCCATTACTATTCACATTCCCCACTCAAAAAAGAAGTCCAAGGAACAATGCAAAACTCTGTTACATCCATTTTCCGTCTGCCCAATGCGACGCCAGACCAGACCAGGATCCATCTCGTAAACGCAAGTGCGGCAGCTCTAATTTAGCCTTCTCACTCATTTAGGAGCCCCTTCCTGGCTCCGGTCAGCGGAATGAGAAAAGAACCCTGAAATCTGGCTGAAGTGGAGGGTGGTGTGGGGCGATGATTGGTTGGAGAGGGAGACGGAGAGCTACGCGATATCAGGTGATAGCGTGGGGACGTGGCTTCGGTCTGTGCGCGGGTCGCGGGCGCGGGACAGGAACCTTTACCCTGTCTGCGCCGCGCCTTCCTGAGAAGGGCCGTCGCAAAAATTTGAGCGACCGTGTGGTGGCGAGAATTCGTGTCGCATGTGTGACGAATACAAGGGGACAGAGTAATGCAACGAAGATGAAGAGTGGACTGCGTGAGGAAGGCCGCTCGAGGCGGTGGGTATGTTTTCTCGGTATTGACTACTTATCGTGCGATGTTACTTATCGCAACCATGCATGTCGAGTCGACTGCAATCTTCGAATTTGCCTTCATGCAGAGCTGACGCGGGTCCTCAGCCAGTAGCAATGCTGGGGGCTCTGGCCGGAAAATGTTGGGGTGCAGTAGGGTGAAAGCCTTCTTTAGGCATCAGACCCCTGTTCCGGGGAATGCACCCTTCTTATTCAGCACAACCATCGCATGTTCTCGGGATATGTAGCCTTTCATAAGGCCCTGAGACATTTGTTAGTGTGTGCAGTTGTTGAGCGCGGAGAGTGATCTGTAATGGGTGGTGGCGCTGCCTAGACGAGGCGAATTTGACTTCGGATCAGGCATCCCTACTCCACGCCAGGCAGAACACCGCGTGAGACATTTGAGAAGGATGGTGGAGGGTGGGTTAGGGTTGCAAGTGGTAACAACGCATAAGCGCCGCGAGTGTGGGTGAGTGACTTGCCTTGTATATCATATTCGCGATCATGCACTCCACTTCATCGTCTTCCAGATTCTGTCCACTACCGCCGCCAACTCCCATTCGCAAGGCTGCTCCGAACTCGGCGAGAGATATCCTGGACTTTCGTACCATATCTGCCTCGGTCTGGCCTTCCTTCAATTCTTCGTAGCCTCCTGCAAGAAAGACTCTGCGCAGGAGGTTGCGTAAGGCGATGTCGCGGCCTCGCTCGAGCGTGAGATAAATGCGCCGCTTGACAAACTCCTCTTCTCCAGCCGTGAGGGCACTATCAAATCCTGCCAGGTTACCTTGTTTGATACAGGCGACGAGGGGGCCGAACCTCTCCTGCAAGCCAGGGAAGCGAGCGAGAAGTTGTTGATTGGGTACTTCGTGCTTTGCGACAAGGCGGCACGGGATGAGGTACGTAAGAATGAGCCTGGCATGTCAGCGCAATTGCTGCCTGGTCTTGCTGAGCTGGCACTTACTCTTGGTTCTTTGCGGCCTTGATGTTGCAGATACGCCACGCTTCCGTGAGCAATGTCTCCGCCTGCCTATTCGTTAGCACCGCTCCTGAAGTAGTGAGGTGCATTTTACCATCGTATAGTTCTCTTGTAGGAAGGCCAATATTCCAGTGTAGTACTTGTAGGTAGCTTGATGCGCTTTGGGAAACAGTGTTAAAGGCGGGAGGTCTGGTTGGGCTTCGATCGATCTGACTACATTCTTGCACAGATTGATCGTTTTAAGCTATGTAGTGCGAGTATTAGCTGTGATAGGCTATTTCGCGTATCTATGAGCTTATACCTTGAAGTACGTCTTGAATTGGAGATTCGCCATGTAGTAGGTGCCCCACTTGCGGGATTCGCGCAGATCGGGATTCCTGTCTCCAAGACATAGGGCAAACATGCGATTGAATAATCGCGCGGCTTCTTCTAGCTTCTCCGTTTTTGCCAAAGAGTCGACAACGTCGTCTTGGAAACCAGAGTTGAACGTCACACTGCCCTTGGTATTCGCCAATTGTTCGTCCGCCTTGATCGCGAATTTCCTCAGATTCGATGCCGCATGGTACATGCACACAACCGCCCAGAAAGGAAGTGTCCCGTTCGAGACGTATCTCTGAATGCTGTCCGTGAGCGCTTTCCATGTGTCATACACAGCAACCCATTGCCGGTCGCCTAGACGCCCCTGGTTGGAGCCCTCTTCCACTTTGAGTATCTCGCCAACAGCTCTCCAATAGAGGACAAACATGTCTGCCCATGCGCCGCTCTCGTCGGGTGGGATCCTGCTCCCTTTGCTGTACTTGAGCGCATATCGCAACTCAGGATCAATCCGCTGCTCGTTGGAGGCGCGATAGAAAGCGTAGAGCCGTCCAGGGTCATACGGCGGGGGGATGGGGCTCAGCAGAGCGGAGACGGCGTATCCGTCACCACTCGCGTGGGCATGGCGGAAGGGTTCTATGATGGCTTCCATGCTCGGTGAGGCTGAAGGAGTGAATTTTGGGAGAGGATTCTTTAACTTGGAACTGCGACGATGCAGCCTTTTACTGCGGCGGGCCTGGGTAATCGAACATGTCGGTCAACAAAGTCGGCGTGTGTCGGGGTCGCAACAGCTGTCAGTGAATGCGGGCATCGAGGGCGCGCACGGGCCACATTTCGGTCCCGGATAAACCACGCCCCGATCTGGGAAGCGAGCCCCCACAAACGTGAGCAACTTTCTTCCTCATCCAAGTCGCAGAGCCGATAACATCGCCCACTAACACGACAGGAATCTTCAAGGTGAGACTCTTCACAATAAACATTCTATTGTGCGGCAACTAACCACACTGCAGATGGGTAAGAAAATATCCGCAACTCCCCTCCCCACGCCCCAGCAATTGCAGCTCAGCACCGTTCCCTCCTTCACACCTCGACCCGGCGCCTGCCTCTCATCGCATATACGCAATTACAATACCTCGATGGTCCGATTACTCTCAGACTGGGGGAATGCAAACCTTGGTTGAAGGCGGGATGGTAGGGCTGTGTCGGGGCCGTGTAAAGAATTGTCTAGCCACGAAACCCAAGATCGAACACCAGGAAAATCAACAGCGACCCACGATCCTTCGGAACGTCTTCGTACATTATATCTGGGTCAAACCGCTCGGAAACTACGCAACTGCAATTGCTGGGCCGGATTGAGAGATGATATCGTTTGCACAAGTACTGACCAGATGCTCAGGTCGTCTCCAGGAATACCAGGTCATTGGGCGCCATTTGCCTTCCGAGGCCAACCCAACCCCTAAGCTCTACCGAATGCGCATCTTTGCTCCCAACGATGTCGTTGCCAAGTCAAGGTTCTGGTACTTCCTCGGAAAGCTGCGAAAGATTAAGAAGGCGAACGGCGAGATCATCTCCCTGAACCAGGTGCGATGCGACCGGCACAGTGTAAATAACTGAAGGACAGTGGGCGCTGATATTGTAATTCTAGATCCACGAGAAGCGCCCCCAGAAGGTCAAGAACTTCGGTATCTGGATCCGTTACGATTCGCGCTCCGGCACCCACAACATGTACAAGGAGTACCGTGAGATGTCCCGATGCGAGGCTGTCGATGCTCTGTACCAGGATATGGCTGCCCGTCACCGATCGCGTTTCAGGTCGATTCACGTATGCTATACCGTAACCCTACCTTCTACCCAGCTTCTAATCCGTATATGCAGATCCTCAAGGTCGTCGAGGTCGAGAAGACCGATGACATCCGCCGCCCGTACATCAAGCAGCTTCTCACCAAGGACCTCAAGTTCCCGCTCCCCCACCGCGTCAACAAGACCAAGGGCAAGAAGCTCTATGCCCCCCACCGACCATCAACCTTCTATTGAGCGTCTTTTTCTTTCGTGGAGTGTGGATTGGACTGGATGGGGAGGGATGAACATGGCTTTCCCGGACTCATCTGCATGGCTTCAAAAACGAAGTACAATAGGAACGAATCAAAATACCTGAACCCACACTCCTAATCCGATGAGTCGTGAACTGGAAAGCACGGATAGTAAGGAAATCCACTTGCGACTCCGTTGTGGAGAGTCTGGACGGCTTGGGCTCTCACACAATGCAAAGTTCATATACTGCTCGTGCCAAATTCGGAGTCGTGCTTGACATGTAGAATTATCTGTATCACTTGGTATTTGTTGACTAGTATCCATGTTGACGACCGCTTGACTTTGAGCCTCCATTCGGTCATCGATCATCCACCGAAAGACCAATAGTTAGGGCTAACTGGTCTAAGCTAAGGTTTCCAGCCCCAAATCCACGAGATCTCTACCACCCAGTGGAATCTTTAGAGCCTCGCCCTTCAGAGCCTCGCTCCAGACTTCTCACCATCTCCCTGAAACAACAGTCAGCTTAACCTCTGTCCCACCACGCCCATTTACCCCCCCAAAAAAAACCAGTCAGTACTATTAGAGAGAAGAAACGCTCATACCTTCCAAACCACCTTAACAAACTCCTCCACATCCTCCAGCAAATCCCCGGGTCTCTCCAACGCCGCAAAGTGGCCTCCCTTCTCATGTTGTTTGTAATGAACCAGATTGCCCTCTTTTTCAACATAGCTCTTAATCGCAGGCATGAGTTCGTACGGGAAGAAAGATACGCCGAGCGGCGTCTTGAGGTACTCGAACGGCTTCCGCTTCGGATCGGAGAACCCCCGGTACGGGTAGATACTCCGGGGAAAGCCTTGGGTGAACCAGTATAGGGATACATTGGTGAGGATTGCGTCGAGTGGGGGATCGGTGTCGGTCCATTCGAGCATTTTTTCGCCGATCCTGAGGGACAGGCGGTGGTTAGTTGGTAGGGAAGGGAGAGGGAGAGGGGTAGGGGCGACTGACCAGGCTAGAAGAGCGATGGGACTGGATGAGAGAACGAAACCGATGGTGCTAGGGCGCGAGGCGTGTTCCTGGGCGTAGGCGGTTCCGCGCTGGCGCCAGAGGGAGGCACGGTCGCAGGCGGCTTTTTCGAGGGTAGACATTTCGGCGGAGGATTCGGGGGGCTTGGGCATGGAAAACATGTTTACTGCACTATGGAATCAGTATCATCACATCACATTGAATTTAATTCGGTTTGAAGTAGAGGAGGAGATAGAGAACTTACGGTGAACGCCAACACACTCCTCATACACCAAGCCCATTATTCTAGCCACAAAGCTTCCGATATCCCCGCCCTGGGCAATGTACTTGCTGAACCCGAGATTGAGCATCAGTTGATGCATGACTCGCGTTGTATCAGCAGTTGTCCAGTCCTTATCCAAGGGGCCGCCAGAACTGAGCGTGTACCCCGTTAAACTAGGCACTATGATATGATACGGCATTTCCTCCGCCGACGGATACTTTTCGCGGATCAGGCTACACATTGGGAGAAATTCGAGGAAGCTACCAGGCCAGCCGTGAAGGAAAACGATTGGAATGGCGTCCTTCTTTTTGGAAAAGAGTCCGACGAAGTGCACGCTCAGGTCGCCGCCTACGGAGTCTTGGATGGCCATGGTGTAGTTGGGGAAGGAGTTGATGTGGGCTTCTTGGGCACGCCAGTCGTACTTGTGCAGCCAGTAGTCTTTGGCTTCGGTCATCCATTTGTGTGTGACGCCGAAGCGGCGGTCTTCTTGGGAGGATTCGTAGGTTAGGGGGTTGATTTTGGAGAGCTGAAGGAGCCGTTTGAAGTCTGAGAAGTCTTGATCGGAGACTTTGAGGGTGAATGGTTTAGCGGAGGACGGGAGTGAGTACGTCATTTTAAAGGCTTAAAAGTGAAGGAAATATGTTTAGAGAGCAAGATTTTGGGGATCTGAAGTTGAAGGGAATATGTTCGGAGAGAATGATTCGGGGGGTTGAAGATTTATAATTAAGAACTGTACATAGGAAGTCAACTATGAACTGCCTACGAGTAATGCGGGGTGCTCAGCAATCTAACCGTATGGCGTCAATACCTAGCCGCGGCCGCGGCGTAAGCTGGGAGTAAGTCCGATACAGTAAGGAAGTGGGGTACTACTCAGCACCGCGACAGACACTCGTCCGAGGTATCCAGGGCCCATTATATATATACATCTTTGATCTTTGATCTTTGATCTCTGCGTGTTGAAGAACAACTTGCATCCTCATCGAGGTGAGAATTTGACGGAGCCGCCGGAGGGCGGCGGGGTTCTCGTTCGATAGGCCTGCCAACGGATGGTGCGGGCTCTGGGTTCCTTGATCCACGCGAGACGTGCAAGCATCGCAGCATGTTGCACAGGGTGCACAATTGCGCACATGACGGCCGCATTTGATGCAGTAATTACCTATCCATTCGTGTCGTTGAGCGTCCCGTGATGTTCTTCGTTCTGCTCACGGAACTTGGCCAAGGAAAGGCGGGTCCAGAGTCGAGAGAATGGAGAGAGATGGACAAAGGTGAGAATGAGTCTCAGTTGGTCCTACGATGTTCATACAAAGTACGCCCCGTGGCCCCGTGGCCCCGTGGCGCTGTGCCTCGCGCTTGCATGCGCGCAAGCACGTGCCAGTGCCGCCGATAGCGGGACAGAGGCCATTGCCCCACCTGTGTGTCACCTCGCAGCTGCATTTTTAAAGAAAGCAATCTAGCCTTTATGACTTCGCCAGCTTCCCCCATAACCTCCCTCACCACTCCGCTCCTGCCATTGAAGCTGCGAGAAGCTCCTTCGCCATGCCTCCTGCTCTGCTTGCTGCAATTGATCTAGCAACCTATGCATTACCCTCGCACGGCCTCGATCCCCAGGCCCTATCGCTTATAGGCAATGTCTTCGTCCATGTCACGCCAGACACGGTCGACAATGTTCTCGTCCACCTGCAGCAGTCCGTGGGCCGGTTCTCGAACTACCTCGGCGTTTCCACGCTCACATCCATCCATGACATCGTTTCCCTCCTCGACGCCGGCGCTGCAAAGGCATTCGTTAGTCGCGTACAACTCGACGAGCTCCTGAAGCTGAAGATTGAGGAGGACAGGCTGGTGCTCGTCCTCCCTGGCAACACCAAGCAGGAGGTCATAGATACCATTGCGGGCACGACTGTAGACATCTACTCTCACCAGGTGTCAGACATCGAGCTGATGGAAGCCTGGCTTAAGGAGTACGGAACAGACAGGCCCGACGTCTTCTGCTCGTTTGCATCTCCGAACACGGATGATGTCTTGCGCATATCCAGGCTCTCTGCGATTCCGATCATTCCCGCCGGATCCCTTACGGTTGACGCAAAGAAAGAGCCGGCCTCAGTTGATGCTGCCAAATTGATCATGGCCAACGCGACCACAGACCGACCCGACGGACTCTTCTCCACCATTGTGACAGACGAACGCGGTGTAGCTCTCGGTTTAGTGTATAGCAGTGAAGAGAGCGTGGCAGAGAGCCTAAGGACCGGAAGAGGTGTGTATCAGAGCCGGAAGAGGGGCCTGTGGTACAAGGGCGAAAGCAGTGGAGATATACAAGAGCTCGTCTCCATTTCTCTCGACTGTGATAACGACTGCCTGCGATTTGTGGTCAAGCAAAAGGGCAGAGGTAAGAGCCATGCGGCGCCTAGAGCCTGCACCAGCTAACAAACCCAGGATTCTGCCACTTGGCTACTTCGACCTGTTTTGGACAATATTCTGGCCTCTCCCGCCTCCAGCAGACTCTCCAAGGCCGTAAAGCTTCCGCGCCGGAGGGTTCATACACGGCCAGACTCTTCAACGACCCGCAGCTGCTTAGAGCCAAAATCCTCGAAGAGGCCACCGAACTGTGTGATGCCAAATCGCAGCAGGAAATTGCCTTCGAAGCCGCCGATCTGCTATACTTCGCTCTGACAAAGTGCATATCTGAGGGTGTATCCCTGGAAGACGTCGAGCGCAACCTCGACGCAAAGAGCATCAAAGTAAAGAGGAGACAGGGCGACGCGAAGCCTGCCTTCGTCTCACAGACAGATCCTAGCGCTACAAACGGGGCAAACGCTAAGGAGGAAGTCAAAGAAGCCGCCTCGGTACCAAAGAGCAAAGACGATCCCGCCGGATTCCAAAATGACCGGATTGCGATGAAACGGTACATCACATCCAAGGAGACTCACGAGGTCGTGGACGCCGCACTAAAGCGTCCCTCGCAACGCTCGAGTGAGAAGATTATTGCCATATGCAATCCAATCATTGAGGCGATCAAAACCCGAGGAGATGCTGCTCTGCTGGAACTTACTCACAAATTTGACAAGGCCACGTCGCTGACATCTCCCGTGCTGCGCGCTCCATTCCCGGAGTCGTTGATGCAACTTGCCCCTGCAACGATCGAAGCTATCGACATATCTTTCGAGAACATCCGAAAATTCCACGCTGCTCAGCAGGACAAGCCGCTGGTGGTCGAAACCATGCCGGGAGTGGTTTGTTCTCGCTTCTCGCGCCCGATCGAGCGTGTTGGACTGTATGTTCCAGGAGGCACTGCTGTTCTGCCATCGACTGCCCTGATGCTTGGGGTACCGGCCATGGTGGCTGGTTGCAAGAAGATTGTCATCGCCTCCCCGCCACGTCCCGATGGATCTGTGACCCCGGAGATAGTGTATGCAGCTCATAAAGTTGGTGCCGAGTCAATTGTCCTTGCCGGTGGTGCCCAAGCGGTTGCAGCCTTAGCGTACGGGACTGAAAGTGTTTCTAAAGTGGACAAGATTCTTGGACCGGGAAATCAGTTCGTGACTGCGGCGAAGATGATCGTATCCAACGATACGAACGCAGGCGTGAGCATTGATATGCCCGCCGGCCCAAGTGAGGTTTTGGTGGTTGCGGATGCTTTCGCCAACCCAGCCTTTGTCGCATCCGATCTTCTTAGCCAGGCTGAGCATGGGGTTGATTCACAGGTTATTCTTATAGCCGTTGGTCTCAGCGAGTCGCAGCTTTTCGCCATCGAGGACGAGCTCCACAATCAAGCCAATGCGCTCCCTCGCGTCGATATCGTAAGAGGTGCCATTGAACATTCCATCACACTCGTGGTCGACACCATCAATGAAGCAATGGAGCTGAGCAACAACTATGCACCGGAGCATCTGATTCTGCAAGTGGAGAACGCCGAGAAAGTAGTAGACTTGGTGCAGAACGCTGGCAGTGTCTTTATCGGTCAATGGACTCCAGAAAGCGTTGGAGACTACTCTGCGGGCGTCAATCATTCGCTGCGTAAGTTCTATCCTGTTATTTTTAGGAAGCCATCAATCGGAATCGGGCACTAACGATCTCTTAGCAACGTTCGGGTACGCGAAGCAGTACTCCGGTGTTAATCTGGGCTCGTACATTAAGCATATCACGAGCTCCAACCTCACTAAAGAGGGTTTGCGCAACGTTGGTGGCGCAGTCATGGAACTTGCGCGGGTAGAAGAACTGGAAGCTCATCGCCGAGCCGTCAGTCTGAGGCTTGGTGTGGCTTGATTAACGATGGGTATCCACCCTCGCTACTTGGGATGGGATCTAGGTTAAGACTCTCATCTAGAGTGCATGCCTTTTTTCGATGGACGTTGCATGATACCTCGGCATGAGGGTAGGTCCTTGGCCAGCAGCGGTGGTTTCAGGTGTTACGGTCCTTACGCAGCCACGGTTGCACAATCAAAAGTGTTTTGACAGCAATGGCATACGATGGCTCGTCCACCTCTGCGTTGCATGCGTTGCAAAGTCCTGGTTGTCGGAGGCGAAAATGGAGGACGACCTGGAAATATACATGAGTTAATTTACACCGGCATGATCGGTAAGTTCGGTGTCACAAGCCGTGACCTTCGTCTTTCGTCCATGCCGTTGTCCCGCCTCAGGTTTCTGTCTTTAGAATTATTAGATGAGGGCGGGAGGAGGACGGACTCTTCAGGTATCACGAGGTGCCTTGTGTTTCTCCAAGTTTTATCATGGCGGAAAACTCACCTGAGCCTATCCTCCTGCCTTGTTGTGACAACGTGGGAGACGTCGCGTGAGCCCAGCATGGATGACAGAACTTACCTGGTAGACGAATAGCCATAACCCGGTGTAGCCACAGCCAAGATGGCGAAACAATCTGGTAGTGGACGAGTTAAGCATTCGTTGACATTTAGCCTTATTAAAAGCCGGTGGAGGTTCTGGGGAAACACGCAAGTGGTGGGAGTTTTTGCGAGGATACATCCCGGACCGGCTTTTGATGCTTGTGCGACCTTGCTGTTCCGGGTCGCAAGAGAACGGACTAGGTCGAGTTGGGGGAAGGTGGGACGTAGGGCGGGATAAGCGAGGGCGCGTGAAACGTCAACTCCAAGCCTTGTTAATTACGCGGTCCTAGAGGGTGCTCGATTCAATCTATTCATTGCGAATGGCTTCGCGGGATGGGTCATTGAGGCCTGGTCTTCAGCGAAAGAGATGGAAGGAGTAGGGAAGAGCGGGTCGATAGTATGATCCACATATCGAAGTTTCATTTCGAGAGAGGCGTGCTATTCCAGGAGCCCATGTGGCTACCCAAGGACTTGCTATAAAGAGATGGTGATCTGTCTATGATACTTGTGTTTGTGACAACCGGTTGACTGGACTGGGTTCTGAGATTCTGAAGTTTTGAAACACTGTATTCCTTCATTGAAACATTTGCTTGTCGATCTATTCTTTCTTCACCATGCGTCAGTCTGAACTCCTCTTCGCCCTCGCGGCGTCTGCGTCGACCGTCTCCGCCGCACAGCAACCTTGGGGCCAGTGTGGAGGCCAGGGATGGGCTGGGGAGACAACGTGTGTCTCGGGCTGGACCTGTGTGGTCTCCAACCAGTACTATTCCCAATGTCTCCAGGGAACGGGCGGCGGCAACGCTGCAACAACTCTTTCGACTAAGGTCGCTGTCCCCACTTCTGC
Source organism: Clohesyomyces aquaticus (assembly GCA_002105025.1). NCBI lineage: Eukaryota > Fungi > Ascomycota > Dothideomycetes > Pleosporales > Lindgomycetaceae > Clohesyomyces > Clohesyomyces aquaticus. Next base: position 52,184 of record MCFA01000051.1, read on the forward strand.
AGTAGCAAGTTCAAGCGCCCCGGCTCCGACCACTGGAACCGGTGGAAGCGGCAGGAACGGGGCCCAGTGCTCCATTGATGCCAAGTGGAAGACGCACTCTGGGAAGAAGTACATTGGTACCTGCGCGGACTCCGGGACTCTTAGCAACGCGAATAATGCGCAGACCATCAAGGACAACTTTGGCCAGGTTACCCCGGAGAACAGGTACGTTGATTATCGATTCTTGTATGAGCGGCGGGACGTGGGATTTTCTAACAGAGTATCAGCATGAAATGGGACTCGATCGAGCCATCGCGGGGCAGCTTCAACTTCAACGGAGCCGATTCCCTTGTTAACTGGGCCACGACCAACGGCAAGCTGATCCGTGGCCACACCACTGTTTGGCACTCTCAGTTACCATCGTGGGTGTCTTCCATCACCGACAAGTCGACCCTTCAGTCGGTCATGACGAACCACATTTCGACCGAAATCGGGCGCTACAAGGGCAAGATCTACGCCTGGGTAAGACACGATTCCTCACCCTCACCCTCATGCTTGCGTATAAAGCGTACGTGCTAACCTTCTCGCGACAGGACGTCGTAAACGAGATCCTCGACGAGAGCGGCGGTTTCCGCTCCTCGGTCTTCTACAACGTGCTCGGCTCCTCCTTCGTCGACATCGCCTTCAAAGCCGCTCGTGCCGCAGACTCGAACGCGAAGCTCTACATCAACGACTACAACCTCGATTCCGCGACCTACGGCAAGACCACCGGCATGGTATCCAAGGTCAAGTCTTGGATCGCCGCCGGAACCCCCATCGATGGTATCGGCTCCCAGTCACATTTGTCCGCGGGCCAGAGCTCCGGAACCCAGGCGGCGTTGAACAGTCTGTGTGCTGCCGCGTCGGAGTGTGCGGTTACCGAGTTGGATGTTGCGGGTGCGAGCGCGAGTGATTACCAGAATGTTGTCAAGGCGTGTCTGGGAATTTCGAACTGTGTGGGTATTACGGTTTGGGGCGTGCGCGACTCGGATTCCTGGAGGGCGAGCTCGAACCCGCTGCTCTTTGATGGGAACTTCCAGGCTAAGTCTGCTTATAACGGTATTTGCAGTGTTTTGTAGTTGGGGATTGTAGATGAGTGGAAGGGGAGGAAGAGTTTACAGCGGAAGAAAATGACGTGGAGACGTGTACGTTCGGTACATCGTATTTTGTAAATACTTGCCTTCTATTTTTGAGTCCATATTTATCCATTGCCATATTCAGCAGAGGTTGAGATACTTGCAGTCTTTGCGAGAATATGCCTTTTCGATCACCACTCAAAAGTATACATGATACCAATATGATGCCTTCTGGTCGCCACGAGTCCGCTGGTTCAAGCATTCCACAAGAAATTTCCTCCGTGCTGCAACCTAGATATGGGTGATGTTAAGCTACTAAAGTCTTGCAAGCAAAATGCATGATCATCTCAAGCGGGGACGAAGCACGTATTGTTGAATACATCGATCAACACCAAGCCTAACCACTGTATCCAATAGATGGTATATGACCTTGCGCGTTAAGTAGGAGAAGGAGAGTTACTCCAATAAAGAATGACTAAAACACGCAATAAATGGAGATCGATCCGCGGGGAGGTCAAAACCCAAGCTCTACTTCTCCACATAGTCAGTCAGACTTACCAACCTTTTTCACTTATCCATAAAAGCCCAGAGTGCTTATCCGACGAGAATAAGACCAAATCAAAATCCCAATGTTGTTGGTCGAAGAATGGTGTTTTCCGAAGCACGACTCAGCATAGCACGAGTCTCGCGCCAAGCCGGAACTCCCGCGCCAAACCCTCAACCTCGGCCTCCTTCTCCAGACCTCTCCGCACATCGATGCTGAGTTACCGCCATTACTTTGTGTGCGGAGAAAGAGTAGCGCTAGACTAAGTCTCGCTGGTATTGATACTTGCCTACTCGCTCATCCTGGGCTTTTTGATCCGCGTAACTAACACATATTGCACATACCACTCACCTCCTCACATCACTTTACAGCGTAGGCACGACAAAGCATCTCTCAAGCCCCTCGACTTCCCTCCATCCACTCACAATGGCGCAACCCCGCGCCCCAATCCAGCTCCCCAAATCCTACAACGATGTCCCCTTCACGCAAATCAAAACCCAGCACTACGAACACGATCCCTCGATCATTATCCTCACGCTCTGGCGGCCGAAGAACCACAATGCGTTTACAAACACCATGATGCTGGAAATTGAGGAGGCGTATGGCATGTTTGATGTTGATGACCGGGTTAAATGTGTCGTTGTCACTGGGACCGGGAGGATCTTTTGTGCAGGCGCAGATCTGGATGTGGGGTTCAAAGCGGGTGGGGAGAGGGTGAATGAGCATCGGGATGGGTGAGTTTAGGGTGGTGGTTTTTTCTTTCTTTGGTTCGCTCTTTATAGTGCGGAGAGGGGAGGGGAGGGGAGGGGAGGGGAGGGGAGACGAGTGCCCAAATAAACTTCGTCTCCCCCATTTACCCCCTCCCCCTCCGTTCCTACCCCTTGCTATCCCCCTTCAATTCAAGTCCACCCCCACCCACTAACCCCCCTCCCAGCGGCGGCCGCGTAACCCTCGCCATCCACCACTGCCGCAAGCCCACCATCGGCGCTCTCCAAGGCTCCGCCGTCGGCGTCGGCATCACCATGACGCTCCCCATGAACATCCGCATCACCTGTTCGACCGCCAAAATCGGCTTCGTATTCGCGCGCCGCGGTCTCGTCATGGAGGCCTGTTCCTCCTTCTTCCTCCCGCGACTCATCGGCCACTCGCGCGCCATGCAAGCTGTCACTACCGGCGCGACGTATCTCGCCGGGGATAGAGTGTGGGACGGTTTGTTCGCGGAGGTGGTTGGGAGCAGTGAGGAAGTGTTGCCGAGAGCACTGGAAGTCGCGAAAGAGGTGGTGGGGAATACGAGTGTAGTGAGCACGTATCTGATGAAGGAGATGATGTATCGGGATATGGGGAGTGCCGAGGGCACGCATTTGCTAGATTCGAGGCTGTTGTATGGGTTGTTTACTAGTCGGTATGTTATTTGCTCCTTCCCTGCTTTTCAGTTCCTTCCCGGGCCGCCACGGTATGCGATGCTTGCGAGACTCCGACTCCAACTTACATCAAACCTACCCACTTTCACTCCCACTCCTGCATTGTCCAATCCAGAACCCGCTGCTGACACACATCTGCACTCCCAGCGATAACAAAGAAGGCGTTTCATCCTTCATGCAAAAGCGTCCCGCCAATTTCTCCGGCACAATGGAGAATACAGACGTCTCGGCTTATCCGTGGTGGATGCCCATCGATGTCGTGAACAGAGCGAAAGTGGATCCGAGTGGGAAGCCGAAGATGTGAGGTCTACGGGTCATTCAACACAGACTAGATTATACTATACTATGTACCGCGCACAGCCAATCAACCTGTGATGAGAATTTTAAAAGTATGCTGCCGCCATCATGGAGACTCGGCGTTCCCTCATCCTTTGGCTGTCAACCTGAGGACTGGAACTGTTCATACCACATAGGTAGCGCTCAGCGACACCTACCTTCCCAAACCACGGAAAACCAAGTCAAAGCCAGTGGAGTTTGAAGTATTCTGGCTACCTCTATGAAATGATAAGGAGTCCTCCGACTCAGTATCATTCATCAACACTGAGTCCTCCGACTCAGTATCATTCATCAACACTGATGAATTGGAGAGAGCATGGTGGGTCAAGCATGCTTAATTGATCTATATAGACATGACAGTGAAGTGACAATCCCCTTCCTTACTACACCTCACTCTGTCTCTCTCCTGGTATCATTCATTCTCCTTCCCCAACCCCACTCAGGACTCTATCTCCTCTACGACCCGCTAACCCCCATCGTCCTCGCCGGCGTAAAATTATCCACCGCATTCTGATTATACACCGTCAAAGCCGGACTCCCCTTACACGCGGGTGCCGAAAACTTCGTCTCGACAAACACCTTCTGCATGCCATCGGCGCGCTCATCGAACTTGTAATAAATCGTGTCCAGCTCCTCGAGCCGCACGCGATGAGACACCATCTTGAGCGGATCGATCTTGTTCTCCTGGATCATTTTGAGGAGAGATTCCCAGTACATGTGAACGGGCGCTTGACCGTTGCCGATGAGTCGGATGCCGCGTTCCATTAGGGAGCCGATGTTGAAGTGGTTCGTCTGAGAAGAGGTGTTAGATACGTATGTATGGTATAGCATGATGGAAGGAAACCGGTGAGTAGTGGAGTGAGTGCGTGGGTGGGTGTACTTACGAAACCAACATAAACCCCCGTAATCCCACAACTCCCCATATTCCTCGTACTCGTAATCATCTCATTGACCAATTCACTCGTATCTGTCTCCAATCCCAACATCATCTCAAAGTAATGCGCCCAGCCCTTCGCATACTCGCCTGCCGCACACTCCAGACTCACGTCCGGACCGCGGCCGTCGCACATCTTCTTTAGCACGCTGGTGACCGACTCGCCTTTGGGCAGCTTCGAGTAGTCGACCGTCTGGATATGGGGGTAGCGCTCTTTCACGTAGTCGAGCCGCCAGTTCGCATCGATCATGATGACGCGGCTGGCGCCGTTCATGAGCGAGAAGTCCGCGCACATCTGTCCAATGGGTCCGGCGCCCCAGATGGCGACGACGTCGCCTTTCTTGACGCCCGTGTCGACGACGCAGTGCCAGCTCGTGCAGAGGACGTCGCTGAGGAAGAGACCCTTCTCGTCTGGGACATCATCCGGGAGGGGGAGGAGGTTGACGTCGCCGTATGGGACGCGTGTGTACTCTGCTTGTCCGCCTGCGAACCCACCGGTGAAGTGAGAGTAGCCGAACATGCCGGCGGTGCGGCCGCCGTACATCGCGTTCTCGATGGTGTTGGAGTTTGTGTTTTCGCATTGCGAGGAGAGCTTTTGGTCGCAGTAGTAGCAGTGGCCGCAGGCGATTTGGAAGGAGGCTACGACGCGCTGACTATATTAAGGTATCAGAAATATATCCACAGTATGTGGAGTTTGGTGTTTGGAGTTTGGATTGAATGAACGTACCCTTTCCGCACTTTGGTGACCTCTGAACCAACCGAGTCCACGATTCCGCAAAACTCATGGCCGAGGATATCGCCTTTCTTCAGCTCGACGACGGTGCCGTGAAGCAGATGCAGATCGGAACCGCACACGGTTGAACCTGTCACCTTGACGATGACATCTTTGGGCTCGACAATCGCTGGCTTGGGCACTTCGACCATTTCGACCTTGTTCTTGCCCATCCAGGCCAGAGCCTTCATCTTCTCGCCAGAGGGATCGGCATACTTCTTGTCGAAGGAGGGGTTGGTGATGTCTTGGGCGGTGGTGGCGTTGTCGCCGTGACCGATGGCTTGCTCAGCCTTGAAGGCTGCTTGGGACATAGCCATGATGGGTGGTTGGTAGGCTGTTGTAATGTGGAAGTGGTTTTTCAAGTGGACTGAGGTTTTAATTTTTCAGAAGGCTTTGGGTATCAAGAGTAATGGTATGCAGAAGAGAGTATAGTAGCATGAAAGAAAGGAAACACGGCTCAATATATCTACCTCGCTCAAACATCTACGCTCCATGACGTTTTCCCTTCGCGCAACCAACTACCGAACAGCGTGTTCAGTGCGGATGCCCAATTGCGGCTCCCACCCTTGTTACTCGCGGTACGATGGCCGTGCTGAACAAGTCATGACGTACGAGGGATTCCCTCTCGTCTACCTTGGCGCTGGCGCGTCGCAAAGTGACAAGCGGAGCCTGGTGACATGGGATTGAGCATCGAATTGCCATGCTGGAAGCGCGACTTTTTGGCGGGGTTAACGGTCGCCGCCATCGAGGGGCAGCGCGGGGAGGTGTCACTTTGACGCAATGATCGCTTGGCGGGTGAAATCTCCGTCGATATCGCCACCTGGATGGACTGACAACGAGCTGACAAAACCTCCAGCAGCGCTGGAGAGTTTGCTTCAGGACCTTGGATAGCCGGGCGTGGAGGCGAGATCAAGCGTTTATGTCGCTTTGGACCCGAGGACAGGACCATGATGGTCAGGAACAGCGTTTGTGGGAGCGACCGTCGGAGAGCTCTCCGGCCGAGTCACGTGCAAGGAACACCCTTTGTGGGCTTGCTGTGTTCTGACGATGCGAGGCAGAGAAGGCCTTCGTTCCCTCTGACATGTTTCTAGGAACACACTACGGGCGTCGCCGTTCATCGATGTCTCTGCTTGTTGCAGCATGCTTCTTTGAGGAGGTGGGAAGTTGTTGCCTTTTCGAACCGGTGAGAATGAGAATTTCAGCATCAATCCAAACAACGCGACAACTCGCCATGGCGCGGGGGTCAAGACGCGCACCAGCACAGCACCTCCCTGCGACAGCTGAACAGCCCAGCGCGGCCTCGGCCACTCTGGACCGCAAAGGAGAGCTCTTCCTCAAACCACAGCGCAAGGCCACGGATCAATGAAAAGATTTGTGCCAAAGGCAGACCAACAAAAATTGCCCCGTCGAGGGTGCCGAAGCACACTCGAGCGAAAACCTCTCCGTGCTGTGCAATACAGGAGATTCTCACTGGCCACCCCAATGCTTGAGCTGAGGGGCCACAAGAAGGTAAGTATGAGGTTTGGCAAAGGACGCGGAGGGGAGGCGCTTATATAGGGGAGGAGGGGAGGCCCGTGCACGCTGGCTGGCAAGCGGCTTGGCGGAAGGAGCAACCGTGCGCGGCTGCTGCCTGCCCAGTGCCGTTACCCGTAGATAATTAGTTAACCCGTTAAACGTTTGCAATTTCACCTCACCCGAGCGTGGGCTGAGCTTGAAGCACCGCACACCGCCCAGGAAAGAGGCAGCGGTGACGAGTCTGCTTCACCCACCTCTCAATCGAGCCGGTGGAGCATCGTGGAAGGTATGTACCTCATACATTTCTCTTCTCAAGGGCGCGGATGCGGCGTTGGAGCAGCTTTCGAGCGCGCACACAAATTTGGCCGGCCTCGAATTCCCAGCGCTCCATGCCATGTCCGTCCTCACACGTAGCAATTCTTCATATGACGATTACTCAAGAACCGTTGCGAATGACGCCCTTCCAGGCGACTGACTACTGACTACCGTCACTACCACTGATACTACTGGCTCATCTCCTGTGTCTTGTACTCCAATGCTGTCTGTTGACCATCGACTAACCGTTGCAAGCATGTCCAGGCCCCCGCTCCAATTCCTCCGGCCGTGTCTCTCGCGGAGCTTTCGTCCCGCTGCGAAACCCGAGCACGCTCGCGTCTACCGTGACATTCAGAAGAGGTTCACGCAGACAGTCGCTGAGGATGCCTACCTCGGACCCCGTGCGACCGAGAAGCAGAAGCGCCTCGATCAGCTGAGGAAGGTGCAGCCAATACAAGACTATCACCCGAGGCTGAGGGCCTCCCCTGGCGTGGATAACGTGTCTCCGTTGGAGTTCATGGCCAAGTATGGTGCCATTGGGGAGCATAGCCCGGACACGGTGTCCGTCTTTGGTAGGCAACCGGCAGTACCAGTTTTGGTAGCATCCGCAGCTGACGGTGCCAGGCAGGATCCGCTCGGTGCGGCTGATGGGCTCCAAGCTGATGTTCATCGATGTCGAGAGGAACAACCACAAACTCCAGGTTCTCGTCAAAGGCAAAGATATTGCAAACGCCAGCGAAGATGGCGAGAGCGGTTACAAGGCTTTCAAGCAGGTCGCCCGCGTCGGCGACTGGATATGTGAGCTTCCTACCACACACCGAAAATGGCCCATCTGACCTGTTACAGCCATCAAGGGAAAACCGTCACGGACCCCAGCCGGCCAGCTCTCCCTTCTCGCTCTACGAGTCCCGCAGATTCTTGCGCCATGCCTCCACCACGTTCCGGGAAAAGTCGAAAATCCAGAGATCTTGGCACGACGCCCTCATCTACACCAGCTTATTGACCGCGAACCCGGGGATATCCTGCGGCTCCGCTCGCTTATCCACAACTACATTCGCAGCTCTTTCCTCGATGACGGCTTCGTCGAGGTCGAGACACCCATGTTCGACATCAGCGCGGGAGGCGCCATCGCCAGACCGTTTGAAACGGTGGCGAACGAAATGTCGAACACATCCATCAAGCTCCGGATAGCACCAGAGCTGAGCTTGAAGAGGCTCATTGTCGGAGGACAAGACAGGATCTTCGAGCTCGGCCGAGTCTTCCGCAACGAAGGCGTCGACTCGACACACAACCCCGAATTCACCATTTGCGAATTCTACGAGGCTGGAGCAACCCTCGCGGACCTGATCATCCGAACGGAGAGACTTCTACAAGGCCTGGCGCGCGTTATCGAGCAACAAAGAGGCGCCATGTTTCCGTCGCTATCCAGCGGTGAGCTCGACCTAGATCTCACCTCCCCATTCAAACAACTCCCCTTCATCCCCACCATTGAACAAGCTATTTCCTGCAAACTCCCAGACCTCCTCTCCCCAACCGCCCTTCAAGATCTCCTTACCCTCTTCTCCGACCTTCAACTCCAAGTCCCGAACGATGCCAACCTCCCGCGCCTCCTCGACGCCCTAGCTGAAGCCTACATCGAGCCGCTTTGCCAATCCCCAACCTTCATAACGCACCACCCGGAAGCCCTCTCACCACTCTCGAAATCCTTCCTCGACCCAACCACCTCGCAACGCGTCGCCTCGCGCGTCGAGCTCTTCATCGCCGGTCGCGAATACGTCAACGCCTACGAAGAGGAAAATTCACCCTTCGAACAGCGCCGCAAGTTCCAGCAGCAGTTGGAATTCAACCCGGACGGCTCAGGCAATATCGATGAAAGCTATGTCGAGGCGCTCGAGTGGGGCATGCCGCCTACAGGGGGTTGGGGATGTGGCGTGGATAGGCTGGTCATGTTGTTTGCGGGGAAGAAGAGGATTGCGGATGTCCTGCCGTTTGGCACGCTGAGGAATGTGGTGTCGATGAGTCGGAATGCGGCGAGTGTGAAGGAGGAGTGGGATTCGGGCATGGCGGGGTGAGTGAGGGGATTGTATAAAGTAAGGGCTGAATAAAGGGAGGGGAGATTTCATGCCTGCTTGAGCACTAAAGAAGAGGGTAGGGAGAATATGTATACATACTACCTGAGCGATATCGAAGAGAAAACACGTCTCTACTTGCAACCGTCTAAGACCACCGCGCAGCTATTATACGCGACAGATGTCGATCCTGACTGAAAATAAATGATAGTGAAATATAAAAGGCCTCCGTGATTCACATGAGCATTTGAAATACTAGACGCTATAATCAGAACGAGCGAAAACTTTCTCGGGCATGGAGTCAAATCTCTTGGTGCATGGAAACACGCTAGTGCGTTATCGATAAGCATTTTCACCAACTCACACCCTCCCTACAACTCTAGCTTCACAACGAAATCTAGGCAATATGTCACAGGCTTTCAGCTTTGGTTTCTCTGGGGATGATATAGACGAAGACCCGAGCGATATTACAAGTTCTGATGGAATTGCTGAGGGCCTCAGAGCTGGCGAAGAAGGCCCACCACCCATCGCGGCCCGGACACATGATTTGGATGAGTTGGTAGGTAGATACGAAGTGTTTGACATTGCGAACACGACCTGTTCTCTATTCTTTTCTCCCTTACCGATTGTCATCTTGCAAGTCCTCCTCTCTTTGCGAACCGTCGCTTTTTCCAAATCCACGTCTAGGCCCCCCAACCGTTCGCCATCTAATCCTATCCCAGCTCGCCACCATCCCAGACAAATTGTCCTACTCAGTCTTGAGCACAATATCCCCAAAGGGTTTCACAGCACGGCTTCCCCGACGAGAAATCTTCGATGTCCGTCTCCAACTCATGTCGGAAGATGACGATTCCTCATCAAATCCCATGGTCGGACTCGACGAATCCGACGTCAAAACGAACGTCTACGAGGGCGGTTACAAGACCTGGGAATGCAGTCTCGACCTCGTGCGCTTCCTGCTCGACCGCGGACCACGCAAAGACCTCGACGACCTCGTCCGCGTGAACCATGTCATTGAGATGGGCTGCGGCACGGCCCTGCCAACCTTACTCCTCTTCCAATACGCGTTGCGGAATAGCTTGGTGGGACTGTACTTCACGCTGACGGACTACAACGCCGATGTCCTCCGTCTCGTCACGGTTCCGAATCTGCTCTTGGCGTATGCGGCGACGCTTCCGGCTACAGACGCGCCGTTCTCGGTCGAGGCACCGAATCCGCTTGCTGATGAAAGGGCTGACGCAGGCGAGCTTTATATAACGCCAGAGTTCTTGAAGGCCTTTAGATCCACGCTATCGTCTCTGGGGCTGGGCCTGACTATCATTTCCGGCTCATGGCTCCCGGTTCCGGCGCTTCTTTCGCTCATCCCCTCAACCGCAGAACTAAACACTTTCGTGCTCGCGTCGGAAACCATATACAGCCCTGCATCACTGCTCGCGTTCACCGAAGCAATGTCCGCGCTACTAAAGCGGGTGAAGAGTGGCAAAGCGATCGTTGCGGCTAAGAGAGTGTACTTTGGGGTTGGCGGCAGTGTAGACGGATTCCGGCTAGAGTGTGCGAATAGAGGGCTCGTGGCGTATGAGATGGAGTTTGAAGGCCTGGAAGAGGGGGTTAGAAGGTGCTTGGTTGAGGTGCAGATGTATTAGGCCAGATGACGTGTTTGCCTTGCGCGGCTTCTGGAATCTGTATTTCACACACCCACACACTTATTGCTAGCTATAGACAGACCTTCGACCCCTGACAAGGTATGATATACAATCCCCCTCTCTCTCACTATCTCTCTCTCGTAACAACGCAAATGCTCACATACTAGAAATGTACCCCGTACGCAATCCCACTAGCCGTTTGCTGCGTTGAAATAGAAGGGAATTGGATTGGATTTCCTGTCTGGTGTTCCGATAAAGTGATAGGGGTGGTAGGGGTGGTACGTGTGCAAGCTGTCACTAAAAATCTGGCGAGCACCAGGCACGGAAAGATGCCAATATGCGCTTTTCATATGCGTTTTGTGTGAATTGACTATACCACGAAGCCAAGTACAAAGAGTGTTTAGTACGTCAAGTATCACACGTACATTGAGAACATGGTCCGCATCTCAATTCCTTGCATGCTTAGTCGGGATTGATGAAATCGTTATCTTCTAGGGTATCGCTCTGCCTTTTGTGATATGCTGGTAGGGACCAGTCCCCAGCCATAACAGGTGGTGTGTTTCGACATTTCTATTGTGAACCCTCTTGCTGATTCCTCTTCAGCTGCGAGGTGCACGCATCGATTGTCTCCTTGGACAGCTCATATGCAGCGGTATCCTTCCCTTGTGCCCTTGCCTCGGTAATCAGACGCTCCCTCTCGACGACCTGCTCCCGCATGTACTTGATGGTGGCTTCCAGCACCACGGCCTCGCTCCTTCCCTGTCCCTCCATGCCAGGTACGATGGATGCAAGCCTGTCGAAGCCTTCCCGGATGGCCTCGCGGCGCTTCTGTTCCGAGCGAATGTGATTCTCCTTCTTCTGGGCTTCTGTCAGGCGCGGACGGTCTGCGGCGTTGGTCGGTGGGCTTGCAGAAGCCATTGCAGGTGTCGCGTGCGAATGTGGTCAAGCGGGGTCGAGAGACTGAGGAGTGGAATAATTAGCAACCCGGTCCGCGATGTGGAGGTATTGTGAGCGAGATGGTGGATTCCAGTGCTATCCGTCTCTCTCGGCCATGGTTCCAGCCGTCTTTGTATGCGGTGTCGGCGTGCACAGGACGGGTGCGCAACCTAGCAGGCACGTGGTAGACTGTTGGTTGCGATGGTGGGAGGGGTCCGAGAATCTCGGGCCGTACGCGGGAGGGAGCAGCAAGGCAGTCGGTTCGGCGTTGCCCAAGAGTCGCAGGCGAAAAGCTAAACTTTAACTTTGGACGGAGCTCGACAGCCAGGATTGCTGATGCTCGTGCAGGAAACGGCCGTTATCCTCGCGGTAGCTGCAGCTAATTCAAGGAATGTTTCAGGTGCTCCAGTGTGTCCCGGCGCCCATCATCAGCCCCGTCCTTGCAGGGGCCGTGGCCAAGTGACGCACGACGCTGAAGCTTCCGCCACCAAACGAGCCCCATCTGCCACTCCGCCGCGCCTGACCGCCCTTATATCGCACACTTGTGTTGCACCTTGGACGCCGCGCTTTTCGTAGGCCATCTAGCAGACCGTAGACCCAGGAAAGCGCGCCTGAACGCCACCGCAAGCAGGAAGGAAGGCCTTCTGGAAGAGCAAGGAGCACCCCGCCATCGCCCTGCTGGGGCAGGTCCGGCCTTGGTCGACACCACTACCCAAACACCACGTCGGCGGGTGATATGCGCCCAACCCTCGCTTCTGGACACTGCAGCCCTCCAAACACCTCCAAATTGACATCGTGAAGACCTCGCTGCCATGTCGACCGCCTCACGACGCTCCGGGGGCACCGGCCGCCGCCTCAACAGCATACAGCAGCATGACCGTCTGCAGCGCCAGGGCTCTCGTTCTGCGGGCAAGCGCCCCGTGTCCGCTCAAGATGCATATCTCTACGCCCTCCGCGTGGCCTACCTCACCTACCTCCTCCAGCCGCGCCAGAAGCGAGTCCAGCATGTCCCCGCACCAGCTCGCCCGATCCAGCGTGCATCGACGTCCGTGGCCGATCTAGTCAAGGACATCTCCCTCATACGAGACTCGAAGAGCACCCGATTCCCACACGGATTCATGAACGAGTTGGACAAGCGGTTGACGGGCGTCTTGATGGGGACAGAACGGATGCCCGAATACAAGGACCCACTGGTCAAGCGGACCATGGGCAAGTTCTTGAACGAGCTCAAAGCCCCCCAGTTTCGAAAGAACATGGAAAAGGACCGGAGAGTCGAAGACCTGCTCTTGATCTTCTTTTCAAACGCTACCAAAGAGATGCAACAGGGAAAGGCGCCGGGAGACGACAGCTGGAAGCTCATGGTGGACCGGCATGTTGCCCTTTTTATCCGCCTGATTAGCTCCACGCTCAAGGACCGCGACTGGGTACGGGACCGGCCAGAATTGAGCGCTCGGCTGGCCACAATGGAGAAAAAGCTGCTGGTTCACGACCAGGACCTGTCTGCAGAAACGGAGCGCAACGGCGGCGCAGGTGGCTCCACAATCGAAGTTGAAGTACCCCGGAGCTACGAGGTCAAGGATATGGAATTGGTCCTGGTCGTGCAACGTATATTCGGAATCTCATACGGGGATGTGCAGGCGGACATCAACAGATACAAGGCTGTGTGGACGGAGAAGGCCGCCTTGCAGGACCTCAAAACCTACCAAGCCCAAATGAGTTTGATGAGCAAGAAGACTCTGAACAGCGACGATTTTGACCTGGAAGACGCCTACGAGGCCTGGAGGAAGGCAGAAGTCCACGATCTCTCGCAGATGATGCTGGCTATTGTGCAGTCCAACCCAGAGCTTGCGAAGAGCACGCCCGGCGGAAGCGTGCCACAGTTCAGGCCGAACGCCCCCATGGAGTCTGGGTACATCGACCCAACAAGAAGGGGGTCAGGGGCAGACGCAGTTGGGTCTTCATATGTAATCGACCAGCCTGTCGACATGAGTGCCTTGAATATTCGGGACGACTCCCCGAACGATGAGTCTTCGTATACATTCATTCCCCCAGACCCTCGAATGTATTACCGTGCAGTTCTCAACGAAGCACTCACGTATGATCTCGCTGATGCGGGGCTCCAACCCAGCGAAGCTACCAGCGAGACACCTCCAGTCAAGCTATTGTCCAAACAATCCACCGAGCTACTCAACGAGATCGCAATAAGGTGGAGATTGCCCCACCCTTCGCGAATGGTGCTCTTCCTGGACGTCATCCGAGAGAAGTATCAAAACCAAGATATTATTCTCGATACTTTGATCGAGGCCTTCAACTTCGTCAAGGAGCCACCAACAGACAAGAAGTCGCACAGGATGAGCATGGTGCAACTACCGGAGTCACTCTATGACCGCTCCAAGTGGACTATTCATGACTACGCCCTCAACCAGCAGATTCTTTCTGGTTTGCACGACGCGTTGGTCAGGGAGCTGTTTCAGATGGCCCTTACTGTTTTTGACCCCAAACCAGCTCCACTCGGCCCGATTATGTTTGTACTCAACGAACATATATGGGACGACCCATTGTTCTCAACTACTCCCGACGAACTCGACGCTGTCGCCGATCAACTGCGGAAGGCGCTACGAGAACGAGCGGCCGAGGTGTATCGGGGACTTCTCGACAAGCATATACCCGACACCAAAGAGGAGTGGGAATTTTACCACGTCATCGAGCTGGGCCGGGCCGTCGTGAAGCTATGTGAGAAGATCCAGAAACGTTATCGCAAGAACCCTGAGATCCTGGGTGTCAAGCCAATGATGTGCCTTGTTGAAGAGACATTTCCATCTTACGCGGCGGATGCTAGGGATTTGGTAGCACGGATTCTAGATGTTGCACAGGAGAAAGGCGAGGACGTCCCTATTCAGGATGGATTCGATCTCTACAAAGAGCTTGTGGAGATTCGGAGAATACACAGCGACGCTCTTCCGAGTCGCAAGTTCGGTTTCCGTATCGAAGATCTCCTGCAAGACTTCGTCTGGAGATGGATCGACATGACTGACAAAAACATCGTCGGGTGGGTTGAGAATGCGTTTAAGCAGGATCAGTTTATGGTCGAGTCTCAAAACCCTGTCCCCATGGATGACGAGAGACATAGCGTCTCGGTCGTTGACATATTCCGGTCTTTCAAACAGAGTATTGACCAAATCTCCTCTCTAAACTGGGACGACGATGTCCAGTATGCCAAATTCATGACCGCTGTTTCTAAATCTGTTGGGATTGGCCTTGCGAGATACTGCGACCTTGTTGAACAAAAGTTCACAAAGGAAATGGATAGGATGACGCCAGAACAAGAAGCCGCATCGCGACAAACCAGACAAGAGAAGTGGATATCGATGGCGAAAGACTTTTACGCAGGAAAAGAGAACATCGAACCCTTCCAGTTTTGGCCGGAGGTGAGTAACTCTATTGTTTGGAAATAATGACGTTGACCTTCTCAGTCTCTTGTCAAACTCAACAATATCGAATACGCCATGCTGCAGCTTGACAAACTCGAGCACGAAGTGAATGTGGATGCTTGCGCTGCTGTCATCGCGCAACACGCACCACCGCCAACACAACGCATCCGCAAACCTAATAGCTACGTTTTCACGATAAAGATCATCGAGGCTGAAGACCTCAAAGCTTGTGATATCAACGGTCTCAGTGATCCTTATGTAGTCCTCGGCGACGAATATCAAAAGCGTCTTGCGAAGACCCGTGTCATATATGGGAATCTCAATCCCCGCTGGGACGAGACAATCGATATTACGACCAATGGCCCGTTGAATATCATTGCAACCATCTGGGACTGGGATACCCTGGGTGACCACGACTGCGTTGGGCGCACCTCGCTCAAATTGGACCCGTCACATTTCTCCGACTTCATGCCCCGGGAATATTGGCTGGATCTCGATACGCAGGGTCGATTACTCTTGCGTGTCAGCATGGAGGGTGAACGAGACGACATACAATTCTACTTTGGCAAGGCGTTCAGGACGCTCAAGCGGACCGAGAGAGACATGACGCGGCAAATTACAGACAAGGTCAGTTTGGAATATATCCCTCTGGAAGCATCGCTCAATTCTTGTAGTTGTCTAGCTTCATTCACCATTGTTTGTCACGCCCTGCGCTCAAAAGAATTCTGTCAAAAGGCATCTCTGTAACATCAGTGACGAGCTACTTCCGAAACACACGTCCACAGTCCGTGGCGCAAGGACCGACACAACAAGACGTCACAAGAGCCCTAGAGCCGCTCTTCAATTACTTCAACGAGAATTTTGCCATTATGAAGCAGACGCTAACCGACTCGACGATGATCATGGTCATGACGCGGTTGTGGAAGGAGGTGCTGGCAACAATTGAGTCTCTTCTTGTCCCACCGCTCTCTGACAAATTGTCTCAACAACGACAACTAACGCAACAGGAACTTGATGTCGTGTTCAAATGGCTCAAGGTAAGACGGTCCTCTTACGCTCTCTCCAGATATTTTAGCTAATCTTTGCAGCTCCTGTTCGACTTCTTCCACGCCGCAGACGAAGAGGGCAACTCGGACGGCGTCCCCATCGACATCCTCAAATCGCCAAAATACCACGAACTCCAAAATCTAAACTTCTTCTACTTCGAGTCGACTGAAGACCTGATCCGTACGTCAGAATCCATGGCGGCGGCCAACGTGGCGCGCCAGCAGGAACAGCAAGCGAGATTGAATCGGATGTCGGCGCCTCCGACTATGGGTCATGCCTTTGGTGGTGCAGCTGGTCTTCTGGGTATTCCTACACGGAAACACAAGACGGTCATGCTGAGCAAGAATCTAGGCACGATGAGAAAGGCGAAAGAGGAAAAGAGGAAGGAGGCCCAGGCGGATCCGAACGATGACATGATTTTGAGGATTCTGAGAATGAGGCCCGAGGCAGAGGGATACTTGAAATTAAGGAGTAGACAAAAGGTGTGTTTGCTTGCTTGTAATGAGGTTGCTGAATGTGAACTAACGCTGTTTACAGGAGAGATTCCGTGCAGCGCAGGCGGCGGAGCAGATTGTGAGAAACAGTATCAACGCAGGTGGGGGTAGGATGACGGGGACTGGGGGACCTGGTTTGAGGAGGATGGGATGAGGAAGGTATGACTGACAGCGGGCATCAATCGCCTTCTCAGGGACTCGGAACTGCGTTTGCCAGGCGTCTACGAATTTATGTCTTTATCAAGGATACCTCGACATTTTTCTTCCTCCCAGCGTCGGACGGACTATCGATCTTGGTGGGCATGGGTGGATGGATATGGGATCGGCGTCCTATCTCCAACTGGACTGGACGGGTTCTGGTCTTGGTGGGGGATTTGGAGTCTGGACTTAATATTAATATGAAGCGCTAGACTGGCAATGAAGACTTTATGATATCTGTATCCCGCCTGCTCCACGCTGTAGAGGAGCCTGACCATATCATGTGCTCAACGGATCAACACGAGAAGACTCTCTTGACATCTCCGGATGCCGTTTAGCTTTGTATCTGCGCTGCGGGATAGTGTTCCCCATGCAGCAAGGTGCTCTCGCTTGACCCTGGTCAATCCAGACCACGCCGCGCTTTGTCGTCACTGTTGCTGCGATAAGGGCCAAGCCCTGACAGCCAACGCAACAAGCGCAACAAAGTCTTTGTTCTGTACGACAAACAGACTACCATTTTCTTTTCGCGAGGCCCATGTAACCACTACGTTACCCCCTCCTTCCTCGACCAAGTAAGGAACATCACCGCGGGAAGAACGACCAACAAGCCGCCAACCGCCATGGGGCGGCCACGCGCAACCAGCAATGCGTCGACCAACTCGACGTCGGCGCATGCCAGGGACCAAGTAGGTATGGCAGCCCCACAGCTGCGACGCCTCAGACTAATGACATGGCCGTAGGAGCTGGGGAGCATGTATGATTACCTCGCAAAGATCATCCTGCTCGGGCCCAGCGGCGCCGGAAAGTACGTCGTCTTGTCTGGTCTCCCAAACCACCCACCCCCGAGAACAATCAGAACAGACCTAGCTACCTGTTCGCGATAGGCTCCGCGCTGACGCTCCGGTCGTAAACTGTATAGATCATGTATCCTGCACCGCTTTGTCAAGAATGAATGTACGGCCGCTCCCCTCCCCACCCGTCCACGTCTCCCCCCACTGACACCCTCGGCCTCCACCCACAGGGCGTATCCTCTCCTCACAGACCATCGGCGTAGAATTCGCCTCCAAAATCGTGCATCTGGGCCGGCCACCTCACCGCACGCGCATAAAACTGCAACTCTGGGACACGGCGGGCACAGAGCGCTTCCGCAGCGTATCGCGGTCCTACTACCGCGGCGCAGCCGGCGCAATCCTCGTCTACGACATCAACAGCTGGCGCAGCTTCGAGCAACTCCGCACTTTTCTCGACGATGCCCGGGCTCTCGCCGGGCCCGATTTAACGGTCATCCTGGCCGGCAATAAAAGCGATGCCGCGGAAGGCGAAAGCTCCGCAGCAGGAGGAGGAGAAGGCGCCGAACTCTACGGCAGCTACGCAAGCTCCACCGGCATCGACGGCGACACCATGCCACCCCCGACCCCCAACAGCACACGCTCCACACACACCAACTCCTCCCTCGGACTCTCCAAATCAGCCACCGTCGCCCCCGACGGCCGTGAGGTCCCCGCCGAAACGGCGTCCCGCTGGGCGGGCAACAATGGTATTTCCGTCGCCGTCGAGGTCTCGGCGCTCAATGGCGAGAATGTCGAAGAGCTGTTTAATAGGCTTGCGAGAATGATTTTGACGAAGATTGAGCTGGGGGAGATTGATCCGGATGATCCAACAAGTGGAATCCAGTATGGGGATATTGGCGGCTGGGGGTATGATGACGGGAATGGGAGTGTGAGGAGTGCGGGGGCGGGGGCAGATGAAGGGGTTAGGTATCGGAGGAGGAATAAAAAAGGTGCGGGCGCACAGTTGAGGGAGTGGGAGGACGTGTTTCGAATTTCAGGCACCAGGAGAGGGGGATGTTGCTAAGGGGGTTTGGAATGGGTGGGTGGGGTTGGTTACTGGGCTTGATATGGGGTGGCTAGTTGGGTCAGTAGCAGTGGAAGTGGGTTGGTACACATGTTGGTCTTGTCTGGACGCAAGGAAGAAGAGCGGATTAGACACACGCTGGCATTCGTTTGCGGTTTGGGACTGACACACACCCATATATACATATACAGCCCCAGCTGGGGAGGGAGGGGCATGTCCGAATATTTGTGCTTTTTGGATCTAAAGCGGGAACATGGATCGCAGCACGGAATCGGCATCGCATCTTACGAAAGAGGAGAGAAGGGAAGAGAAGGTAGTAATGGTAATTCATAATTCAACGCCTGTTCGTCTGTGTGTGTGTGTGTGGGTGTGGGTGCGGACGCAGGTAGCATGATGAGAGGTAAGTAAGCCCTGGGACTCTTCATACTCCACCTCAAGGGTGTCTGAAAATATGACCACAGAGTCACTGAACCCGTCACTGAGCCCGAGTCTCGTCCAATAGCATTATCACAAGCGGTTTGGGCTCGCACCGCTTTCGGTCTGTCCACATATCTAACTAATGTTTTGGGAATGCGGTTAGCAGGATAGCGAGGAATGCGAATTTCTCTCGCCACGAACATTTTACAATTTCCCCAAACTTGGTGTTCCACATCTCGAGCTAATTCCTCGTAGCCCATCTAGATTCCTCTGTCCTCGCCATTCTCCAATCAGCACCCCCTTGCGTTCATGACCTGCATATATATATACACAACAAACGCCGTCTCCTTCACCATGTCTCACCCACCTTGTCTCGCTCTGTTTACTATTCCTATCCAAGATGTTCTTCCACTCGAGCCCCGTTCTTTTCTTCTCTTTCCTCCTCCTCACAATCTCAACGGTATCATTCGCCGCCTTACTACCAAACCACCAATTCGGCCCCGCCCGCCTACAACACGTCCACACTCCAGCCCTCGCAAACTCCGAGCATCACAGAATATTATCAACAAGAGATGATCCCAAAACGAAAGTCAAAGTGGTGCCAGTATCCGGACCGACTCCATATACTTTGATGGACACTCTACGAGAATTTCTCAAAAGGCTGTTTGCTCACGTCTTGGCCGGAAATGGCAATGGGGAAGGGAAATTAAAGGCAGCAGGCGGTACTATCACGGTCATGATCCAACCTACGCCGATTGAGGGTTCCCCTAGCATGGAAAGTGTGGTTGTTTCTACTGCGCATGTGGTGTCCTCCTCGTTTGCGAGCTCGTTGAGTGGAACATCAACGGGAGCGAATATGCCGGAGTCGGAAATAGGCGCGCCCACACCAACATCCACACCCACATCAACGCTGTTCCCACAGATTGTTACCATTCTAATTTCGCCATCGCCAATCGCCGCCTCAACTCCACAAGCCGCTGAAACCCCTTCTCCGACCAACTCAGAGTCTCCCTCCACTGCCTCTCCCAGTGCTCCTATTCCTACCGCTGAAGACGGAACCGTACACATCCTCCCCTTCCCCTATCCCCTTCCCTCCCACAACACCACTAGTGAATTCTCCAAATCCCCTAACAGCACAACAACAATCCGCTCAACCCGCACGCTCTACATCACTGAAACCGTGCACGCCGTACGTCTTCACACGTATAATACTAACACTAACACGCCAATCGCCCCGACCACATCACCGCGCTACCAAAACGCTACTATGGGAACCCTTCCCACGGCACAGGCAACGGGACATGCAGTCCCATTCCTGCTCCCGCACCCTCTGCTCCCTCCAATCTCTGTCTCCCCTACGCCAACGCCATCCCCATCCCCATCTCCAGAGCTCAACCTCTCCATCCTCTGCCCCTCCTCCTCCTCATCCAGCGGGTACATCCACACGCTCACGCTGCCCCTCCTCTCCACCTTCTGGCCGCCCTCCCTGTCCGTCCTCCCGGGCTGCCTTCCCCCTCCCTTGAACTCCTCCAGCTCGCTCCCCAACTGCACGACGCTGGGCAGCCAAATCGCGCACTGCCAATCCCTCGGCACGACGGTGCTGCTCACAATCACGGCCTCTGATCCCGGCGCCGTGGCCGGGAACCTGCAGTACGGCGACCCTTTATCCAATCCTTTCCCCTTTGGGCCTTACTTCACGGATACTAATAACGTTGATACCAACGCCAATAGCGAGGGAAAACAACCCCCCAATCTCTTCACCCCGCTGCACACCCCCTCCACTCTCGCCTACACACTTTTCACCCTCTTCGGCCCTGTGTCCTCTTCCTCTTCTACCCAGCCCTCCTCGTTCGGATCATATCCTCGGCCCCTAGGGTCCAACGTATCACTAAACGGCTTCTTGGTCCGGGTACCGCGGGAGTGGTGGGGTACGTATCAGGGGAGGGCGTTTGGAGTATTTGTGGAAAGGTTGCGGGAGTTGGAGGACAGTGCATTTTTGGATGGGGATGGGGGTGTGGGTAGTGTGGGGAGGAGGGGCATTGTTGAGCTAGAGTGGGTTTAGAATCAGGATATAGATATTTTAATTACACTAGAGCGGTGATGGTGGATTGGGGGGGTGGGGGGGTGGAGAACCGGTATCGTTTTCAGGATGCGTGGCTTCAGCCTGAAGTACAGGCAGTGTTCTTGGTCTGGTCCTTTGTCGTGTCTTCGTTTATCTCTTTTGTACGGGAAGGGGGAGGGGGTCGTAATATAATCTACTCGAATTTCATGTCCTTGTCTGAGTATCGTCATGCTTATTCAGTTGTGCGTAATTCGCCGACCACACATGTCACATCACCAAAGACTGCTTTCAGCCATACAAGCTTCTTCTTCTCTCTCCGTGTATCTAGCTACGCGTGTGAGAAGGCTGCCGATATACGTACCCAGTACATCCCTGATCCTCTGAAATGTGATCGTTACACGATCCTGTAGAGGATCGTGTGCAATTAAGTGTAGCCCTTAACGCCGTGAATCGTGAAGTCATCCGGCTTCATACGTGCGATGAACTGTCGATAACGACGAGCTTACCAAGCAGCTGTGCTGTCCGCCCAGCCACCTGAAGCTTCCACGCCAGTTGGTTCGTCGCCCCAGCCGCCAGTAGCTTCGATACCACCACTGCCGCCTCCGGATTCCCATCCGCCGCTAGCAGAGACTCCGCCGCCGTAGCCACCGCTGTAGCCATAGCCTTCACCCTCAGCAATTGGCTCCTTGCAGCGTACTTTGGTGTGACCCACTATTGAAAAGTTAGCAAAATGGTTCTGAGCTCTTGGAGGGGTAGATCAGTGATCAGTGATCCAATCTGCTAAATGCTGGAACTTACTTTTCTTGCAGTTGGTGCACTGGACACGACTCCAGTCCTTAGGCTCTGGGCATTCCCTGCTCTGGTGGCCAATTGCGTCGCAGTTACGGCACTTTATGACGCGCTCGTTGGGGCATTCAGTCTTCCGATGGCCGGTCTGGTAGCAGTTGAAGCACTCTTGGTCTCCGCCTCTTCCTCCACCACCAGAAGCCAAGGTCGGGCAATCACGCTTGCTATGTCTAGTGATATGTCAGTTTATAAGCTCAAAATCTCCCTCATGCCGCTCTTACCCTTCCTCTCCGCAGTTGTAGCAGGCCCCCCTGCCACCCCCACCCCCACCTGAAGGCAAGGTCGGGCAATCACGCTTGCTATGTCTAGTAACTGTCAGTCCACAAGCTCAAAATATGCTTTCTGATGCACTCACCCCTCCTCTCCGCAGTTGTAGCAGGCCCTGCTACCACCACCGCCGCCGCCAGAGGGCCCATTGGGACAGTCGCGCTTTTGGTGATCCGTACTGCCGCAGTTGAAGCATCCACGGTCACCTCCGCCGCCACCAGAGGGCCCATTGGGACAGTCGCGCTTTTGGTGGTCCGTACTGCCGCAGTTGAAGCATCCACGGTCGCCTCCACCTCCACCACGTCCACCAGCAGCTTTCGTACCGCGGTCTCCGCCCGACTTGGGCACATCTGAGAAACCGTTGTTGTCGAAGACGGTGTTGCCAGCATCGTTACCAGCGTCTCCAAATCCGCCACTGCCCCAGTCATTGATGCCAGTGCCGCTATCGAATGGAGCGTCTCCCCAGCTTCCACCGAACTCGTTGTTGCCAGAATTAGCAGCGCTAAAGTCGGTAGCCGGTCCTCCAGCTCCCCAGCCGCCAGTCTTGGCACCGGTGCCATTCCCTTTATTCTTGGAAGCTTCGTCGAGGGCCCGGTGTTTCTTCGAGACACGATGGGCGGCCCAGTCCTTGGTCGGAATGACACGGTCGCAGAGCTCGCAAGTAGTGTTCCGGGGCTGGGTGTCCTTTGGTTTGGGCCATGGGTTGCCCGGAATGACATTGCCGACCAAGGGAGCGCCTTTCGCCATGTTGATGTACGACAGTTGATACACGCAACGATGATGGTAGTGGCCGCTAATTAGTCATATAGCGACGGTGTTCTGTCGCGCAGGTGCGGTCAGCAGGGCCAAAGAAAGTTTGCGGGAAAGCGCAGCAGGAAGGTGAGGTTGGCACTTACTGTTTCGGGAAATAAAAGTGCGCAGCCCACAGCGATTCGTACACGCTGCAAGATGCGATGAGATGGAACGGAAACGAAGGATAGAGACTCGCGGGGTGGTGTTGCGAGCGTGGAGGTGGGAGGTGGGATGTGGGATGTGGGAGAGGATGGAGCGGGGAGTTTATGTAGACGTGGAAGGGACGAAGGGACGTGTTGCTACAATCGCGTCACCTGGCAACGGCCACCGCGGAAGAAAATTCTTCGTGCCGACTCTTGCCTGCATGCATGGTAATGAAACAGATAGAAGCGGGTGGAAGCCTGAGGCTGGGTCGTGCAAGTCACGGGTAGCTGCGTCCACCGCCACTTCAAAAAGTGACTGGCCACAGCCATGCATCATCCCATCCGGGATCATGTGCAGGACCAGGACACAGCATTAAAGGGGAATAGTAGTGAAATCCGGTCCTGTGTTTCTTGGTGTATACCGTTTCCTGCGCGCTAAATCCCGGCTCTTCAAGTGAAAGTAAAAGGGAAGTGGTATGCTCCTTCGAAGCCTCGCCGGGTTATAGAATTAAGAAGACAGTGAAGCAAACGCCTACGATACTTACGTAACACTGAACCAAAAGAAGTAACTAGCCATCTGAGAGTTTGAAAGAGGCAAGTCGCTACATCACCGAGCTCAGGGGAATTGGGGTGGGAACTTGCACTTCACTCTACGCCATTTCCAGGATCAGGACGTGAAGGGTTGGCTCTCAAACATCACCTTTTCTTTGGAACCCAGAGGATCCCAGGATCTTAGTTCCCGTTTTACTCCATTTATCTCGTAGTGTGGCCCGTCCCAGTATGTCGGCATTGGGTAATTTCAGTCTCACCTTGGATGAACAAAACGAAGGTCACCCTCGGCGTGAATCCTCCACAGGCCTACTATGAGCGTCGTACTGCCCGAGAATGCAGAGTCCGGAACAAGCACTTATGTAAGATTAGTTGTGTCGTCGTTGATGTCGAAGTTCAAGTCCTCGACGCAGATGAGGTTGGAAACCCGTGTCGCTTAGCGTTGGTCCATAGATGACCAATAACCAGTGCTATGCAAACATCCTTCACAGAGACACAACAGCAAGCATCTCAGCACTTGAAACCCACATGCAAAATCACGGACATAGACAATCATGTGAGCGACTCAGTTCTTGTACAATATAAACAATGATATATCAAAAGGAAAGGCTATGTGCAGTGTAGCTAGCATACAACAAAAGAAAAGCTCACCGTATCCCCTCAACGTCTACGCTTCCCCCATATCCCTCAACGGCACATACCCGACCTCCTCCCTATTCCTCCTTCTCGCCTTCCAACTCTCACTAACCCACTCCACCATTCCCCTCACCAACCCTGTCTTCTTCCTCTGCTCCTCGCACTCACTCTCCGGAACCTCAGCACTCGGATCCAAAACCGCGACCTTCATCCACGCCGGTCTGGTCCACCACTTCAAATGCAGACTACTCACAACCACACTGACCGAACTACACGCCATCGCGAACCCAGCGGCCATAGGATGCAGACTGAGGCCCCAGGGGAGGAAAAAGCCCATAGCGAAGGGGAGCCCGACGAGGTTGTACATGCACGCCCAGAGCAAGTTGAGTTTGATGCGGTTGAAGATATCGCGACTGAGGACCAGACTCGCTGGGATTGCCAGCAGATCCGTGGTGCTCATGAGGACAATGCTGGCGGCTTCCATGGCCACATCAGTGCCGGTGGATAGTGCGATTCCAATGTCTGCGGAGGCGAGGGCGGGGGAGTCGTTGATGCCATCGCCGACCATGGCGACGACGCGGCCGCGGGATTGCAGGTCTGCGACTATGGATTTCTTGTCGGCGGGCGTGGCGGATGCGAAGACGTCGGCGGCGTCGATGCCGACTTGCGTGGCAACGACGAGGGCGGAGGAGGAGGTGTCGCCGGTGACGATCGAGGCTGTAATGCCGAGGCGGCGGAGGGCGAGGATGGCGGCGCGGGCGGAGGGCTTGATGGTATCGGAGAGGCTTAGGGAGCCGGTGTAGGTCTTGCCGATGGCGGTGTGGATGGTAGTGATACCCGCGGAGCGGGATTGCGAAGATTCAGCACGGGGGTTGGCGGATGGAGCAGCGGGTGTAAGCGGTTCATCGACGAAGTCAGGGACGTCGACACCTTCTGAGATGAGGTATGATGCATTTCCGATGAGGACTCTGTAGCGTTCGCGCTCTCGAGACATCGCTGCTTCGACGGTTGCTCCGATGCCTTTGCCGACGACTGCTTCGAAGTCACCAGCTGATCCATCCAGTGTTCCGTCAGGGCCAAGGCGGAGTTGCTCTTTAGCGGCGCGGACAATAGCTTTGGCAATTGGATGTTCGGAACCCATTTCCGCAAGACCGATCAATGTCCACCAGAGGTTCTTCTTATGTGGGTCGTTGGCCCAGTCTCCAGTGATATTGGCTTTGGAAACGCTCATCTTCCCGACTGTAAGGGTTCCGGTCTTGTCCAAGACAACGTGGTTGATCTTCGTAGCAGTCTCCAACGCGGCACCGCCTTTGACCAAGATACCGTGCTCAGCGCCAACGCCAGTACCGACCATGACTGCGGTTGGGGTCGCTAGGCCCAAAGCACAGGGACAAGCAAATACAATGACGGCAATGCACAACTTGACACAGACCATCAGCTTTCCACCACTGGCATGGTCGAGGAACACCTTCGGAGGATAAGGGAGGACGTGGCTGAGAACCATCCAGGCTACGAAGGTGGCAAGACCGAGGGTGATAATGATCGGAACGAAATAGCCAGCAACGGTATCCGCAAGGCGCTGGATGGGAGCTCGGCTCGTCTGGGCCTCTTGAACCAAGCGAACAATCTGGCTGAGCTGGGTATCGCGGCCGGCTCGGGTTACAACGACGTCCAGTCGGCCCGCACCATTGACTGTGCCGGCCATGAGAACTGTTCCCTTTTTCTTCAACACTGGCATCGGTTCGCCCGTGACCATACTCTCGTCAACGTACGATTCTCCTCGAGTGACGGTACCGTCAGCGGGAATCTTGTCTCCGGGGAGGAGAATAACGACATCCCCAACTTCGATCAGTTCTGTAGCAATCACCTTCTGTTCAACCGCATTTGCATCCATATCATTATCCTTCTCGTCGCTGACCGGCAAATCCCAGCCCTCTGCGGCTTTTGCTGCGGCGATGGGATCCGCATATATGGTGGCCATTGAGGGCGCCAAAGACATTAGTCTAGAGAGAGCTTTCGACGTCTGGCCTTTCGCTCTGTTTTCGAGGTATCGACCCAAGGTAATAAAGGTGATGAGCATGGTACTAGTATCAAAAAGGGTGGTAGGTCGGGAGTGTGGGGGGATGAAAAGAGAAACCAGCATCGACGCAATGCTGAAGAAGAAGGCGGCCGAGGTACCCAGCGTGACCAAAACGTCCATGGTCGGCGAGCCATGGCTCAGGGATTTGTACGCCGAAACATAGAATCGTTTGCCGATTCCGAATTGAACAGGTATAGTGAGAACCAAACAGACTACGTCGCCAAGGAAGACTCCACGCATCAAGCACATGGAGCCATAATCTAGGAATGGGAGTATCATAGGGAAGAACATGCTGGTAAGGAATACGGGTATCGCGAAACACAGTGATGTCTTAAAGGCTCGTTTCCATTCCTGGATCTCCTTGGTCTTCGCTAGGGATTCTAGCTGTGCGTTGTTGTCGTCTGAGTCGGCCACGAGAGCGTTGTATCCGACGGCCTCTATTGCTTCGACAACGGCGCGGAGACCGATGATCTGGGGTTCACGATTGATGGTCGCTCGGGCTGTAGCAAAGTTGACCGTGGCGGACGTGATACCAGGTTGTTTTCGAAGCAGAGATTGAAGCTCATCGCTGGCCGTTGCGTTGGGAAGTCCATATATCTTGAGATGTACCGTTCCGTTGGAGGACGTCGCATGCTGCATAGTTCCGTCCACTGACGAAATCACCTTAGCATCGAATCCTCTGTCCTCGATGATCTCCACAATCTGCTCTTCGGTGAGTTTCGACGGGTCGTGGACCAAAACAGCCCGATTCGCGAGCAAAGAAATGTTGAACTGATACACGCCCTCCACGTCTTTGAACCCACTCTCGATGGCCGATGTGCAGGCTCCGCATGTCATTCCCTCAACTGCCACAGTCGTCGTCAATGTTTTCCGCTTGTTCCGACTCTTGTGGATCCTCGTTTCCGGGGTATGTGCTACTGTTTCCAGGACTTTGGCATCGAATCCGACGTCCTCTATCGTCTCCGCCAGCAGCTCTGGCGATATTATTGCTACATCGTGTTCGATGACGGCGCGTTCGGAAAGTAACGATATGCTGAAAGACTTGATCCCGGCCACATTCTTGAATGCTCCCTCAACCGCCGAAGTGCATGCGCCGCAAGTCATTCCCCCGACCGACAATGTGGTTGTCGAAACATGTAGGGCCTCTTCTGCGTTGTCCTCTTCCGAATCACTCAGGAAATGGTCCTCCGCGCTCTGTGTCGCTGGAGGCAGGTCCGACGACAGGACCTCGGCGTCGAAGCCACGGTCGTCAATAATCTCCCTGACCTGTTCCGCCGATATTATCTTCGGGTCATGCTGCACGACCGCCCGCTCCATAACCAAGCTTATCGACACATTCCCTACTCCCTCTATCCCTTGGAGGCCCGATTCTATCGCCGAGGTGCATGCGCCGCAGGTCATGCCCTCCACCTTGAGGGTTGTAGTTGCCATGTGTGCCGTGGGGGCGTTCGCGCCCGCATTCGGAGGAGCCATGGCGGGTGGACAAGGGACGAAGACTACTTTTAAGTATTACAATAATCGCGGATTACAAAAGCAACTCGGGGCAGCCAATTCCGCTGTCGTCAGCGGGTTGCTGCGGACGGGGGGCACGAGCGCGAGTCGTTGTCGGCGGCGAAAGACGGCGCGAGAGAGAGTGGAAGTCGGCGGCTCTGCTACACCAGCAACAGGTAAAGAGCGGCGGGGACGACTCTGGATATGCGAAAGGAGGGCGACGGGTCGAGCAGGTCCGTATCTGGGCGGGCGAAGTCCAGCTTCTTGAGCGCCAGAGGGCTGAATGTCCAAATAATGGATGTCAGCCACCAGTCCAGAAATGTGACAGCCAGAGAGCCACAGAGTCCTTTCGGGGATCCGGCCGGAGTCGAAGCACGCCGACTAGCGAGCGGGATGCGGATAGCGTAAGAGGGTCACGCCACGAGACCAGCTGCGAACTGTGAATGCCGATGCTGCGGGAACTCGAATTAATAAGAACACAGAACAGAACGGAGGAGAGTCGGACGAAGTTGACAGGTTGCGGCGCGATGAGGCTCAGTTAATAAGGCAATTATCAAGCTTTGTTCTTCCAAGGTTGGGCTTTCGTTTTGGCTTGGCTAGTCGAAACACTGTATTGTTTGATCTCGCCTTGGGTGCGACGAAGCAACCCTCGCCCCTCTTACAACGCCGAGGGGCATGCGAGTCGGCATGCAAGAGAGTATTGCCTTTGAAGCAGCGGCTGGAATATGCTTTTGCCTCGCACACCGAGACCTCGTCCATGGTGCTGTGCCTACCCCGAGAGCTGGATTCTGGAGGCCAGACTTGCGGGGTCTGCGCGACCAAAGTCGTTTTCGAGGCTAGATGTGCATGAGAAGCGAGACATGGACATGGCCCAAAGGGTGGCGCTCATCTCGGCGTAATTAACTATTTATATCGGTAGTTGCATGCATGCTGTCGGCTCTGCAGCTCGGGGATAGGAAGGGTCACGTGCGCTACCCGGGGCTTGTCTTGGCATTCACTCGCATCCGCTCCATCTTATCTTATCCATCTCCGCACGACCCACTGTGCCGCTTCAAGTGGCAGCCTCAAGCTCCGATGCCAATGCTGTTGACTGGAATCCCACCTGCAACACAACATCTCCCCCGTCCACGTAAACCACCCACCCAAGCACACACAGTTTCCCCGAGAGGCGGATATCCACGATGGAGCAGACGCGCGCCCTCAATGCCCTGGAGCCCTTCCTCGCCCTCTCCAAATCCGCAAACTCACCCCGCGCCGCCGCAGACCTGGTAACCCAAGCTACCTCGGCCGCCAACACGTACGTCTTCGCCGAGCTATTGCAGACGCCCAACATCCAGGTGCTCCGCGACTCCGCAGACTATGCATCTTACCTCACTCTTCTCGAGATCTTCTCGTGGGGAACGTGGGAGGACTACAAAGGTACATTCACCCAACAACACCGCAATCCCACGATGATACAAGGCACTAACTCCCCACCAGCTTCCCCCTCCCTCCCCAAGCTCTCCGCCCCGCAGCACCAAAAACTGCTCCTCCTCTCCCTCCTCCCACTTTCCCGCTCCCACACCACCCTCACCTACTCGACCCTCATGTCCCGTCTCGACCTCCCCTCCACCCGCTCCCTCGAAGAACTCATAACAACCGCCATCTACGCGGGCCTCCTCACCGCAACGCTCGACCCCGCACACTCCCTCGTCTCCGTAACCAGCACCTCACCCCTGCGCGACCTCTCCCCCGGCGCCCTCCCCACCCTCCAACAAACCCTCAGTACATGGTCCTCGCGCTGCGAGTCCGCGCTCGCGGATCTAGACGCCCAGGTTGTGGCTGTGCGGCACGCGGCCGTGCTACGGGAAAAAGATCGTCGGAAGAAGGAGCGCGCGCTGGAGATAGCGATGGCGGTTGGGGAGGAGAAGGGTGGGGCGAAGAGGGGTATGAGTGGATTGGGGGAGGATGATTTGATGGATATTGATCAGGAACTTAGTGGGAGTGGAAGGGTGTTGAGGGGGCCGAAGAGGGCGCCGCAGGGGACGGGGTTTGGGGGGTTCGGGAGGAGGGTGGGTTGAGGGTTTTTGGACTCGGGGTGTGGGTCACACATAGACCATGGATACTGGTCATGGGGTGGTGGCTGACTGGTTTAGCGGAAAGCCAGCGAATGACGATATGGGAAAGAGGGTCGAGCTCACGACTGCTCACATGAGGCCTGTGGTTTCGGGCTCAGCATTATAGAGAACTTTCCAAGGTTAACAATGATATTCCTCCCAGCGCTCATCAGCCAGCGAGTGTCGACAAGGAAATTCACGAGTCCATGCATAGCCACAAATATACATGTACAAAAAGAATCAATTATAGCATGATGTAACGATGTGATATTGCAATTATAAATGCCTGTGCACTCCTCCAATCCGTACCCAATCCAATCCAATCCAATTCCAATTCAACCCCATACCATACCATCCCAAAACTAATTATACCCTGGGTACGTATGCCTTGTCCAACGCTCGCTCGCATTCGAAGAGTCTATCTATCCGCAGACTACAGACCACAGACCACAGACAAAGCATAAATCGCAAGGAAACCAGAAATCCCCATAACCAAAAGAGCTAGGAAACATTCATCCGGACGTAAAAACATCGCCCGGGTATCTGATCCCAGCGTGACCTCAACGCCGTTTTATTGGGGGAACGCCATGCATGCAGTGCAGTGTGGGGAAACAAAGTGACGAATGTCATATCGGGATATGGATGGGGGAGTCGAAGGAAGGGAGAGGGTGGGGGGGGGGGGTTTCGGTGAGTCGAGTTGTTGAGCTGGGTGATGTTCCGTATATGTGTGCGAAGAAAAGCGGGGTGGGACAACGGGGGTATTGTGTGTGGTGTACCAGCGATGCCAATGTATCGAATCGTGTCCTTGGACTCTCCAAGCCAGAAAATCAGATGCAGAAATCTCATCGCAGGGGGTGGACAAAAGCATGTATGCAGAATAAAGCAACACTGTCTGTCTGTCGATCCTATGCCGGCGCCGCGTGAGGTTGGTAACTTTGACTCGAGTCTGTGGCGTGGCTGTTGTTCGCCATGGCAGCCATGGATCTCAACGCTTCTTGCGTGGCTTCGATATTGAGCTCGCCACGCTCCTGCGCCTCCTTGAGATACTGTTCCCACTCCGGGTCCATGGCCACATTGACACCCTGGTCGCGTAGAGCCGCGGCATGCAGCAGGCGCTGGTTGAGCTCAAAGCCGACGCTCTCGTCCTCCTCGTCGCTCTCCTCGTCGTCCTCATCGCGCATATCCGTGTCCGCAATCGCAGTCTGTATTTGCGACGACCGGACCATTTCCTCCGTCACAGGCACGTCTTCAATCTCGACCTCGATGTCCGTTTTCACATTAATGCCTTTGGCATTGTTCCGCCCTGATATCCGGTGTTTCCTCCGGTCCACCCACTCTGTAATCTGCATGCCTGTCGTATCCCGGACCTTGACGCCCTCGTCCCGCTCATACCGCTCTCGTGCCCAGAGCGTGCCTTCCCATCTGCAGAATCCCTGGATTTCGCTTTCTGTCAGGCCCAGGCGGTCGAATGCCTCGAAGAGCTTCTTGTGGTGCGGGAAGCGGCCCAGCCGCATGCGGTGGGGAGCATGTGCGTAGTTGAGCCCGGGGTACCGCGCCTCGATGGTGTCGAGGGAGCCGTAGAAGGTCGCGGTTTCGATGCGGACTTCACCGACGAGATATTTGGCGAGGTGCTGGGCGAAATTCGGCGGGTCGGTGGGTGAGGGATTCGGGTACAGCCGATTGTAGACGAGCGCTGAGATCTGGTGTTTGCGGTGCATTGCTGCGGCTGGGGGTGGTGGTCGGGCGTGGAGGGAAGGAGGACTGCAGCGGAAGACCGCAGGAGTGAAGGCCGCTTGGGATGCGGGTTATATGGGTTATGCGCAACTCTGAATTCGATGTCGGCGGAGTGATGCAGAGTGGAAACGTGTGTCAGTCGTTTGCGAGGGGCGTGGGCGGACAGGCGGCTTGTGAATGCGCGGAAGGCGGTGGCGGGTGGGCGGTTCAAGGGTTTAATATTTATGGATGGATGTGACTTCCGTTCCTGGTTCCGAACCTGGGAACCTGAGAGCTGCTGACCCAAGGAGCGTGACTTTCTGAGCTGAGTGGACCTCAAACGTTGACGCTGGCGGCCCAATCCTGATCCGTCAGACGGCTTCTTTGAGTCTTCTGGATGCCTCTGTTGCACTGCTGGCTGCTGCCTCTGGGCCGTCGTACGGATGCAATGCCGAGAGTGTCCGAAAACACACACCAGTTTTGAAGATGCTGCGCGACCGCTGCGGATCGTGCCTGGGCTGCTGCACGTGCGACCTCCTGCTTGACCACCCTGGTTTCAAAAGGGGGATCTGCTTCGGGGGACGAGGCGTTTCGTGAGGTGACGGCTCCGAGCAACAGCACGCGGTCAGGGCGTCGTTATTACTTGCGGTGTGGGGAGCGCGAGTCGACGAGAGCGAACTTCGAAGCGGGAGAGCGAGAGGCAAGGCGCACGACACGTTCGAGCTCCGAGACAGAGGGCTGGGAGGAGGGAGGATTATAACCTTCGCACAGAAGCTTCACCGCCTGGTCCTGATAATTCGAACTACGGGAGTCTTACCCCCTAGCCCAAGATCCTCCAAGATGCCAGACAGCTAGGGCCGGGGCTTCAACATGCAGCGCATCGCTGACGAGACCCTGCTCGGGCTTTTCTGGAACCATGGCCACTCATGATCACGACGGGTTTCTGTGTTACGCGCACATTGGCTGGCCGTGCAGTCAAAAGATGCGGTTGTGAGCTGTACAAATGACCATTCCAGCCGCCCGCTCACCAATCGCCGCGTCCGCTGCAGCTTCTTTTCAACTTGGCCCAACGACAACCTTACGCCGCCCAGATGTGGCCGGCAAGGGCGCATGGTGGGCACTGTACTCGGTCGATTGATCAGGACAATGGGAACGAGTGGCCTGGCTGGGTGCCGCAGAGGCCGGGCCGCGCCACGGTATTTGTTCTTCGCTCCTTTATCGCGTACCTGGGTTGGGATCCCTTACTGTTCCTATGGCTGAGAGTCGCCCATCAAAGCAGGCAGCACCAGCCTGGCCAGCTCCCAGATTAAAAAGCCCAGTGTTGGGTGGGATGGATGGAACGGATGGCCCTCCGAGTACTCGTGATAGTCTGCCAGATCTGCAGGACATCTGAAGGGATCAAGCCTCCCCGTGGCTGTTACGTACCTTAGAGCCAATCACTTGACCGCTTACGGCAACGGCCCGGAACAACACACCCTCGCCACCAACCACCTCTCTGATCCAAGGTTCACCAACTCGCTGTTGGCCACCGCGGCGGCAGATGAATTCTCGAACGCCTCGCCGGGTCCGAGTCTGAGGGTGTGGTGGGGACTTTTGTTGGGCACGTGCATCTACCTACTGCATTGGGATTGATGTCGACCTTCAAAGGCATCGTAGAGGGTTTGCACTTCCCATCCTTACAGCGGACCAATATTCTTACAGTATCTCATAGAATTTCCTCAGATCAGAATCGATTATTTCAGGCATCAACCCGACTACAAACCGCCGCTGGCTTGCTTTCTCAGCCATGTTCACTCCGACCATCTCCTCGGACTCGAATCCTTTCGGGCTCCGTTCGTATACTGCTCAGCCGCCACCCGAGAGGTAAGTGTTGGCCGGCTGAAACCCTTTCCAGTGCCCATGTTACGTTCGTTCCAGTCTGCAGTGTTCTCTCCCTTGTTTGATAATATACCGGGGTGTTCTGGATATGGTTATCAATCTGACGTGGGAGCGGGACCTCGCAGGATTATTACACGAAACCCATGGGCCAAGTACCGTGTGCAACGCTTAATCAACTAACGATATACAGATACTGTTGCGGATCGAAAAGTACTACCACCGTGTTAACTTTGCGCGCGGGATACTAGAAAGCCGTACTGTGACTTATGCAAAGCACATGGGGAAGCTGGCGAAGCCTCTACCATTAGAGACACCAACAGAAATTGAAATATCGCCAGGTAATCGCATTCGAGTCACTCTGTTCGATGCAAACCACTGCGTAGGCGCAGTCATGTTCCTGATAGAAGGCGAAGATAAAGCAATTCTCTATACTGGCGACATTCGCGCCGAGACCTGGTGGGTAAATTCTTTGGTCCAGAACCCTGTCGTCTTGCCGTACGCCCTTGGAATTCGTACGTTGGACTGCATATATTTGGATACCACATTTGCAACAAAGTCAGAGCCGTATCGCGAATTCCCATCAAAAGCAGAGGGAATTCGCGAGCTACTCGAAAAGGTGTCCAAGTATTCCAAAGACACGTTATTCTATTTTCATTCTTGGACCTTCGGATATGAGAATGTCTGGATAGCTCTCTCTACTTTTCTTGGCAGTCAGATACACGTCGACGAGTACCGTGCCCGCATATACGAGTCCCTCTCTCCACTCAAGAACGATAAGCTGAGAGGGGTGGACATTCGCGAAGCGCCAGCGTTATGCGGATTCAAGAATGGCAACCACAGCCAACCAGGCTGTCTGACTTCTAAAGAAGATGTGCGTCTCCACAGTTGTGAACGTGGCATGGGTTGTTCGGTCGTCGACGCGGAAACGGATGCAGAGGTCGTGCATATCATCCCCATTGTGACCCGAACCAATGGTACCGAGATCGCCGAAGTCGGAGCAGGTGGCGGGAAAGGTGATTTGGATCAGACCGACGAACTGGAGACGGGTGGCGTGGGGGATGTCGGAAAGTTAATGGAGCTTTGCGCGAGCAAGATTGAGGATCAAGAATTGCTGTCCAGGGTTCTTTCATTCTTGCAAAAGGCCCTTGACCAAGGGAACGACAAGATTGAACTAGGAATGGACATACAGAAAGAGAGCCAAGGCAACGATGACAATCTGTCGTTGCACACACTCATATCCATATTGGCGGCTCACGTCAACGAAACCAAGCAGGCGAAGGAAAGACAGAACGAAACCATCCGGTTTCCGTACTCTAGACACTCGTCCTATTCGGAGCTATGCACTCTTGTCGAAGCCTTCAAGCCAAGGGATGTTTATCCTTGCACTGTCGATGAAGGCAAGTGGACTCCCGTCCTCGGTATCCGGAATCTGTTCGGCCAATTCTGCTCCTCCGATGCGTTCCGACATGACACTGAAATGATGGAGGCCTTCGAATCAAGACAACAACGAAAGCATGCAAACAAGCATGATCGTGGGTATAGTCAGGAAGGGACGCAGAGCAGCCACGAAAGTATGCCCGACAACCCTAGTACGCCGAAACGATATCGAGTCGAACTAGGGAACGAGTGTGTGGGGAAGGACACTTCGGCGAATCCACCCGCCACTCCAGTCGACTCACCAGACGAAAGTCGATATGCTACTCCCATCGGAGCCCCTCCTATTGGTATACACAGTACCAATCCTCGCCAATCGCAAACTGGCATAGCACGAACTGCCACAATAAACCAAGCCGGAAGGGATATCATCACCCCCGATTCTCCTCCTCGCCCAGAACCAGCAAGGATTCCCCCCTCAGAGATACAAACTCCATCAAAATCCCATCGGCGTTCCTCACATCGAAGCTCGGGGTCAACGACGGGATACAGATCTTCAAAGAAGAGTCGCGATATAGCATACGAAGCTGCACTTGGCACCACGCTGACCTGGGCCGACCTGGGCGGTTTGGTATCGACGAGAAAAAGGAGTGAGGAGAGAGAGCTGTAGTAGTCGCTATTGTTCTCTTGGTTATTAGAAACGGTGTTTGGAAAGACGTTCGCAAAGGATATACCCGTGGCTAGTTTTCTGCTTTTGCATAACTACTTCTAATTTATACACAGACCATACTTTCGCATCACAGACATTCAGCTCCTCCATGGTTGTTTGACGGTCTATCTCTTTACCGTAATCGCATTCCCTTTATTGAATCTAATCAGAATTGATTCAATTCTAGGTAGATTGGTCGATTCAGAATGACTGCGCTCGAAAGGTACTAGCGCAATCTCATTCCCGCTTCCGACCAGATCTTGTCAACCTGACACGCCACTGTCGCAACAAGGCGGATGACGTCCATGCGCGCTTTCCCTGACATTTACACACGTAGAGACGTCTTCCATGCGTCACAATCTGAAATTTGATCATTATTAAGCGCATTCCGGGAACTCCGAGATACCGAGGTTTGATGTCGCGTGCTGAATGCCCTGTTCCTGTCTTGTCTCGTGAGGGCATGTCATCATTGCTTAAATTTTCAACTTCATACTTACACTCCACTTTACAACTCACGCTTTTAGACACCGTTCACGCTGTCGCTCTTACGAAATCTCCAACTTGTCCCACCGCCGCGGAATTTCGCGACACGTGTCCAAATGGCTTTCCTCAATAAGCTCAATCCTACTCCGGCCTTTCCATCCTACACCGGCCCGTACAATGTCGGCTCCACAGATGTGGAGATTCCAGTAAATCTACTAGACTCTCCGACGCAATTTTCGACAGACATCTCTACCGTTTCCTTCCGGGTCTTCTACCCTTGCACACCAGAGAGCCACCAAAGAGCCGTGCGATGGATACCAAGTCCGCAGCGCGAGTACATCGGGGCCTATGCTCGGTTCTTGGGCGCTAATTCAGCATTTTCGCAACTTTTCTCGTAGGATTTCTATGAATGCTAATTTTTATGCGTGCTAATTGTTTCTAGCGTCCTCCCACAACTCCTGTACTTTATCTCGATACCCGTCCACACGAACGCCACACTCCTCGAACCACCCACAAAATCCAAGAAATGGCCGGTCATGATATTTTCACATGGTCTCGGAGGGTCGAGGAACTCATACTCTCACATAGTGGGGTCTTTGGCCAGCCACGGAATGGTGGTGATAGCCCCGGACCACAGGGACGGCAGTTCACCAATATCGTTCATCAACGGCGCAGACGGGAAGGTGGCCAAACCGGTCGAGTACAGAAAGGTGGCACACAAAGCATCGACAGAGGTCTACGAAAGCAGAGACGAGCAGCTAAGAATAAGGCTGTGGGAATTGAGTCTCATACACGATGCGCTTTTGAAAATAGATAGTGGAACGCCCCTCGAAAATATCCATCAGCAGCATGCAAAAGTAGCTCATGGTGACCTGTTCTCCATGTTTTCAGGGAAAATTGCCGTTCAGGAACCGGGCTCAATATCGTTTTCTGGCCATTCATTTGGAGCAGCAACAATGGTCCAATTCGTCAAGTCTGCGTTCTACCGAGCCAGTACTTCCAATGAGACTTACAGGCCTCTATTCGCTCCCGGCCCCGATTCTAGCATCGTTCGCCAGATAACACCAGCAACACCGGTCATGCTCCTGGATCTTTGGTGTCTTCCAATTCAAAGCCCCGACACCACCTGGTTGAAAGAGAAACCTATGCCGTGTTATACAGTTGCGACCGGCGGCTCTAATCTACTTGCTATACTGAGCGAAGCATTCTACAAATGGAATGGAAACTTCGTGGATACCATGCGGACCATTGCAAAGCCTGTAGGCAACGATCCTGGACAACCCGGCCCGCACGTATTCTATCCCATATCATCCGCTCATCTTTCACAGTCCGACTTTGGCGTTCTGTTTCCCTGGGTGACGACGAAGATTTTCGGTGCTAAGGAGCCTGAGAGAGTACTCGAGCTGAACGTGCGAGCAATGCTGCAGGTTCTTCGGAATAGCTACGTAGAAGTCGCAAACACGAGCATCGAGGATCTCGAATTAGATCAGGAAGGCGGCCCTCACCAGGCCAAAATAGAGGCAGGTATATCAAACGACAAGAAAATCTTGAGCACAAAGAAGGACGCCGTGAGAGGCTGGATGTCCTTGAGCACAGATGCGGGGCCGAGCGCTGATCTTCCAGAGACTGATAAGAGCCCTTCAGACGCCGTTATGGAGGGTGAAGTGCTGGGTCAAGTAACAAGCCAGACCGAGCGTGGATTCTAGTTGACCTTTGTTGGGCACATATCGGAGGTATTTAGCATATGCATCTGTTGGCGTTTTATATTCGATCTTCTCTGTATCATTTCTTCAATTTACACTTTTAGCATATTCTGGCTTCGCTGTGATACTCTAGGTAGGTTTGCGTTGCTGTTTGTGGAAGGATCTCATCAACGCTCTCTCCGCCACTCCTCACCGCAGCATTTCCGACTCACCCATCGAATTCTCTCACCGCTATCTGGTCATTACCAAATTCGACTTATGCACGTGCCTGCACGTTTCGTCGTGCCACAAGGCACCTGGAGGTCGTGGTTACAGTACCTGAACGTGTGACTAGTGCCTTGGCACTCTGTCCGCCACTTCCCTTCATGCCCTTGACGACGCACGACTTCACCTGTCCGCCACGACCCTGCCGTTGACTAGGTCAGACGTGGAGACCACAAGGAGCCTGAGCCAAGGTTGAAATCTCGAAGTGCAGTCACGCCCATACGCCATCTTCAAACACCACGTTCCGCCATCCTCGGAGTTGACTCAGCATCCTCAGCACTTCTTTCATCCACACCTATTGCAGCACGCAAAAAACCATCTTCTAGTCTGAACACGGCATATCGGGCATCGCTCATTCCTCGACTTGGGACATCTGGCTACTTCTCTCACAGTCTCGCTTGTTGCCCGCACGAATTCTCACCCGAGCTTGCAACCTACGTGGCGCAGACAGCCGTTACGACTTTGGCTCCCAAAACAAGCTTTGAATCCGAAGGTTTTCAGTATGGCCAACTACACTGAGGATGACTTCCAAAGGGAACTCAACGCCGAGAAGGCGAAGATTGCTAAAGCGCTACGCAAAGAACAAAATGAGCAACTCAAAGCACATGTTGAGCGAACCCAGCAAGAGACGAACAGGAACGGAAAAAGGCCCATTCAGTCAACCAGACCCTCTCCAGCTAGTGCTACCCCAGAAGATTCGTTCGAATTCCCAGAAGACCCCGCACAGAAGAAAGCAATCGCAGTGTCCAGAACCACTGCTCCCGAATGGTACACTAAGCTGGACTTCAACAGTTCAGCTATGAAGCGCTATTTCAAACAGAACAAAGTCGAAGCCACACAGGCGACTACCGCTTTGTCTAGCCTGAGGAGTAATATTGACTTGTGCGAACAAACTACCGATCGCATGGAGCGCAGCAAGCATTTGGAAACCCTACGCGACGACATTCACAAGGCAGAATTCTTGGCAGTCGACAGATATATCGTTCGCAGGTCAGGATTAATGGGCGACAACGGTTTCCGCAGGATCATCAATGACACTTCAACGTTTCCCTGGGATCTCCGAGCCGACACGCTCCAATTGTATAATCGTTGGTGGCTACAGATCTTCAGTATCGATTTGCTTAGGGGAATCATCGTGCCCAAGAGTAGCAAGGACAAGCGCAACGCAGACAGGATTGACCCATCTTATCCGAAGGGAATAGCCAAGGTTCCTGGACAAGGTGATCTTGTCGTCGGTCAATGGTGGCCAACGCAGCTCTGTACCGTGCGAGACGGCGCTCATGGTTCACCTCAAGCAGGTAAATTTTAAATTTCCTCCGTGACTCTCAGCTCGAATGCTAACATATCCCAGGAATCTACGGCGAGAAGGGTAAAGGAGCCTATTCCATCGTCCTATCCGGCGGCACCGGTTACCAAGACGAAGACAACGGCGACGAAATCTGGTATAGCGGCACCGACAGCAAGAACTCCACTCCAACTGAGAACACCTGGCGCATGATTGAATCGTGTGACAAGCATCCTAAGCAACCTGTCCGCGTTATCCGGTCGTGGAACCAACCAAAGTCAAATTCCTACCGACCGCAACGTGGATATCGGTACGATGGCCTCTACGAGGTTGTCGACAAGCAGGTTCTCAACCCGTCTAAAGCCATGTATAGATTCCTGTTGAAGCGAATCGAAGGCCAGGATCCTATTCGCTACCAGGAGAACGCAGCTCGAAGGCCTACCAAGTATGAGGTTAAGGAGTACGACAAGTTGAGGCAGCAGGAGCGCGGGCTCGCGAGGGACGACTGGTGAAGGACTTCTCACTGATTTAGGGCGTACGGGAACTATATAGGGTCATTCTCCATTAGCGAGGCGTTCATGGCGTTGGGACAGACTCTATAATCTCGTTTTTCTTTCGGGCTGGCTTGGAAATCACTTCATGGTCATTTTTCAGTATTTTGGGAACATCTTCCACTATTTATCGTCATCTGTACAGGCGAGCGGCCGGGTGAATGCGTGCATGTTTTCAGGTGGATCTTAGCTTTCACTGTCGCCTTCGTTGGGAACGCAGTCTACAGCCCCAGCTCTGGACTCTGGTATCTCGACGCAGGATTATGATTTTAGACAGTCACATCCTTATGAAACAGAAGCAATATACCCACCTCTTATTTCACATCGTGTAAAAGGCCAGGGACATGTGAGACATATTTACTAAACAGATAGCGGCCAGATTATGGCCCGTACTTCTGACCCAGGGCCGCAGGCCAGGGGAAAATAATGAGCGCCAAAAATATCCCCCAACGCTCATCCAGAGACAGTAGATAATACTCCCGCGGAGGTTCCTTCCCCCGTCCTAATCAATATCGAACTCCACCACATCCTGCAAATCCCCAAGGTCCACAGCTCCCATATCCAAAACGCACTCCCCAAGCCCCAAGCCCAACCCCTGCTCCTCCGAGCACCAATCCTCAATAATCTCACCCTCATCCCACTCCCCATCTTCCCCATCACTCACCCCCATCGCACCTGCATTCCCCCGATCTCGCACTCTACACGTCAGCCTCTTCACCTCCTTCCCACCCCACCCATTACCAGCAAATCGATTTACCTCTCCAACTTTATGCACGCACCCCCTTCCTTCCCACCCCCACCCATCATTACCCCTGCTCCTTAGCTTTTGCTGCCGTTCCCATACTCCTCCCCACCCACTCGTATTCATAGCATGATTGCATCCCCAATTCGCTTCTTTCCCACAGAGTCCGTACCAATGTTCTAGGCGCCACCGGAATGGGTCAAGCGTTTCCACGTATCCGGAGGCCTGCCAGCGGAGATACGCGGTGGAGAACCAGTAGAGACCTGTGTGGCGGGCTAGGGTTGTTTGGAGGGTTTGGAGGTCCGCGGTCGTGAGCATTGGGCGGGTGGACCGGGGAGAGGGACATGGGTGTGGGTGATAGCTGAGTGGATACTCCGGATGCCAACAAAACGGCGTTATAGCGCGCAGGAGCCAGCATTCAAATTTCTTGGCTTTGAGGCGTGAGGCTAGGAGCGCGGCGGAGAGGAGGTGGGCGGTTGTCCAGGACGAGGGGATTCGTGGGGTGAAGTCTGGTAAAGGGTCTTTGTCGAGGGTGTAGAGCCAGGATGTGAAGATGTGCCAGGCGGGTGGGGGGATGGTTGATAGCGGGGGTGGGAGGGTGAGGGGGAGTGGTGATGTGGGTGTGGAGGTGGAGGTGGAGGTGGGGGCGGTGAGGAGGGAGGAGAGGATGGGACTGAACGTGCGCAGGAGGACACGGTGGAGGGAGTAGGTGGTAGTGGGGGAGATGGAGAGGTGGATTCGAGTGGGGTCTTTGAGCGTGCTGGAAATGGTAGAGTTAGTTAGTTAGTCGGGAGTCGGGAGTCGCGAGAATGCGAATGTGAATGCTCGGAGCCGGAGAAGGAGAGATTGAGGTGGGTACGATATGCACGTACCGTGGATACTTTGAGCTTTTGAGCGTATATTTCGCTTCCGATGCTATTACGGCTTCGAGCTCGTGCTCATCCCAATCTGGAACAATGACTTGAGTCTGCGGCGGGGAGGCTGGAGGTTGAGGATATCTTCTCGTCGACATTTCGATAGGTGGATAAGGTATGTTGGATAGTCTTTTCGGCGGGTAATCTGCAGATGGTACAGCACCGACGTATTGTGGATCTCGAGGTGGTGAGGGCGGCGGTGTATACACCGTCTGCAGGTAAGGTTGCTGAACCCAGCACTCGGAGCTCGACATCGACGGATACTGATAAGGAAATTGTGTACGCATGGTTTCCAAGTGAAGCATCGGCGAGGCAGGAGCGAGTGGAGGCGCTTTCCAATCGGGTCTGGTAGCATCGACTTCTCGAAAGGCGGTCCTCCGACTTCGTCGCTGGCCTGCTATTGCTTTTGACAGATTTTCTGGGCACATTTTGGGATGAGGTGAGTGGGAAAGGTTAGATCGGCAAGGCAATTGATATGGGAAATAATGGGGACAGAGTGCAGCTAGGCGGAGCCCCAGGTTTCAGTGTCTTCCACGTGGAGGTCGCGGACGGCGTCTGGGGAAGAAGGATCGAGAGGATTATTGCAGCAACTGAAGCCACTTTACATGTCGCGGCCTCTCCTCTCCTCCTCACCACAAGGTCCGTATCAGGCAATGGCACATAGGCATTGGTAGCAGAAAGCGCGTGGAAATGACGCTCGAGTTCGAGAAGCGGTGATGCTTGCAAACAGAGGACAGCGAATGGTGGGCCGGAAACCAAACACGAAAGAGCGGAGTGGTTGGAGGATGGAATAGTGGCGTAGTAAAGGAGATCAGGACAGATATCGGTGGGCCTGATAAACACCGTATAATCCGAAAACTACTTTTGGAAACCTGAAACATGAAGGTATCATTTACACAACCATACGTGTACATATGGGCGAAGGATTGAGAAAGAGATGTGTCTACCTTGCCCATCCCTTCCACCTTTCCCCCTTCTTCCTTGTTATCTTCCAAAGAGCCTCCTTTCCCATCACATAACGCCATCCAATGCATATATCTTCCAGAAGGCTTCGGGATATGAATAGTACGATTAACCATCAATGGCCCGCCGCACCAGCCGCCCAGTTCATAAAATCAGGATCGCCTGGCTGAGGAAACAGTCCCCTGTCTTCCTGTTGCGGTTGGGCTTGAGGTGGAGCTCGGCCTTGATTTTGCCCTTGCCCTTGACCTTGATTCTGCTCTTGTTGTCTCCTTCTCTCCGCTTCTTGCCGCTGCCTGTACGTCCTGTAGTATAGCAGGGCGGCCAAAGCACCTGCGAGAGCGAGAATGACCAGTGTTTCGAGGATATCGGAATCGATATCATCAAGGCCATAATCGCCACCGGGCATATGGCTGTCATCATAATCGTCGGGCTCATAGTCATCCCAGCCTGCGAGTTCGGCTTCCAGGAAAGCGGCCAACCATTCGGAAAGAGACCAGTTTTTCTTTTCCGCTGTGGAAGCATGTTAGCCTGAAACACCGCATTAGAATTGGCATATGTGACATACCTGGTTCTTCCTGGATAGATTTGATTTTCCCATTGGTGAACGTGTTCCACCAACTTCGAAATCTTAGTTTATACAAAGCTAACTTGACGGGCAAGTAGGCTTCGTTCGGGTTGGTCTCGAGAGCCTGGTCATACAGCCTCTTCGCTAGATGGAAGTCTTGATCGATGCCGATACCATTCTCATGCATCCAGCCCAGGTTCCATAAGGCCTGTGCACTTAGCATGGTCTCCGCAGCGGCTTGGTAACAGGAAGCAGCCTTCTCACTATCTGCAGAGGTGCCCAGACCCATAAGGTAGTAGTCACCAAGCTTGACCATTGAGTCGACGTTCTTCTGCTCGGCAGAGCGCGTCCAGTATATCATCGCGAGAGCTGCATCCCCGGCCAAAGATGCCTTTTGCTTCACAAACGGAATGAGGGAGCCGAGAGTGAAGCGTGGCTTCACCTGATCGAGGAGATAGGCCACGTTGGATTGCCCAATTTCGAAGCCTTGCTCCGCTGCCATCATGTAGCCGATGAGTGCGGTCTCAACATCTCCATTCGTGTACGCTTCGTTAGCATCCTGGAAGGAAGTTGATATGGCCTCGGCCTTCTCCGCTACTATCTTGTAGTATGCTGAGGCCACGGGGCAAGATTTATCCCGTCCAACCCCATGGTGACTGAGCTCGGCAAGATAATAGTACGCTTCCAAATGACCGTTGCGCGCAGCTAGCTCGAAATAGCGAATCGCAGTGGCGATGTCTCCCTGGTCGAGGAACAGCGCACCGATTCTCACCTGCGCAACGGCAAGATCTTGATCTGCGGCTGCCCCAAAGTATTCCGCGGCCAGAACAGGATTCTTGTCGACACCGATTCCGTGGAGGTATATGAGGCCCATAGAATACTGAGAAAGGGCATCACCATGCTCCACTCCACGTTTGAACCAGGTCTGCGCCAGGGTGACGTTTTGATGTACGCCCTCCCCGCGCAGAAACATTCGACCAAGAAAACCGGCGGCCTTGGATGCCAGCTTTTCCCCAAGTACAGAGATGTTCTTATTGACCTTTCCATCCTTGGTCCAGTATGTGCGTGCGAGCTCCAGGAATCGTTTTTTGGCGGCTGGGAGGTCTCGTTTCGACGTTCTCCCTCCATCGTAGTTGAGCTTGGCCAAATTGAAGCTAGCTCTGGGGTCGCCTTTTCTAGCTTGCAAGTCCATGTATTCAACCACGTCGTCCAGTGAGGAATACACGTCCGAGTTGAGGCTGCCTCGTTTCGCATTAGGTCCGGAGCTGGAGGCACTAGCGCCTTCGCCGTAGACACCCCCTTCTTCATCCGCAATCCTGTACGACGGCTGGTTGAAAGCATGTCCACCCGGCGGCCCCGACCTCATGTATGCAATCGCCTTGTCTGCCACGCTCTTGTAGTAGTAAACGGCTTCCTGGCAATTCCGAGGAGTGGCAATTCCAGAGTAATATCGGTACGCCATTGTCATTTCCGAGCGAATGTCCCCCGATTCCGCGGCCAGAGTATGATACAGCATGGCCCTCGCCTGGTCTTGCTTCACAGCACCGCCAATGCCCGTGGCGTACATGAAGCCAACCATGTGCTGAGCCGACGCATTCCCGTTTAACTGAGCGAGGTCGTGGTACCTCCGGAACGCTTCCGAGTAGTTTCTGGGATGCGAGAAGTTGCCGTGGAAGTTCATCTCGGCGAGCATGAACATGGCATCGGGGTTCTTCGCGGCCGCT
Source organism: Clohesyomyces aquaticus (assembly GCA_002105025.1). Lineage (NCBI taxonomy): Eukaryota > Fungi > Ascomycota > Dothideomycetes > Pleosporales > Lindgomycetaceae > Clohesyomyces > Clohesyomyces aquaticus. Next base: position 97,034 of record MCFA01000051.1, read on the forward strand.
GCGTCTTCCAGCAGCTTTACGGCCTGCGCGAGGGGCTGGCTGAGCTTCTTCGGGTGCGGGTTCGTGGTGAGGAGTTCCTGCTGTGGAGGACCATTCATAAACAGGATAAAGAAGAGCTCTTTGGCGTAGTATGCGCTCGACCCAAGGAGTCCAGACTTCTTGGTGACGGTCCACCATGGCGCGGACGCCGGCCGGATCTTGTGGAGCAGGGTCGTGGCTTCTTCGACGGCCAATGTCCCTATCAACGGGTCAGTATCCACGTGGGGTTCCATTGAGGCTCGCGCCCATACATCGTTCTCCGTCATCGCGTGGCGGGATGCCCCAGCTGTTCGGCAGCACCCGGCCGCGCTGCTTCGACGGGTCCTGCTGTCCGAGCGGCTGCTGCTTGGTATGCACTCGGGCCGAAGATATGGCCGTGAACAGGGCGAGTATCACTGTTGATGCGCACGTCAGCGGAGCCGGTCGTCGAGCTCTTGCAACGTATACCAACCGACGAGTAGCGGCACGAGCCGCTGCAATCTGGGCTTCATCTTTGGAGGACGGCGAGTTTGGAGTAAGCCGAAGGTGGGAGGCTCATGTCGACATATCAGAAGCGAAGGGACATGAAGGCAACTCGCTGGTGGAAAGCGCTCAGGCGTGACCCAGGTAGTGTTTGCCGGCGAAGATGCCACTTTGCTCGCATTCATCACAAGCTCCGGGCGCGGCAGTGCCAAGCTGGGGCTGGCCTGCACCCAATCAGCTTCCATACACCTGTCAACTTGCGGCCGACGTCACTTCATCCCGCATCGCGCCTCGTGCACGCACGCGACATCCAATCCCGAGGGCCATCCGTCTGTGACCTCTGGCCTCTTTACAATGAGCATTCGTCTGGTTCGCCAGCTTGCATGTCCATGTTTGCGACCAGCGTCTTCGTCTGACGACCGGACCAAAGTGGCCGGCCAAACAAACACCCTCAACATCGGCATTTGTCATCCCCGCGCCAGTACATCCCGGGCATGGCGTTCCGTCCATCAGCACCATCTTTTGCACCATCTTTTGCCATCTGACTCTTGATTCTGCATTCTATCTTTTGTTTTCCTTCAACCATTCTTCCAACATGACGACGGCAAGTTCGTCTACAGAGCGAGAGCCATTGCTTCGGCAAGCGGGCTCTTCCTCCACAAGTCTATCTTCCGCACCAAAGTCATCAAATTCACTACCAGGTGCCGATGAGAATGGAAAGGATGCATTTACTGTCAAGATCTCCACGTCTAGAGGAGCACTCATTGTATGCTCAATTGGGATGCTCATCTTTCTCCAGGGTACGCGCTATGTCTATAGGATACCCTGATCTTGCCAATGGCTGATATTCTCTAGCGACAAACATATCAATACTGACGACTACTCAATCCCAAATCGCGGCTGATTTGGACGCGTTCGAAAAAGCTAGCTGGTTGACCTCCTCGTACCTTATCGCCATGTCTTCAATGGCGCCGCTAATGGGCCGCCTATCCCAGCTCTTTAGTCCCCGTCTCTGCATGTTTTATTCCACAATTGTCATCTGTGTGGGCACTGTTATTACTTCCCTTTCCAATTCCTTCGAAATGTTCATGGTGGGACGTGTATTCACGGGCGCCGGTGCTGCCGGTGTTCTTATCATCGCCATTATCATTGTCATTCAACTTGCGAGTCCAAAGAACCGGGGACTTTATATCGGTCTCGTCAATGCCGGTATGACGGTGGGCGTATCACTTGGAGCCGTCATTGCAGGTGCTCTGGTTGACAAAATTGGCTGGGTAAGCTCGCACATTAGAGCTTCTCGCTCTCATGAACCCCAGCTAACTGAAATCGTAGAAACCTCTCTTTGGCATACAAGCTCCGATAGGGCTACTCGCTGGCGTTGGCCTGCTCGCTGGAATACCTCCCAATTACATCGCCACACGGAGTGAATTTGCCCATCTGCCACTGCGCGGAAAGCTGGCCCGGCTCGACTATAGTGGTGCTTTGACGCTGGTCAGCACCATTACCCTCTTCCTACTCGGGTTGTCTGGTCCTCGAATTCTACCAACGCCTCTGATATCGTCCGCGTTCTTGCTTCCGCTCTTCGTGCTGAATGAAATCTACATCGCCAAAGACCCCATCATCCCGATCATGGTGCTCAAGTCGCGCGGTACATTGCTTACCTGTTTGGCAACGGTTGGATTCATGATGGCCCGTTGGCTGGTTCTATTCTACACACCCGTATACTCTCTCGCGGTCCGCGGTTGGGCCCCTGCCGCTGCGGGCTCAATCCTCATCCCCACCAACGCCGGGTTCGCCAGCGGTGGCCTCCTCGCAGGCGTCTTCCACATCCGACGCAACGGGAGCTTTTACCTTCACAGCTTGATATCCATGGCCATCTTCCCGATCACGCTGCTTATTTTGGCATTCATCTCGACAGCCACGAGTGCATGGGGCGGGTATGTGGTGATAGTATTCTGCAACGGCCTTGTCACCGGCGCGTCGCTCAACTACACACTGGTCCACTTACTGCACTTGACACTCCCCGAAGTCCACCCCATCGTGCTCTCCCTCCTTGCCACGTTCCGAGGCTTCGCAGGCAGCTTTGGCTCTGCCATTGGTGGTGGCTTCTTTACACGGGTTTTGCATCGATCCCTCGTCGACGGATTCGCAGATGCGGGACTCAAACACCGCCAGGATCTGATCAGGAGGCTCGTGGGTAGCCCGGCGCTGGTAAACCATCTTGAAGGCAAGGAGCAGGAAATTGCAATCAACGCCTACGAAGCGGGTCTGAAGGCGCTTTTCCTGGGAGGCGTGGGACTGGCAGTGCTTGTTGTGGCAATTCAGGCGGGGACTGGGTGGAAAGAGGCGGTGAATACAGAGGCTGCCACAGGAGCCGAAGAGGAGGGGGTGGAAGAGGAAGAAGGTCTGATTGCGGCATTGTAGGGGTCGAAGGACATTGTATTTGTAAATATGTGGGTTTGGACGTTTAGGCTGATGTACATAGGCAAAGCCAGGGTCCCGATATATTCTAGAATGAAAACCTCGCCTGCGACGCCTGAGCTGTCCTGACTAGCTGACGTGGGTCGGGTGATGTAGTGATTATACAAGAAAAAGCAAAACAAGGGCCTTAGGAAACTAGTAATTAGTAGAAGAATCCTTAAAGCAACGTAAACAACTAGTCCCGGAGATAATCCCCTTTTTCTTTACTTCTTAGCGTTTTCGGCGCTTTGTATTACCCCCTGTGACACACATTAGATGGTAAGGAGCAGCCAGTACAGTATGTCTTACGAACGAGTAATATACCATCGGACTTCGAAAGCTTTAGATGTGGGTCAGACACTTTCTTCAATACACACACATGTAAGATTAGTCTGGCAGGTATTTCGTTATCATAGATCGTCGTCATTGGGGGTAGAAAAGCACCAGGGGTATCTATACTACGGGATGTACTTGGGCAAAATTCGAAAAACGCCAGCCATCCGTCTTCCGCCATACCAAATCATTCATTTCCCATGTCACCCCCACAACCTACCTAAATCAAGCACAGCAACAGGTCATCCGGTCCATACCACACCATACCGAATGCCCCTACCATACTCCAAAGCCCAAAATCAGGCCCGCCGAGCGAGCATATACAACATCATCTCCATTTTCCTCAACGCCTTCAGGCGCTATCTACCTCTTCCCGTCCTTCTTCGTAGCATACACCGTCGGCATACCTCCCTCCCCCATCCCCACCTCCCCCTGCTGCGCATTAGGCAACGCCCTCTCCTCCCCCTCCCCCATCAACTTCCTCAAACTCTCCGTCTCCACCCTCCTCGCATCCTCCCTCCCCTCACTCAACCTCTGCACCGTCAATCCAATCAACCCAATATGATAGCTCAGCGGCACATCTTTCCTGTACCCCAACACCTCTGGCGCCGCGACCCCCTCCCTCAGATTCTCCAGTTTCGCTTGGATATCCTGGAGTTTGAGTAAAGTGGCTGAGACGTGTGCTTCCGCGACTTTCCGGTACTGCGTTACGTGCGAGAGCACGTCCAGCGAGTCGTCAAACGATTTTCTCTGGGAGACGTTGCCGCCGAGTTTGGACCAGAGGGTCGAGAGAAGTTGTTCCTTGTCCCGGCTTACGACCATGCCGTCGCGGACTGCGAGGTCGGCGATGAGGTCGAGGCGGTGGTCGAGGCTGTTTAGGAGGATGAGGAGACCCTCGGCGTTGGCGATTAGGGCGCTGATGTCGTCTTTTGTCATCGAGACGTGCGTGACGTATTGGTTGAAGATTTGTTCTTCGAGACTTGGGGGCTGGAGATAAAGACACTCAGGGGATTGAGGGTTGATGCTATCCGCGGGAGGAGACCTGTTGAGGAAGCGTGGTCTTCGATGCCGGAGAGGATTTGCATGGTCCAGCGATTTGTGGATATTACTTTGTCCATTGTGTGCCCGATTTTGGAATTGTAGCGCGTCAGATCTGCCGATGCGTCGCGTGCTTGCTGGATGAAGGACTGGAATTCGACTTCCAGCTCGGAGCGTGACGGGAGTTTGGAGTATTTGACACGCGTCTTGAGATCTCGGATGCTGGCTTCGCTGCGCTTCATGGCTTGCGGGAGGGAGAAGCTGTGCATGGAGGCGGAGAGCACTTCTTCGAAGGTGGATTGTACGGTCATGAATTCTTCGAAGGCGGGTTCGTGTCTCTGGGTAGCGCAAAAGGGGAGGATGTACGAGGAGCCCCGGATGCCGCAGAGAGGGGAGAGAGCAGTTTGGACGGTTGCGGAGATGAAGGTGGACACATTCGATGTGACATAGAGCACCGCGAAGACGACACAGAGCACCGCGAAAAGGGGCTTGAAGAACTCGGCGGCCATGCCCAAGGCAGAGAGCGCGTATTTCAAGGCGGGATACACCACGTGATTTAAAAGCAGTCCAGAGACGTCGGCAACAGTCGTTGGACTCTTTTTGTGCTCTTGTGGCTCTTCGGCTGACATTGAAGGTCGTTGATGTCGGCTTCGATTCGGCGTGGAGTGGACGCTGCTGCTGTGGCTACTTCGCCCTGCTGTGCGAGGTTGCATACGGACGCGCATTTGAGAGTTTCGTAAAGGAGACCCGGTGTAGTCGGACATGGAGGGCATTATGAATGAAGGCTCCAGGGACTCTGTGCGTGCAGAATGCGGGCCTGTGCCCTTGGATCGCGGACTGGACATGGGCGATTGTGAATGTCGGGGACCCGACACAATGCGGTTCGCCGGCGTCCTCACTGGCGTGTCCTGGGGTGTTCGTGACGAAGCTCTTGTCGTACGCGGCGGTAAAGGCGTAGCTATATCCTTCTCTTCTTGGAGTATTTCCTCGTGCTCGCTGTCGCTGCCCGTCTCGGATTCGAAATCGGATGCGGAGTGAATAGATGCGCCTCCGTCCGATTCATATTCGGCGTCTCCCCACGAGTCTCCCAAGCTCCCCCGCATCTTTCGAGATCTTGCGCCGTTCATGGCACGTGGTGAAGACTTTGGGGACAGGAAGGAAGCACAGATATGACGTAGATAACTGCAAACGGGCCTGAGGAGAAGAAGATCTTGAAATTGAAGGAGGGCGGGGTGTAATGAGAGGGACTAGGAATAGAACGGCACTATCGTCAAGGTGATTGTATCAAGCATAGAGGAACAAGAGGAGGCTGGGATGAATGAGCGTTCGTTCCAGGTGTGACGTGTTGCGCTCCAATCAGACGTCGAGCGCGGTTTCACGTTGAAGGAGAGCTGTGGCAGTGGCAGTGCATGTGCGCCACACCTGCGCCACATATCAGAACCTAACCGGATGGGATATCGAAAAGCACCCAGTGCGATTATGTTTGCAGCAAGGGTTTCTTTTCTGTACAAAGTGTAGCCAGAGAAGAGTGTGCACATCCCGCTGGAATCTGCTTAGGGAACATGCCAAGGCACTAACCCAATCAATCGATATTCAACTTCGTCTCAGGAACAGACACCAGGTTTCTCGATGCCACCCCCCCGCAGCGCCTTCGCCCTCCTCAACGCCTTCAAACGCACTCAATTGGTTTCTACGCATATCCGATGCCATGAGAGACTCTTCGTCCGGACTTGTTCCTCCCATGGACCCCCGCTTCCTTATGAATGGATGACACCCGCCGTCGACCCTAATCCACAGCCCAAACCCGACCGTAAATCACAGCTCAATCCCCCAACACCCGAACCACCAATTCCCCCGACCGACCACCGAACCCTCGCACAAACTCACGACCTCTTCATAACCTCCCCGTACAGCCCAGGCTCGCCTCTTCTGCTCCCCAACGGCGCATACCTCTTCCAGAAGTTGCAGGCATTTCTTCGCGCACAGTATCCCCAATTTGGGTTCAAAGAAGTCATAACACCGACAATATACAAAAAATCATTATGGGAGAAATCGGGGCATTGGGATAACTATGCAGAGGATATGTTCAGTGTACAGGGCCGGGGTGCTACTGGGGACACGGAGAATGCGGACGTGGGTCAAAACGAAGAGTTTGGACTGAAACCTATGAACTGCCCGGGACATTGTCTCCTATTCAGCGATGAGATTAGGAGCTACCGAGACTTGCCTATTCGATTTGCCGATTTCAGCGCTTTACACCGGAACGAGATATCAGGAGCTTTGTCCGGATTAACACGAGTGCGGCGGTTTCATCAGGATGATGCTCATATATTCTGCCGACCGGACCAAATTCTAGCCGAGATTGAACAGACCTTGAAGTTCGTAGGCATGGTGTATGATACTTTTGGGCTGGGACCATACAAGCTGCTCTTGTCTACCCGACCACAAGATCACTTTATCGGAACCGTGGAGGAGTGGGATCGTGCGGAAAAGCAGCTTGCTACTGCACTTACGAATAGCGGAAGGGAGTGGTATCTGAACGAAGGCGATGGAGCTTTCTATGGTCCCAAGATCGACATCATTCTCAAAGATTCAAACGGGAAAGAACATCAAACAGCCACCATCCAACTCGATTTCCAATTACCACAGCGTTTTGATCTGCAGTACCAAGCCTCACCAGAAGAGATCATGACGGGAACCAAATCACCAAGCACAGAAGGCTTAGACCCCGCAAACCGCCGACCCGTCATTATACACCGCGCCATCTATGGCTCCCTGGAACGCTTCATTGCCCTCCTGATCGAGCACTATGCGGGGAAATATCCCTTCTGGCTATCTCCGCGACCTGCCATAATCCTTTCTCTCAACCAAGATCCTAAGACTCTCAAACACGTCTCCTATCTCCAATCTGTACTCTCGGGACTAAAGCTCCCGCAAACAGAGTCAGACGAATATGCAAGTCCACTCCCTCAATCACTCTCTACTGTACATCTTCCCATCGACGTCGATATATCGGCTCGGGGTTTGGGAAAGAAGATCACGGCAGCGAAGAAGAAGAAATACAATCATATCATCGTTGTCGGCGCGGAAGAAGTGCAGAGTGGAGGCATGCGATTGGAGGTTAACCATCAACCGGACAAGCCCACGATAAAGGAGGTCTTGGGAGCTATACTTGGGCGGGAACTTGAAGAGGCGGAGACGGAGCGGAAAATTGTGGTTAATATGGACCCGCAGCAGGCTAGATCGTACTTTGAAGAACTGGTGAACAGGTTCATATGAGAAGAATGTAGGGCCATGTATATTCCCTTGTTGCATGTTCTTTACCCCACCGCTGGATCATGCGCAATCAGAACATCATTCCAACGCGAGCGTTCATACCTATATCTCCCCTCTTCGGCTCGTATGCTCACTGGGATCTGCATAGAACCTGACGCCTTAGTTTCCTGACATACCTTTTTCTACCTCCCTGGATAAATGAAACATTACCAATACTTCGATCCCTTTGTGCATAGGTGACTGTACACAAGTTGACCTCCCGTAACCGAACTTTCACGTGACCGAAGTCCTTCACCGTAACCATGAGGCTGCCTACGCATGGGCCTGGGCTGTTTCCTAAGCTGGCCACCGCCTAGCTTCCCGAACAACCCAAAATCTCAAACCTCCGCGTTGTGTTTGCCCTCGCTATCGATAATTGCCATTCGTCACGATGGCGTCGAGCAGCGACATGACCAAAGCCAAAAAGCCGGTAGAACCGCTTGTTGAAGTCCCGGCCTGCCCTTTCGCCACAACCGTCTCACCGTAAGTATCAGACAAGGTGGCTTGGGGAGGAGCCACACAATGATTTCTTCGCTAACCCTCACAAGCCTCGATTATGGAGACATTATCACAGTAAAGGCCAACAAAGACACCTCCACTCGAGAGTTCCGTATCCATGAAGGCCTCCTTACTCACTTCTCTGGGTACTTTCGCGGTGCCTTGAAGAATCATTGGATTGAAGGACAGGCGAAGATCATCCAAATGGATGTGGAAGAGGTGGTTCTCGAGATGTTTTATTGCTGGCTCTATTCGAAGAAACTCTACTTCAGTAGCCCAAAGGGAGATGCCGATGCCGATATTCCGCTCGACTTCGAGGATATCGTCGACGCGTATATATTTGCCGACGTGCAGGTAATTCCACAATTCGGAAACGCTACACTTGACCTCCTTTTCCAAAAGGTCACGCAACGCTGGAAGTTTCCCTGGTGGGTGTTGGATGTTACATACGAGAAGACCACCGAATACTCAAAGTTGCGCCAATTTTTGGTGAACAATGCAGCAGATGCCTACAATTTCGGTGGTATGCGGGAGAACAAGCATTGCTACCCTAGGGACTTCTTGGTTGACGTAATCGAACGGCTAAAGGATCAGTCAATCTATCCTGGACAAAGAGCAGACAAGGATGGCGACAAGTATGTCCAGCAGCAATGCAAGGGTATGTGCAAGTACCACGACCACTCAAATCTAGAGAAAGTGGGAGCTCCCACAAAGTAAGTCAATAACCATCCTCACCCAATCCAAGTACTCATGAATCTTCAGCGACTGAGTGCGTACAACCAGAAAACCAGAAACCAACCTCTTCCAGATGAAAGCGAGGGGTGAGTCTGGAATCAACTTCACGGTACATATCCGTGGGATTTACTCACGAGCTCATGGTAGAGCTAAGTCAGATGATGGCCGGCGTTGGCGTTGCTATCACATCCTAACCGATGATAAATTTCTCCTTCCTTCCGAATTCTCGAGGCATCTGATGTGTGTTGACGCGTTCCCGGCACGTCATCAGGGCTGAGCTTCAACGTCTCGAAGCCGACAGACATTGTAATTTGAAAGAAAGAGAACGAAATGATGAATACAATCGTAGCAATAAAACATACATTTCCAATACACCTTGTGTACGACTGTCCACTGGCAATCTTTGTCACGGTTCATCGACGCGTACCTCTGGTCGATGTCGAGTTTACCATTAGTTGTGACTTCCGTTCAATATAGCACACACTGCCACTTTCTTCCTTGGTAGCTTTGTCCGTTCTCACTTTTGAGCGGGACCTTTTAACTCGTAGTCATGCTAAATCTTGACAGGATGAATAGGCAATCCCAACCCATGGGCTAACATGAAGGGCTTGCCTCATCAGAAGTGGTCCGATAGTATCTTTCGAGTCTTTCGAACTGGCAACTATGGTTCCCGCTAAATTTCTGAGGGGCTGTCCTGTAGTGGAGGCTGGCATCATTTGTATGCTTTTTGACTAACTTCTCCATCCTCTCAGACCGTACTTCATTCCAGCACCCGCAATCCACACTTTTTTATTTAATATGCCTAATGAGGAAGACTCGTGTGCTTTTCGACTGAAATCCAAATCCTTCTGACCCATAATTCATTCATCGCTAGCAATGCACACTTTTTCAGACTTTTTTCCTAGGTTAATTACACATATCCGCTGTGAGAAGAGAGGCTGTCGTTGGCGATTGGACTAAAAAATAACGACGATTTGCTTGGTTGAGACAAAAATGATGTTTCTAAAAAGAAAGTCTCCTGATCATACAGATACCCGCTCACGATATCTGAGGAGGGCCTCAGCCGCTATGTATATTCTACTCACGCTGTCGAATTGTTTTAAGGATACTGAGCTGAGCAGGGCTAAGTCAGAAACTGTGGCACTGTCGAAAGATGTCTGACGATGATTACTGGGCGAAGCCGGCAAGTGTCTGAAATATTACTGTATTGGGTGAATCGGCATTGCGAGATGCGAGATGCGATATAGGGTGATGGAGTCCCAGAATAATGATCGATTGTCCGGTGCTCTCTCAGTAGAACTCAGCTGAATTACAATTCTTATTTAGATGCATCTTTTAACCGTCTCGGAAGCTCTTGAGTGGACGTCTCAGGACGTGACTCGGCTGCGCATGGCGCTTATCGGAGCTAAAGCTCGCCACATACGTGCAATGCATCTTCTTTTCAGCCACCTTAGGCATTGCGGACAGCAGAAGCGTTCTTTGGCTGTTGATGGAGTGTAAACCGGATCGATGCTGCGAGCCTTTGCAATATCTAAGCACCGTGACTCCATTATCTAATCAACGCTATCATCGCGATAACTTACAATCGAATACCGTCCAATACCTTCGGATTTGAATCTAGATATGAGTGAAAAGACGTTCTGGCGGTAAGCTCTCTAACCGTTTTCGTCCATGTGAGACTTGTGCAGTTTACGGTCTGTCTCCGGCGGTAATTCATTGTTCCCCCTCGCGCCAAGTTCACAGGCCCAACCAACGACGATCCACGACGTGGACCCACACCGCACAGCCGCTGCCCTGTGAGACCCTACCGGACACATCCTAGACAAAATGGTCCCCAAAACATGCGCATCCTTCGATTTTAGGTTTGGGCTGGGGGCCGTGAGCGCTGAGGTGGCTTTAAGATTGGGGAGCCGCCGCGTTCCGATCGTGATGACCTCCTCTCGTCTTCATTCTGCGGTAAGCGATCCGTAGCAACCGCAACAGCATGGCACGGCTTCTCCTTCTTTCATTCCTGCTCTCTCTCCCTTTCCGGGTGCTCGCAGACTACGACAAGTTCTATTTCTCTTCCAACGCGACAAACTGGCAATGCGATGGAATATCCTTCCAATGCCCGGCTCCCCAGGTGTGCGCCCACGAGTCCCTTCTCGATAAGTACTACTGCTGCGGCCCTGGAAAGGATTCTGTATGTTGGTCTGGGGCACAGGATTGCGGTGGTTCAAATGGCGCGCCGTCATCGAATCAGGTCGGCTGTGGGAGCGGAGTTAACGCGTTTTGTTGCCTAAATACAAGGTAAGGCGGCTCATGGTTCTTGGAACAGATGGGGTTGAAAGGGGTTGAAAGGGGCTGACATGGTGTTTGCAGAGAAGAATGCACCCAGCGATTTAATCAGATCAATATATGCTGGGCCACTCCACCAACTCCGTTTGCAAACCTTACGGACAAGGAAGTGAATAAGACGTTCTCTTCCCTTAGCTCTGCACGCCCGAAGGCAAGCAGCTACACCTTCGACCTCGCCCAACTCATCGCTTCGACCACATCTTCTTCCTCCTCGACCGCTACACCGTCCGTCCCCAGCTCAGCGTTTCCGTCCACAACTTCCGCCCCCGCATCGTCTACACCCACACAAAGTCAATCTTCGAATAGTGGGCTCTCGGGCGGTGCAATCGGTGGAATAGTTGTTGGAGTGATTGGTGGTCTTGCACTGATCGGTGCCGGGTGCTTCTTCTTCTTCTGGAGGCGTCAGGGTAAATCGAGCCACAACGAGCTCGATGGAAACCCATATACCGGTAATGGCAACGTGCAAGGGTCATATGGACAGCCAGGACAAAACGAAAAGTACGCGCTGCATGAAGCGCCACAGCCTCCACCAACACAACACCCTGTGGAAATGGATGCAACGCAACAGCATCCTGTTGAGATGGCTGGGAACAATCCGCCCAATGTTGCGTAAAAGTCGGCATTTAATGGGATATTAAAAGATGTAGAGCATCAAGGCTTGACCGACGGGGTTGGGGCTTACCCCTCTGTTTGATTGCTTAGTTATTCGGATCATTAACTACGGGACCTGATGACATATCACGAGCAGGAGGATGGATATTTGGACCATCTTACGATTCTTTTTAGCAGTTGCTTCTCAAGAGGTCGGAACTTCTCCGTCCCTTCTCCCCACTCACTCGCCCTTGATCTTCTCTGTGTTCTCTTCCACTCTCTTCCAACTCAAACGGCTCTCTCACATTCTGTGTATCCCAACGTCGTTGGCTCTTGTTTTTGGCTCGCTGCCCCTCCACAACCAAAGCGGAGCCCAGGTGCAGCTTCCCGATCCCTGGACAGCCATGTGATGTCAAGCCGGCCCGTGCCGACTGCGACCAACCGATTGTCTCCCAGATTTTTAACAATTGCTTTCTCACTCACTCCATTCTTTCCTGCTGAAAAGCCCTCCCTCGGCCGGGTAGGCTCACACTGCGCCATTCGTTCCCAGCGCCCGGTTCCGAACTACCTGGGCGTTGAGATCAGTCTAGGTCTGGAGCTGTTCCTGCCTCTTTCGCAATCAATTTTCTACCCACTAGCTCCTCTTTCGGGCCTCGCATGAATTCATCGGCTCGTATTTGATCTCGCTCGGCATTCGGATGAGCATACCGATCATGGCAACTTCAGCGGCGAATCAGTCTGCCTCGAACACAGGAAAGAAGACGGATGGGCCACTGGATGTGGAACATGTGCTCTGGCGCTGAGACCGCTTTCACCGTATGTGCTCCTCATTCGCCACCCGTTCGCTGTGGCTTCACTGACGGTGACAGGCTTGAATATGGAGAGATGGTCACGGTGATTGTCAGTACAGGGGAGAAACAACAGAAATTCCTCGCTTACCACGGCCTTCTTAGCCACTATTCCTCATACTTCAGGGCAGCCCTAACGAAGGAATGGAATGAAGGTAGAACCATGATAGTGAAAGTTCCCGAGGATAGCCCTGAGGTTTATACGGCGTTCTTCCATTGGATGTCACCCGCAAGCTTTACTCCGAGTTCACCGCGGACGGAAAAGTACCCTTCGACTTCCAGCTCATATGCCAAATCTTTGTCTTCGGGGACGTGCGTGGAATTCCAGAGTTGTGCAACGCCGCAATCGATGTGTTGGTCCAAAAGTGTGTTCATGAGTGGTGTATGCCCGTGCATCACCGTGACTATGTGTACGAAAATGCACTGCCATCTTCGCCACTCCGGCGGTACCTCGTTGACTTCGGTGTGGACGGTTGGCGGTGCCGCGACTTCGACCCGTCGTCTTGGAGCAAGGTTGATGACATCTGTCCAAAGGAATTTCTTTTCGAGGTCATCCACGCTTACATGCAATTGGGTGCTAGGCTGCTACCGTCTGCAACCATAACCAAGGCATCCTGGGTCAGCAATCTTATGAATCAAATCGCGGTGTTGTGCAGTAAGAATCACACGCATCCAAAGCATGAGTCCGAGATCGTGGGTTCGGCGTCAAAGTTTGTCACCCTTCCCACTCTCATGATTCAAGCTATCATTCATGTAGATTCTAAGATTTGGGTGGAATGAATGCGGGTTTGAGATAAAGAATGGTATATCAAGGTGGACTCTTGGAGGCTGTTCTAAATCCACAAGGTCCTGGTTCAATATTTCTCACCGCTTTATCGACAATCGAGAGTAGGAAGCATGTGAAGGTCTCAGGTCTATAGGGAAGAAAACTAGACTACGAGGCTTAATGCAATCGAATTTCTGTTATCTGTCTTTTTCTCGATGTGCCAGCATGCGTGTCACAACAACTTGCCCTAACGTGTTCCACCACCGAGCGAGCCACACCACCGAGCGAGCCACACCCACCAAAACCTACCGTGCGCGACCGTACAAATCACGATATATCAACAACCACAAATCGTACTGTAGCACAGAGTATATTATTCAGTATCAGAAGTATCAGAAGCAACCTGTACACAGGTTCGCGCGTTATGCCCTGTGTTGCCGCAGCGCCCACAGCGTCTTTGTTGCGGAGCTGCACCTGCTGTGCGACTACTCCTCAAGGACTCTCTACTAGTTTCCTGCCCACCAGCGCCCTGAGCAGTAGCTAACTGGGCTCCTTCCTCTATTGTCAACGTGCCCTGAGTCTGTATATACTTCTGTTTACGACATTTACTCTTTGCTTGGGCCTTAATTGTCTCGCGAAGCTGAGCAATCTCACCTACTATTAAGACATGTTTGTGCGCTGTTGCTAGCGCGCCTTTCTTGAGCTTCTAAAGCGACTTAATAATAGCAGTTAGTAATAAATTAACGTGCGACCTGATCTTACTACGAATTAGAGTAGATTAAGCCTCAAATTCGCGCGCATTGCTTGGTGTTTGCGACTTCCATAGGGTAGGTTGCTCAGGTAGTTGCTTAGGTGTATAGAGACGCACATTAAGCCTTAATATTATAACATCTAGATCATGCGGAACAAGCCCAGCGCCTCTAAAGGCTCCTCTAATAGTTGCTTCTATAAACGTCTTTATATAGGCTGTTTTAAACGCTAGGAGGAAGTCTGTTTTAGCAATATAGGTGACAGAGCAACGCGCTAAGGCCATAATCTGAGTACTATATACGCGCTTTAACGGCAAGAAGCAGCTAACATTAAGAGGCTATAGTAGATGTAACAAGTGTGTAGGCATACATAAGGTAATAATCTTATAATCTTAACAGATCTTCTTAAATTTAGCAGAGTAGTAGCTGTTATGGCTATTAAGAATAAGCAGCCTGTACCCCCCTATAGTACGTGACTTTGTTAACGCGTTAAAGTGCTCTAGCTACATAATTCTAATGTCGTTATTTATCTAGCCGTTATTACTAACAGTAATAACCTAGTCATAAGGTATAGACTCGTCCTAGTACTATGTAGAGATATAAACCTTGCCTACGTAGACAATAAAGGGTGGGATTGCCCACCTACTAGCGCATATGCTCTTAATGACTATAACCTACTCGTAATCGCCTAGCTAAACTATCTTAGGTTTCTCGCGTCTCTCTAAAGCTGTAATTATAAGCTAAGACCCTATAACCCCTATTATAAAGCTAGATTTGTTAAAATTATATATATCTTTGTCTAGGATGCTATACTTTGCTTTTATGTTAGCTACTAGCCTAAACCACGCGCTAATAACCTTAGGATCCTCTTGTTTCTTCCTTTAATCATTATATAATTAAGTCCAGCGTGTTTAGAGCTCCTCCGTACGTTTAATAAAGCAGTCTAGCTAGTTAATGCTAACTAGCTTTAGCCCTTAGTAGGCGCGCAGGTTGTTGGCCATATCTCGTAGTAGAGCCTTTGAGGGTAGAAAGCCTCTAGAATCTAGGTCAAGTATGCGCTCTACTATTAACTCCTCCTCTAGTAGCGTCAGGTTCTGGCAGTTGGGTAGGCAATCGCGTCGTGATGCTCGTCCGCGGCTTCGATGCCCTAGGGTTGATCGAGGCACTATATAGGCGCGCCCAGCGGCTCGTTGGGAGAATAACGCGTCGCATTTCGTAGCTTTGATAGCAATAGTAATCCTAGCTTCGTTTGAGGTTGATACGGTAGGTGGTGGTTGTTGCATTGTGTTTATACTGTCGCGCACGGTAGGTTTTGGTGGGTGTGGCTCGCTCGGTGGTGTGGCTCGCTCGGTGGTGTGGCTCGCTCGGTGGTGGAACACGTTATTTAGATCACTGGTTTTATGTACCCTTGAGTGATATAACGACTTTGCTGCTAATCCTATAGCTCAGCTTGTATTCGTATAAGGCAGCAACTGCATGCGGGCCAGGCAAACTGAGCGCAGCAACCCATAGATCTTCTTGCTGGAATTATATGGAGATAAATTGAACAGGTAATATTTGTTCGAATGCTCCTATATTTACCGTAAAGGATTAAATGAAGCTGAAACTAGGTGTGGTACAGGTTGCTGATTTTGTATCTCTGTCCCTGCCTTTTCAACAGCCCTGAATACTCGTGCTCTTCTTTCGGAGAATCTTGAGGCAAGTTTTGCCAATAAAGTGCAAAGAACTGTTGTTTTCTAAGCCGTATTTTGACCTGAGCGATCATTGGCCCAATTGCCAACGTCAAACCAGGATTAAGACATCCTAGAAACTCACTTACTCAACAAGGCTAGATCACACGTTAGGCCAAGGCTCAGTGCAGATAAATTGCGGCGCCTAGCTCCCTTCGCAACCAACAATATGTATAGTAGGACATGCTCCCTCTGATTTTCGCGTTCACCCTCTTCATCACTGCCGCCACAACCATGTCCGACGGTCGCAACTGGCCACCCGCCGCCAGACCACCCTTCCGTACCGACATCCCGGAACCCAAACTGGTAGACCCTCCGCCCGAGCACCTGACCGAGGAAGGTGTTTACATTCCACCCAAAATTAGGCCTCACATCAAATTAGACAGTAATCCTGACTACTCCCACATTCGACAGATCTACAACCTTCATGCGGATTATTTTCGCGCTCGTCGTTGGATGCTGCCGTCCTGGGGATGGGTGGGCATAAGGACGTACTATGGACATAGTGAGGATGACTGGGAGAGGTTTCGCAGGAAAGTCTTGAGTGCGTATTATGTATATGAGACTGAGGAAGAGGATAAGTTCCGGATTATTTGGATAGAGGATAGGGAGAGGCTTGAGAATGCGGAGGATGACACCGCGAGAGAGTAAGGCTCACTTAAAGATGCAAAGTCATATCACTTTGCATCAACGTCCAAGACCTCTCTCCCTAGTGGTATCAGATTCGCTGACTTGGTATTTCAGAGTTTTTAAGGAGTGGTTTCTTGAACACAGCGACCCACCAGATGGCATCAACGCAATGATCCCAGTCATCAAGGAAGTGTGGTCGGGATATCAGGAACTGGTATGCTTGGTTGCGGATAAGGAAACCATCGATTCCGTACTTGCAGACACGTCCAAAAATGTCGACGAAAGGGCCTCTATCAAGGTGCTCGATCGCCGTTTCGACGAGCAAGAAATGCGGACAGAAGCACCAAAGCTCGTTGGTCGGTATACGGGCTCGTTCAAGGTTTCACCGTTCTACTTGCCGTCTCTGGACGGGAATCTTTGGGAGGATGATTCGTACGGTCAACCTGGTCATCCCGCTACCTGGTATCTCAGGACTTTGAAAACTGGAGATGGAGTATTTCGTCAAAATAATCATCCGATTGTGATCGAAGACGACGGGAAAGACCCAATCAACTTGGGCGCGGATAGTAGCGATGAAGAAGAGTCAGAGGAGAGCGATGATGGCCACAATGATATTAGGGATGAATTTTAATTATACTTTATGGTATTCTATTCATTATTACCGTTCTCGCAGCATGTCCCAATCTTGCACAATTAAACACCAACACAGACATAGTAGTCTACCCAGAGACCTATCATTCCCGTTAGTGTTTACTCACAATACCAGCGAAATTTTCAAACTTACCTGAGCAGTCAGTCTTCACACTCGGGTTCCACTTGTAGAAATTGGCCAACTCAATCTTGTACTTCGTCGCAAGATCGTAGCAAGTATTTCCCTTCACAACCTTGTGGTACTTTTTGCACTTCGAGTTAATCCCAGACTGAACCGGGGAAGGAACTGTAGACGTGGCGGTAGGCTTCTTCGTTGAAGAAACTTTCTTCGTGGAAGTTGGTTTCTTTGTTGAACTCGCTGGCTTTTTGGTCGAGGTAGCATCGGTCCATCCGACAACACCAGTGCAGACGTAATAGTCCAGCCAAAGATTCGTGCATGTATCTCCGATGGCCGGGTTCCAAGACACGAGCTTTGCAAGCGTGAGACCAGGGTGGTTCTTGATTATGGTTGCACATGTTGTGTCGGACTTGATTAGGCCCCAACGATTGCAGTTTGCTACTACGCCGGCCTGCGTTGGGCCAGGAGGTGGAACAGCGCCTTTTATCGAGCTGACTGCGGCCTTTGTCGTGCCTTTTGCGGTTGTGGGCTTCGGCGTTGTCGTGGGCTTGGTTACGACGGTTGTCTTGGGAACGAACCCTGTTACGGAGACGCAGATCGCGCTGCCGATCCATAGATTCGTGCATTGGGTTCCAATGGCTGGATTCCAGGCGACCAGATTGGCTAAGGTGACGCCGGGGTTCTTCGCTAGGTAAACAGAGCACGTATCACCATCTTGAATCACATCCCATTTGTTGCAGTTGGCTGCGACGCCAGATTGTGTTGGGGCTGGTGGGGTAACTCCGACGGACTTCGTGGGAGTAGCAATCGGAGTGGCCGAGGTGGGCTTTTTGGAGGTGGATCGGACGACTGATGATGTCTTTGAGCTTGAGCTTGTAGTCGAGACTGGGTCTGGCGCGCCCCAATTCTTCTCCAAACAGTACTCGTTGCCGACTACTAGAGCATCGCAGTCGGTGACTTGTGGATTCTAGTCATGTCAGTATGAGACGATACACATCTAGTAATTCTGAGTGAGACATACATAAGCCTTGAACTGATCGACGGTAATGGAACCAAAATCAGCCAACGTTTGGCAAGTATCACCTACGTAACTTCAGTGAGCAAGCCACTCATAAGTAGACATGAGTGCTGATCAAGAACTTACTGTCGATTGCCACAAGGGTATAGGTGCAATCCTCGACAAATCCTTGTCTCTCTGCGCATCGTTGTTAGTATGGTGATGATAAAGATCGGCGGGACTGGATTGACTTGCTATTCAGGACTGCAAGTCTTCCCCCGGTTCGAGCAAAGCCAGCACTTGCAAGCGTAAGGAGAATGAGCAACCCGTTTCGTCCGAAAATCATCTTGGAAGCTGTGCAGCGTACCGTGCCTGTCGCTTTACCATGGCTTCGAATATGTGCTTTATATATATCATTCGATCTAAGAGGATATTCGCCCACCTCCACTAGACTACACTATTGGTAGCGAGATTGAGATACATCTTGGGCCAGCATCATGTTGTGGTAAGGTTAGCCATGTTCTAACACGGCACTATACAAACTATACAAACCCTGCTCCTTGGCACGGGAGTCGTTCGTAAGGCAGAATCCACGATACGACGGGAGTGGAGATATCCGTATCCGTAGCCATACGCCAAATTAGTCTTTCGAGATGATCGGCGGAGCGTCTGTACAACACCTAAAAAAAGCGCATAACTTCTTCTTCTGGACTCTGGCCCCTTGCGGGTGAGCAGATATCGTCCCTGGCACTAATCCGTCTTACCCGAATGCTTGGCGCCGGGACGAGAATATATGAAAGTGCCGGACTTGGTAGAGGAAGGTAATATATTGTACTTAGCTAAGCGGGTACGGAAGCCCCACTACACGCGTGATAGAACGCCTAGCCAAGACTACATGGGCTGAGGCGGCCGCTCCGACATTCGCATTAGGAAATAAAATCCCATTTCTTATCCGACACTTGACGGGATACATGCACTCCTGAATCCTTCTCTCGGAGAGTAGACGACAAAAGGTGTTATGGTCTTGAATTGGGTGAGACGCCAATACAATACTTCCGGGAGTAGGCCACTTCGACCACTTGCAGCTGTTGGAACACTCTAAGATGTTAGAGGTGTGGCCTCATATGCTACGATCCGTGCTCAAAAGACAGTTTTCAATTTGACGCACATGGTAAGTAAAAATAAACAGCAAGCAAGGACCTTATGCTACAGAAAATACATGTGATAGCAAACGAACAGTTCGTAGCGCAGGAAAAATTTCCTAACGAATTCTAAAACCTAGGATGCAGTTGCTAATTTCTGCACACAGTAGGATGTTCCAAGCTGCATCTTCTTGCAGTCACTTTCAACGGATGGGTTCATCTCATAGAACTGAGCAATGGTCAACTCGAAATTGTCCAGAATCGCGGCGCACGTGTCTCCTTCCATGACGCTCCAATAGACTCTACAGTTCACAATCGTGTCCGCTGGTACGACTGTAAGGGGGTCGTTGTTTTCGTTGCCTACTTTGGGGACTGTTTCAAGTATATCAGTATACTGAATTTCGATTCAAGGCTGGCGAGAGTACATACCTGAATGGGGTGGGGCGAGTCCTGTGCAATATCTGACTCCAGGCTGAACGAAACATTCGCCGGTTGTATCGAATTGATTCTGCGCTTCAGGGTTCCATGACAGGAACTCCTCAAAAGCAGCCCAATGGGCTCTCGCAAAAGCAAAACACGGCATCAGAGGTGTCTCTGCCGTAAAGTTGCCTACAGGGGCACTCTCGTAACTCGCGCAATCTGAACGTGTGCCATTTGCGAGGGGTTGTGGCGTTGAAATGGCGCCTGGCCAGGTAATAGTCGCTTTTGGCATGTTCCAGAAATTCGGCAATGACGTTGACACAGGTGTACCGCTGAAATAAGATGTAATCGAGCCTACAGGGCGTATACAATAGGCGAGACCAATCTCCAAGTTCGTGCAGTCCGCATTCACTCCCGGATTCAGGAGTCGGAAGTCATTCTCAGTGATGGAATTCTTCATCAGGACGGCCGCGCAGTTGTCGCGATCACCAATAGTATAATATTGACCACAACGGTCTGTTACGCCGTTCGCGACATTTCCCGGTACAGTACTATCAGGGTATAAGAATCGAACACCGTAAAGCAGATGGTTGCGGTTTCGCTGTGACTTACGTAGGAGTGGGAGCTGGACCGGGTGTGACATGAGCGGTGGTTGATGGTTTGTAATCACCGCCAGGATTGTTTACGCAGATTGTAGTCCCGAGAAGATCAGCGAGATTGCTGCAATCGCTCCTGATATTTGTGTTCCAGGATACCAGCTGCATCTGGGTAAACTTGGAGACACCCAGAGATGCGTACTTGCTTGCGATGGAAGAGCAAGTCTCATTCGCTTGAACCGTATATAGTTTGCAAGACTTCTTCCGGATGCAGAGAACAGTACCCGCGGTTGGAGAAGTCTTACAATCTGCGATTACATTGTTGTTTGACACAAGCAGCTCGTTGACCGTAATACTGTTCGTACTCGCAATAGATTTGCAGCTATCGCCGGCTTTGACCGTGTACTTTGCACCGCTGCACGTCGAAGCGGTCGGTGTGGGCGATGGAGAATTTCCACTGGGAGTGACATTGATGGAAGTTGGCTTCACATATGAGTATGCAGAAGTGCTCTTGCAGCTCGCTGTCAAACTTGAATGTAATGAACTGAGCTCATTTGAATAGCCCAAAGGACTCTTCAAGTCCGCAGTGATATCGGAAAGATAGCAGTCATTGCACTGATTTGTTCCATTTGGCGGGTAGAAGGTGGGCAATCCGTTGGTATTGGTAACATTAAAGGAGGCGTACCAAATGTTGCAGTAATCCCGGGTTGTACTTCATTATTTCAATCAGATGAATATCTACTGGCTCTGAGTGCAGGATGACATACCGAGACTTTCGACAAACATTATCGACCGTGGATAGAGTCTGATCTACTAGAACAACGGGCTGGTACCATAGCCCATTTGACTGTTGATATGCATATGAACCGCAGGAATCTGCGACGGGCTGACGACGAGCTGTCAATGCCGCCTTACACGCTGTAGTGCAGACGGTGTCTAAATCGGATCGGGTATAAAACCTAAGACGCGGGTTGCGTGTTAGCATCGTTCTGCGAAGACGGAGGACTAAAAGCTTCGTCTTTTCCTAGTGGCATTCCAGCTTTTCTGCAGCTTCGCGCGCGTGACTTCGCGAGAATAATTTGCGCTAAGCTTTCAGGCAGTGGGATTGAACAGCACTTACTTTGTTCGATCCAAAAGACGAATAGAGGAGTCACAGGTGTATGTAGTGTTCAATGCCTGTAGACATGCCTGTGGAGCATCCGCAAGGGGATCTAGAGGAAATTGAAGCAATGCAACAGCTACGCAAGGAATAATAGCAGCAATCGCAAAGAGAGTGAATCGTAACATTGTGGGAAACAAAGGTGAAAAACAAATGAATCCTAGAAACCTCTGGACATAGCCGCGGGCTTCTCGAGATATCCATAATCCCACGATTCCAAGGTATTTTCACAAGCATTCGGCCCCTGGGTGTTACCCTTGTTCGGTATCGAGGCCCGAATGCACGAACGTTGACCAGTGTTCGGGGACAGAAAGTAGGCTAAGCCCAAGTAGGTAACCAAGCTGGCTAAGCCCTTTAGTGCCTTGGCAACCTAGAGGCTCCTCGAACGGCCCCAGCCCTCCTCCATGTGCGCCTTATCCCGTCCCGCTCTGTCAATTCTGGTTAGCCGGCAAGGTGCGCAGCCTCGTCACGCCAGCTATGGGGCAGAAACTTGGCTTGGAGCGGCGCGCGGCACTTGAGTAACTCAAGCTATACCGTATTCTACCCTTTTCCGATTTCACCGGGCAGGCACACAAGTCATCTTTGTGGACACGGATGACATCTTCAATTCCACGCCTGATATGGTGGCTTACAATGTGAGTTGATTTGTTGGGCCGAACGAAGGAAATTGGTTGCGGTGCAAATGATCTGACTGGTGTTGTTAAAAATAAAGAATTGCATATATACTACCTATGGTGAGAGCGTTTTGGAACTATCCCGAAAGCTATGGATCGACACAAGCGTAACATTCGAGGCTTCGTTCATTTGTCCATTGACCAAGGCAGACTCCACGGTCCATGCAAACTTCGTGCTTCTGAATTGCGTCTTGGCAATTTCGCGGACTCCCAAGGTTCCGGGAGCTAAAAATGGCAAGAGTGAGTATCTGAGTGGATGCGTTGAGATTAATCGATAGCGTAAGGCACCGTACCTTGCATATACAATTGACGAGGGTTCTTCCTCGGGAGTTCGCTACCGGCGCCGCAGCTTGGAAGACATCCAGAAGATATCACGCCTCGTAGATCTCTCAAAGCCATTGCCCACAATTTCTCCTGTGGTTCATTTTTTCATGCACCGCACGTCTTTGTGCGTTAGAAAACATGCAGTTTCACTGCGTCCAATTTATTATTCCTTTCCTTCTACTGTCCTCACATTCCTTAGGGTTGCACCTTGGCCAGCCTGGCCACCATCATGGCGTTCACACGCACTCCAAAAGACAGAATGCGACGAATTCTTCCAATGTTGATCCGAGTGTAATGCCCTTAAAAGCCGAGAAGATTTCCTTCTTCGCAAATGCTCCCGAGACGTTTCTAATGAGACAACCGTGGAGTGCGGAAAATGACACAGGTATTTTTATCCACTTATCTTCCAGGATTTTCAATTAACCACTTTTTAGAGGCCAACCTGCATCTCAAGTTTGCCCCCGCGCTCGACCTCGTTTCTACAACCGCAACAACCTCAAATGACTACACTTGTAGTTCTAAAAAGCCATGCCGTAACCACGCTGCATGCTGCAACAGTTAGTCTTATCATTTTAATAGGACTCGGATCTTCCGGAAACAAATACTGATGGATGATATGCCTAGGCAAGACTGGCCAATGTGGATTCGGGCCAGACTACTGTGGATCAGGCGTCTGCATTTCTGACTGTGACGCGAAGGCAGATTGTGGGCAATATGCAGCAAAGGGAAAGGAAGAATGCCCTTTGGTAAGTCTGATACCGAATATTTTTCATCAATCATGCCTATACTAATGAACCCATGTAGAAAGTCTGCTGTTCGGAATTCGTAAGCTACTCTGGCGCATCCTTCAAGAAACTTTGTGTTCCTTTTCCTCTGGTACAGCTCTGACTGAAGTCTTAACAGGGCTTTTGTGGGACAACCAAAGAATTCTGCGGAAAGGGATGCCAAGGTAACTGCGGCACCCCAAAGGCTTCTGGGAGACGGGCGAAGAACCCCCAAAGCCGAGTCATTGCCTACTATGAGGCTTGGTCTCCTGCCAAAGCATGCGGCAGCATGGAGCCCGAGGATATTCCGGTTGAAGGCCTAACACATCTCAATTTTGCCTTTGCATACATCACACCGAACCAGTACGATATCGTGCCCATGGACAGTCGAACACCAGAAAATATGTTCACTCGGGTAACTTCGGCAAAGGAGAGGAATCCAAGACTCAAAGTTTTTGTCGCATTGGGAGGTTGGACTTTCAGCGACAACGGAACGAATACCCAGGCCGTTTTCCCAAGTCTGGTCAAGACACGGCCTGCACGTTCACGATTCATAGGCAACCTTGTTTCCTTCATGTCTCAGTATGGATTTGATGGAGTTGATATCGATTGGGAATATCCTGGAGCTGGGGGTAAGTGTTTTTGGATCTTTTTGGTGTTATTTCTGACAATTTCCAGATCGAGGCGGAACTCCAGATGATGCTAAGAACTTTGTCCTTCTGACTCAAGAACTCCGTTCTGCCTTCGATGGAGAGGGCAAGGACTGGGAATTTAGTTTCACAGTACCGACGAGTTATTGGTATTTGCGATGGTTCGACGTGAATGGGATGGCTAAATACGCCAACTGGATCAACGTTATGAGCTATGACTTACACGGTAAGCCAAAGTCTAGCTCTCCTTTTCAGTATACTGTCTTGGCTTCAGTGTAAGATCTCTTCTCAGTTCACTTGAGCGGTACTCCAGACTTGCTGCTCTGTGCATGAGGCTACACACGCAGTCGTAATAGCTCTCTTCCTTGAGTCATACTAACATGCCATTGCCTAGGCGTTTGGGACAAGAATAACCCCATTGGGAGTATCGTTAATCCTCACACCAATTTGACCGAAATCGACGAGGCTCTCAAGCTTCTCTGGCGTGTTGATATTCCCCCTGAAAAGATCGTTCTCGGTATCGCTTTCTACGGTCGCAGCTTTCAGCTGGCCGATGGTAGCTGCACAAAGCCCGGCTGCGCCTTCGCTGGCCCTGCGGCTAAAGGCATCTGTACCGGCGAAGAAGGTATTCTGTCCTACATGGAGATCCAAAACATTCTCCAGCGGACAAACGCCAAACCTATTTACGACAAGACCGCCGGGGTTCAGTATGTGGTCTTCAACGGCAACCAATGGGTATCGTACGATGATGTCAAGACCATACGGCAGAAAATCGACTTTGCGAGACAAAATGGCCTATCCGGGCTTATGACCTGGGCAATCGATTTGGACGACGGAAAGAACTCTTTGTTGAAAGCCATGTCGGGAAAGTCTTTCAGTGGCAGCCAATGGGGAAACGTTGGCTTAGTGCTTGGCGACGGTTCTTCGATTGGCTCCAAGTGCAAACTCACTGACTGTCACAAGCGGGGGGAGATGAGTTGTCCAAATGGTTACCTCTTCCAGACATTCGCCGGCGTCGGCAACGCATACTCCTTCGGCGATTTTTATGGCATGGATTGTCCCACGGGGTCACAAACTTCACTCTGCTGCCCTGCGGACCATAATCCCGACCGAAGCCAATGCAAGTGGTCGGCATGTGGATGGCCCTGCGACAAGGGAGAGACTTATATCATGAGCGATTGGGAAGGAGACGATCCGAAAAAAGCGTGCTACCCCAAGAAGGGGAATAATTACCGGAATTATTGCTGCAAAGTGGACAACATGAAACAATACTACGATTCTTGCCGATGGAGCGATTGCGCCAAGGATCCGAAGTGCGGGTCGGGTGCGATTAAAGAATTCACCGAGGAGGTTGTCACTGCATATTCGTGGACAGAGGGGTCCGGTGATCTGTGTCCCCGGGAATTCTGCATTGGAGATGACTGCAATTCGAAAAGTGTCAAGTTATGCTGTAAACCAAAGGTATGTGGAAGTCTCATTCAGGCGGTTGTGTCATCGAGGCTGACAGGTCTCTCCACCGAAATCACTCTGTCCGGTCTTGAATTGGAGAAACTAGGCTGACGTCGTATCTTAAACATCTAGAAAGTTGAATCTTGCAAGTGGAGAGGCTCGCCCGAATCGGCCGGTGGCATAGGCATGCCTGGCGACACATGTGACAACAATGAATGTCGCACGGGAGAAATTGTTTTCGACCGAGCAATGGCAGGGTAAGCGCCAACTCAATTCATAATCAGGCTTCGTGTTTGAGACAACTGCAGCGATGTCTGGAGTGTCGCTTAGATGGCTACCTAGAATTGTTGCAGTAGATCCACAACCAATGCCAGATTGTAGTACTGTTCTCTGCTCGAAAACCCTTTGCTAACCTCTTAAACCCTCAAATAGCGACGATCCAAAGCACCCCTGCTTCACAAATTCTCCGAAAGTTCTCTGCTGTACACCAGGCGAGAATGCTGCAGATAATTTTGACATCGATCCGGCACACCTTGTCCCGCAGGATCTGCGGGAAGGCAACGATATCAGAGTCGGGAGTCACATAAGTGCTCTTACACCAAAAACCGCCGAATTCTTCACCTTCATGAGTGTAATAGGGAATAAACAAGACGTTATCAGCTTAGATAAGCGCGACGGATCTCATTTTGAGTTCTTCGACTGTAAGAGCACCTCTGGGAACCAAACAGTCAAGGTCATCTGCACAGATGGTACTGAGAGCTCCAATTGCGACGACATTAACGAGGGCGGACTTTGGGGTACAGTTGTGCGGTTGCCTGAGGGGTGTGGTCGCAGCCGCTGGGCTCGAGCTATCGCTATGACGGAGGCCCCCGATCAAAACATACCAGGACATCTGAAGAAAAGAAAGCTGCCGGCGACAGCCAAGGTTCAGGAGTTCACTTTCGATTACAACTTCAAAGAGTTGAAGCGAGCGTCCAGCAAAATCGCTTTCCGAATCGATCAATCGAACTTGAAGAACTACTGGAGCAATGTTGTGGATTCTCCAGCAAAGCGCGACGAGCGACCGCACGAGAAACGCGAGCTGGAGGAACTCAAAGAGTTTTTTGCAAACCAAACGGACGAGTCTGGGTTGCACAATAAAACTCCGCATGAGTTGTATGGCCACTACAGGCGTTGGCACGGAAGTGATGCTGGCGAGTTTGCCGACAGTAAGCCAGTTGTCAATCTATTTGAGAAGTCGTTACTGACGAGGAGCAGAGGCTACAAGTGGTGATACAGGCGGATTCGAAAGGGCATTCGACTTCACCATTGCCGACCTCGATTATGGATTCCGCGACGAGTTGACGTGCACATATGGCAAGAACAAGTACCAAGCTGTTGGGGAGATCAATGCCCTGGGTAAAGTCACCGGTAAGATCAAATTCGGTGCCACAATGTACGGTGAGCTGTGGCCGAACTTCGGCTTTCGAAATAGCTACGTATACATGCGCGGCTCTATCAAAGGCGATTTTGCCCTCGATGTGAATTCCGACAATATCTGGGACTACACGTCGGAGAATATGGAATTTCTGAAGCCATTTGACATACCCAAGACGAGGTATGAGATAGATGGTATTGGAGAGATCTTTCTCTATGCCGGGTAAGCGTACTTGGTGGTCTTCTCTAAATCACATTGCTTACAAGTACGCAGAGCTAGAGGCAAAGCATATGCCAAAGGCGAGTGGAGTGGCAACATCAACATTCCTTGGAAGTGGCAGACTAAAGCCATATCGCTGACAGTCCCATCGAACGCGAAAGTCCCGGACTCCGCCGATTTCGAGAAGGATGGAATGGGAGCTGGTGCGTCCGTCTCCCCCAAATACGCTCAGGGAAACGACAAACTCCAGATGGCTGTATCCATAAAGCCCTATGTTGGACTCGGCTTTGGAATCGGAGCGGGCGACCCGAAAAAGGAATCAAGTGACTTCTTGCATGTCGCTGGACTCGAGATGGAGACCGAGATCAGGAGTGTGATTGACGTGACGCATAATTCCGACCTCAAAAAGGTCTGTGTTAATGTGTATGGGCAGGTGGGTGCTAATGGGGTTGCTATAGCACCGTAAGTACCACCGGAATTCTCACTCCAACGGTTGTGAATTTAACGTTTCGCTAGGCTGGCTGGCTGGCTCCTCGGAAAAGACCGAACGGAATATGCTCTGTATCATAGCGAGCTTGTAAGGATACACGAAGAGGTGAGAAGCCCCTCGCTACGCTACCTTCAGCTTGTGAATATGGCTAACAACATAAATCTACAGTGCTTCCCCACTGGAGAGATTGGCAAAAGAGCTCTGCCCCGCGGCTTACCGATCATCTTGGACGACGGAACTGGACCGGATCAGCACCTGGCGAAGCGCGCGGGTAACGGAATTTCCTGCAGGAATGATAAAGCCAAGGTTGACCAGGACCTTGACTGCTCCAAATGCCTAATGGACAACGGTTTCGCAGCCGACTATGATACAGGCGACATCGTCTACGATACGGATCTCTGCGACGCCGTCAAGCGCGACGGGAGCGAGCAGCATACCCAAACCCTGGCGATATTTCTCCGCAACGAAACCACTATCAATAATGCCACACTGCATGCTCATCTGCACAAGAGAGCCGCTACGAAATCTACGATTCCAAAATGCCAACTGCAGTGGATGTCCGCCAAATATGACTCTTGCTCGGCCTTCCAAAAGAAGACCGGGAAATACTTCTACGACGACTATAATCAAAAGAGCTGCACCGACTTTCGCGTGAACTCGTACTCGGCGTCGCAGAGAAAGGCCAAAGGACAGTACGCAACCGAGCATGTGTATGAGCTCAACTTCATCAAGGAATTCCTCGAATTTCTCCGCAGCGGAGTATATCACGATCAGGCCAAAGAGCTTCGAGGGCCAGGGAAATATATCGGTCTTGGCTGCTCGGACCTGACGGACGTCTTCTTTCTCGGCAACACAGGCCAGAGGATCATCGATGAAATGATGGATGAGCTGGGTAATCGCAACAGACACGACCGTCTTGCGATCCTGTTCAAAGACATCAATGGAATGAAATTCCGTGCTTTGGCGAGCGACACTAGGTCCTCTATCGTTGCCGACAGCACGTGGAAAGCGTCTACATGGCGAGAGAAGTACGCTCATTTGAAAAGAGTTGGAGGTGTGGGTCACTACATGTTACAAACGGACATTGAGACGATGTTCCGCGACGCTCACAATGGGGTTTACGGCGTGCTTCGCAATACCGACAAAAAGTGGGAATTGCAACCTCGATACTCCCTGTGGATGCAACATTTGCTCAAATCTTACAATGAAGGCATGAAGAGTTTCCTACAGACAAGGGCAAAGGAGCTTTACGACGCGCATCAGGGTGGGGCAACGACGGGCTACACCTCGTCTGAAGTGACGACTCTGCAGCGGATGTCGACGAGTGGAACACCTATCAACTTTAATATGTGGTGGAGACGTAAGTTACCTTGAGCATTCTTGAAGTTAGACGACGAGACAGAGTACTAACTTCTTTCTGTAGCGTCGGGCATGAATTGAGTAGAGAAATGCCTTGGAAAGGCAATGAAGGAGGGCATATAAAGGCCTCATTGATATGTACTCGCCTTTGTTATGGAGCAGTGATGTTCTATCTCTAAGATAGGTTGGCTTCGTGGAGGAAGTGACATGACGACTGTGGTTGTGGAGGTTTTATGCATTGTAGATTCTTCAAATTCGAATGCTTTCACAATTGACTAATGGTTTAATGGTCGTGCTTTAAATGCACAGCTCAGTATGGAGCGGTTCGCACTGTTATAGACAGTGGATGCATGACTCAATGTAAGCCAAGGACGGTAGCAACTCGAGTCAGCAAGCCCCAACTCTTCTTCAACTCCCTCCTCCCTCTACCCATACACAGCGGACCCCAGTGCACCCCGAGTTCAATTGCAACCGCTTCTTGAGATGTCCTGATGAAGGAACCCTAATCCTATATTTCATGAAGGCAAACAGAGAATGGGATATCTATAAGTAGCGATAAAATTCTCTCTGGATCAGTAGCTAACAAAAGCCTCACAGTTTCCCTATCCAAATACTCCGTGCCACACGATCTATCCTCGTCGCTGATATCGATTTAGCTCCCACGCGGGCATTCTCCCGACGCGGAGGTCTTCGTGTGGGCTTGCATGCGATTGGGCACTCGACGGGATCTTGATGCACCCCGACTCGACGGGATCTACAGACATGGGCAATCCGTGGGTCTGAAGGACAGCTGGCGAACCGCAGCAGAGGCACGCTTCGGCTCGCATGCCACAGGGTGCGTGAAAAGCGCTCTGCATGCACGAATCAGATGCCTGTTCTCATGCTGGAGTGACATGGGAGCACTACATAAGGCAAGTGCGCATGAGGACAATCGCCTCCAAATGATGCAAGCAGTCCAGAGCAGCACTTCCCTGGTACTTCGCCGCTAGTTTGATTCCAGGGCTGAAAAGCTCATAAGCCAGCCCGCACCCAGAGCTCCAGATCTGCGAATGTATTCGCGTCTTGTTCAGCGACAAGCTTCTCAAATTGACATCTAGGCGCTGGGCAATTGACCCCTCTTCATTTCTTCAGCTTTCGAATTTGAGCGCAAAGTGGCCTCTCGCAGCCTACCTCTCCGCCCAACCGTCGACCCGGTCCCAAGAGCTCAAAATAAGCATTACGACCCAGACTTCGTCGGGGCCAAGCACTCGGGTCCGTGGCATTGCCCCTCTGATGCCCTGATCACAGATCCGCGTGGCCATGGAATGTTTGATTTTGCTTGACTTGGACCATTCAGCGTCGCTGGAAAACGCCGTCTCGCGGTCCGCAAAAGCAAGCTCCGTTTTGTGCTCGCTATCTTGCCGTCGCGAGATACCCTAGCCGCCAAGGTCGGTACCGAGAGCGCCACCCGAGTCCGGTCGATATCGCAATGCCATGGCAGGATTGCGCAAGATTCACAGGCTCTGCGTGCTCCAACTCCCTTCGCGCTCGTCAGCATCGCAGGGTGCGCTCAAAGCGGGTCTCTCAGGAAGGTTGTCTTTCTTTCATGATGAGTTCAGTTCAGAAAGATCCGTCCATATGTTGTGTTCCCAACCATCACAGAAGAAGACCGCATTTTAATATCCCATGTCCAATGCCTCTTGCCCCGTCTCTGCGTCTCCCGCCCCCTCCTCGTATCTAGCGACGCCTCTCTCATACCCCTCTTGCGCCCAGACCTCACAAGCCCTTGGTTGTCGCTCGCAGCGATGCAAATGTCTTGTCCTCCAAGCACGCGATGGCGAGACGAGTGGTTTGGTTCTAGGTCATGCGAGAAAATGCTAAACCACCCATAATGGCGAATGCATTTGGTCATAGGAAGTCACGAAAAAGCAAGCCGCTGTATATTGGATGCGTAAAGTGTGGCAGAACCGGCCCTATTCGGACACTGAGCTTTCGCCAGCTCCCCGCGCCAAGCTTGGAACGACAGGTAGCCTGAGGACATCTCGCAGAAGCTCCAGAACGCCATGCAAACAACTCGCGCACACCCTGTACGGAGGCGTTTGCATGTCATTCTCCTCGGCGACTAATTCTCCACTGCTATAAGTATTCCTGCACTGCGAGCTTGTAGACTCAATTGCACCCCAGGATTCACAGCCATGGCAGGACGATTCTTAGCAAAAGCTCTCGCTATCGACACCGGGAATCGGGAGGAGCGAAAAGACCCAATCCGCTCTGCGGCACACTCCGTCGGCTCTGTTGAGACTTATGTCGAAGCGGAACCGACAACAAAAGAATTTCTCCTGCAGTATCGGCCCACCATTACGGGATTCGTTCACTACCTTCGATCCCTCTTTCCCTTTTGGAATTGGATTTTCCATTACAACTTGACATGGCTCCTGGGAGATTTCATCGCCGGTTAGTTTGTTTCCAGCGCTCGTCCCATACTCGAGCTAATTTTGAGCAGGTGTCACGGTCGGCTTCGTCGTCATCCCCCAGGGAATGGCATATGCTCTGCTGGCTAAACTTCCAGCCGAGTATGGATTGTACACCTCGTTTGTCGGTTTCTTGCTCTATTGGGCCTTTGCAACCTCCAAAGATATCACCATTGGCGTAAGTCTGCCTATGTCTCTCATCCAATCTAGATTCCAGCTAACACACGACAGACTGTTGCTGTCATGTCCACCATCGTCGGCAATATTGTGATCAAAGTCCAGGCGAAGCACAAGGATCTTAAAGCGGAGCAAATTGCCCGGAGTCTCGCTCTTGTATCTGGAGCTGTGCTTCTCTTCATTGGTCTGACCCGATTGGGCTGGATTGTCGAGTTCATTCCTCTCGTCGCAATCACATCCTTCATGACGGGTGCGGCCATCAGCATCGCCGCCGGCCAGGTCCCGACATTGCTAGGCATCCCGAATATCAACAACAGAGAGGCAACCTATAAGGTCATTATCAACACCCTCAAGCATCTCCCTGATGCTAAGAAACTTGATGCGGCTATGGGCGTGACGGCCCTCGCTATGCTGTACTTCTTCCGTATAATCTTCAGCGTCTTGACGAAGAAGGTTCCCTCAAAGAAGAAGCTGTGGTTCTTCCTTTCGACGCTGCGCATGGCTTTTGTCATTATTTTGTACATTCTGATCAGCTGGGCCACCAACCGACACATCAAGGGAAATGTGAAGAAGGCCAAGTTCAAGATTTTGGGCCCCGTCCCGAGTGGTAAGTCAGAATCGAGAAGGATGTTTGCGTTCCTTCTAAGTTAACTGTCTTAGGATTCAAACATCACGGCGTCCCGGACATCAATACCAAGGTTCTTTCAGCAGTCGCGCCGGACATCCCCGTTACCATCATCGTCCTGATTCTCGAGCACATTGCCATCTCCAAGTCTTTCGGTCGTGTCAACAACTACGTCATCAATCCATCTCAAGAGCTTGTCGCTGTAGGTTTTACCAATCTTTTCGGTCCCTTCCTCGGCGCCTATCCCGCCACTGGATCTTTCTCGCGCACGGCTATCAAGTCCAAAGCCGGCGTACGAACCCCTCTGGCTGGTATCTTCACTGCCGTCATCGTCCTTCTAGCTCTATACGCCTTGACCTCTGTCTTCTTCTACATCCCCAGCGCCGCCCTCGCTGCAATCATCATCCACGCCGTGCTCGACCTCATCACGCCTCCCAACGTCCTCTACCAGTTCTGGCAGACATCCCCGCTGGAAGTCTTCATCTTCCTCGCCGGTGTCTTCATCACCATCTTCTCGACCATCGAAAACGGCATCTACTTCACCATCGCCGCGTCCGCCGCGCTCCTCCTCTTCCGCCACATCAAAGCGCACGGCGCCCATGTCGGAAAAGTGCACATCTACCGCGGAACCAGCGACATCGTCTCGCGCAACGGGTTCCCACAGTCTTCCGCCGAGCTCGAGAAACTGGGCCGCGAGGCATATATCCCGCTCGCGCACTCAGATGGCTCGAATCCGTCGGCCGAGCCACAGAGCCCGTACCCCGGAGTTTATATTTATCGATTCAGCGAGGGCTTTACGTATCTGAACCAAGCGCAATATCTAGACGACTTGACGCAGTTCGTGCAAAAGTACTCACGTCCCACGATCTTGGATCGGTATGAGAAACTCGGCGTAAGTCCCTCCCCTTATCCTGCGCTCCCATCCTAAACCCCCTACTAACATATATACACAGGACCGTCCCTGGAACGATCCCGGCCCCCGCCGCGGCCAGCAAGTCAACCTCGACGACAACCGCCCCCTGCTCCGCGCCATCATCCTCGATTTCTCATCTGTCAATAACGTCGACACAACCTCCATCCAAGGCCTCATCGACGTGCGCTACCAACTCGATCGCTACGCCGCGCCCCATCGCGTCGAGTGGCATTTCGCCAGCATCAACAACCGATGGACGAAACGCGCGCTGACGGCCGCCGGATTCGGATACCTAAGCAGCCATTACTCTGGCGAGACGACAACAGGGAATCCCGTGTTGAGCTTTGTGGCGGTGGGCGATGTGAGCGAGGTCAAGAATGACGGGGAGAAGACAGCGGATGAGGAGCATGCGGCGACGGCAACGGCGGCGGGCAAGAAGTTGGCCACGCTTCATGGCCTCAATAGACCTTTTTTCCATATCGATGTACAGGCCGCGGTGGAGAGTGCGGTGGTGGGAGTGGAGGAGAAGGAGAGGAAGGGGAGTGAGCATGGGAGTTCGGGGAAGGGGACGCAGGTTGAGGTTGTCACTGGGAAGGCTTAGGCGTCGGTAGAGTCATGGGAGTCCGGGGCGAGATAATGTAGAGGAGTGGGTTTGTTTGCTTCTATGTAATTGTGATGGTTGTTGAGAGAGATGATACCAGTTGTTGCTCTTGTCTCCTGTATTCGCTTCTTTATTGTAGGAGTGGGAAGGGACAGGGTACACACCTAACTTTCGTTCGGCTTACTTGCAAGGGCTAGAGTGCCGGAATTTAATGTCTTGTTAATTACGCCGTTGGTTTCGATTCCGACCTACCGGTCCAACTTCGTATTATTCTCGCGAAGAAGTCAAGCTCGATGCCAATCTGCCAACCTACGACTTGCACTCTTCCCCTCTTCTCTGGCGTGAGCTTCGCATTTGCCGTGGCCTGCCCAGCGCAGAGAGATGTGCAGCCCAGTATGCCAAGACCCCCGTTCCAGATTCCGAGAGAATTGTGGCGTACAGACGGCTTCAGCCTATCTGCCAATCAGGCACCAAGAACATATCACGCGTGCAGACGACGCGAGGTTATATACCTGGGTGGCATGCCTACCCCATACGATGACAAAACCACTCAAATTACGAACCACATAGCCATCTGGGATAGGCTAGTCCGCGCTGGGTGGGTGTGCTGCGTATTACCACAATACTTGCATGATCTTGATATCGAGGAATCCGGATCGCGAGAGCAGAATAGAACAGACTGGAGTTACTCATACCTGCCGCACTACACAACCTATGTTTCCCCCGTTCAACGAAACCAATTCCGAATATCTATCTCTGGATACGGATACCTACCTACCTACCTAGGTAGACTGGCGTCACGTAACGGGACGCCGAAAGAAACCTTTGAAGATGAGACTGCACGACCTCCCCGACGACATCCTAATCCCAATCTTCAGCCTCTGTACCGTAGATGAGTTCTTCAGTCTAAGACTGACCTGCAGAATTCTATGCGCGGTCGCAGATGCGTATATAACCACACTCGCCCCCGCAATCGCAAAAACCACCTTCCCAGACTGCACGCTCTTACTCGGCGCACTAAAAGATGGATACTCACTCCGCTGGCTAAGATCCCTAATCCCGGCGCAATTAGCTGCGATTGCGTTGGACAAGGATAAATTGCGCAGATGGTCGTATCTCGATTTCCCGTATGGGATTCCGAGTGAAGACGAGAGTGTGCAGGGCGTGTATTGGAGGGGGAGGGTTGCGAATGGGTGGAGGGTGCTACGGCGGTTTTGCCTTGTTTCGAGGGATGTGTATGGGATGAGTATGCAAGATCTCGAGGCGGGGAAGCCTGGATTGCTTCGTGGGGTGCGGAAGAGTCGGGTTTGGCAGACAGTGGCGTGTGAGTATGCGAGTTGTAGTGAGCATGGATTGGCGAGGCTGTTTGATCGGAGTAAGGGGCGCGGGAGGCCGTGTGGGACGATTAGGGAGGACAAGAGGAGTGAGAGGCATTATGAGGAGGTGGTTTTGAGGGAAGAAGAGGTGTTAAAGAGGAGGAAGGACCTGATCCGAGGCTTGAAGAATGAGGATTTAGAAGATTATTTACATGTTTGGAAGATATTGCTTTGGGCGTTTCGGCCGTATCGACGGCCGTACAAGGCGGGAGAAGTTGTATACAGGGGTTGGGACGATGCGCCGAAGAAAAAGGGGAAAAGACTGAATCCATATGTGGGCTGCAAAGATCCGAAGTGGCAGTCTTCCATCAGCGACATCTCTGTTGGCTGCTCGTGGCTGACTTGGTGGGTCCTGCATGTCGGTACCGAGCCGTTTTGGCAGCAGTGGTGGGCGACCCGCGGAACGTCGGAATATGGTAGCGTCCGCGACATGATATTGGAAGCATGGGCTAGCCGTTCCGTGCATGGAATCGAGATCGAGCGCGAACACATTTCGAAATTTGAGTTTGCACTTCGGAAACGCGTACTCCCGCCAGAGAAGCTAAAGAGACTTGAGGAAGAGACGGGAGAAGGAAGGGTTGTAAAGACTATATCGTTGGATTGCATACCGTGGGAGTACGACGAGAGTCCTATTATACATAAGGAGGTCGAGGAGTTTCCGTGGTACAGGCCTGGTGGCTGGGTTTGGATGGACGGCGATGTTTGGGCGCAGTGCGCAGGGCTTCAGCTGGGAAGTCTCAAGTTCATGAGATTGAAGGATACCGATGAGCTGGATGACTCGGATGAGACTGCGGAAAGAAGCAAGGGCCCTTTAGAGGAGGTACCGTACTTGATCTACCTCGGGGATAAAGACGCTGAATGGGTTTGGGGGCGGAATGAACCTTGGGAGTTTCCTTTTGAGGCTTTTTGATACAGAATTACGGCGGGCTCTCTTCGTTGAGTCTCGGCTCAATGTAGTGCTTATTATCGCGGATGCCTTGGTCCGATATTCAGCTAGGCTCTAGTCAGCAGTATAGTTGAATTCCATATAGCGGCCCCTGAAAGCTCTCGAAACGTTTTGTAGATAATGCAGCTCCATATTGGCACGCGGAAACACGACAGGCTCGACAAGCTCGATAAGCGGAAAGTATGTTCCAGAAACGAGAGGCCAATTCAGTTGAGGTGGTGGGCGGGATGACAGCTGATGTTCCTGCTCGAATGATTATTGTTGTCTTGGTGATGGAAAGCAAGGGTGAATGTTCCACGGTGACCCCAGAGCCCACGAAATCTTGGCGGCGCTAGACAAGGCTGACCAATCACGACGCGCATTCAGCCGAAACTTGAAATTGTATCAGCGTTCCGACACGAAGCCGCAACCTCCTCCACACACCCACCGCGCCCACAAAGCCCATTGACGACCTTGACGAGAAACACGCTCCGGACACTCGACCACAAGGCGGAAACAACCCCCGAATCCTATCAGCGCCCCGCGCTCGGTCAACCATGGCGCACCCGACTCTCCACGGCTCCTGTGCCTGCGGCCGCAACCGCTATGTCGTCCAGATCCCCCCCAAGGACATCCAGCTCGCCGAGATACTGTGTGATTCCACTTCTGCCTCTCGTACGTCTCTCCAAATCTTGGACTGGTCGTGAGGATTTTTATTTGCGCGACATCATCCCACCCCCGCCCGCTCGGCGCGCGCAAGAGCTGTCCCCCTTTGACTCACGAGCTTTCAGCGCAACCCAAACTAACTTTGACTGCAGGACAACACTCGGCCAGCCCGTTGACGCTCTGGCTCCGCGTGCCCCTTACCTGGTACCAGTCGGCCACGTTCGCCCAGCTCCCCGACGAAGAGCGCCCAACCATCCTCCGCACCTTCATCTCGCCCTTCGCCTCCCACACCCGCCGCCAGTTCTGCGGATACTGCGGCACGCAACTCACATCGTGGCACGAGCGCACCCGAGAGGACGCCGAGCACATCCAATTGACCGTCGGCAGTCTGCTAGACGAGGATCAGGAGATGCTGGGCCAGCTAGGTCTGCTTCCCAGCGTGGACAGCAGCGACGAGGATACTGGTGCTGTGGATCCGATGGAAGGCCCTTCCCGCCCGTCGCGCCAGGTGACGCGCTCAGGCCCTCATGCCCGCGGCGCGCCGTGGTTCGAAGAGATGGTGGAGAACAGCAGGCTGGGCCGCTTCAAGCAGCAGCGCGGCGGCCACACGTACCACGACGGCAGTGTCAAGGTTGAGTGGGAGGTCGTGGAGTGGACCGAGGGCGACGATGCAGATGACGAGGCTACTTCTGCTGGTAAGCGGAAGGCCGGAGAGCTCGAAGCTGGGGATATGGAAATGCGGACGGTGTAAGTATCCACGATTCTCCGTGGAAACATGTATTAGAAATGGGTGCTCACGCTGGAGAAGGAAGGCTTTGAAACAGGCTTGATGGGATGATGGATTATCACGGAGTCACGGCATTTCAATCTGGGGCTGTCTGTCGGCCAGGCAAGCGTGGCGTGCGTTGTTGCATATCGCGCGGCAGCCAGCGGATGGCTTCGGTCTCTTGCTTTATTGTACCAAAATGGGGTTGGCATGTAATATAACCGGCTCCTACAGAGTCGTGAACGGATCTCTGGATTTCTTCTTCATGTTTCTCATGTTCCATAGGGATGGCTTCTAGATCTCTTCGTAGGGTGGGCGGGCAGATGCACAATAATGGAAATGTTCTAAATCCCATGCCATGCGTGCATCATGTCACCCCACTAATTGTGCGTTTGAAACGTCCAAGAAACCCCAAGCCACCACGACCCATCTGGCCCACATCCGAATCCATCGACCGCCGAAACGCATCCCTGGATCCGTCCGACCCAACAATAGACGACGAACAGCCTTCGAAGCCGACCGGCCACACGCTAGCTGCCGACCACGCTTTCCGACCCGCCCGCCTTCCGTTATCTCGATTCTCAACCACGTGTTACACACGCGCCTTACAAACGCCCGCAAACGTAATTGGACAATTAGACGTCTTGTGTATCTATCAGCTTGTCTTTGCTTGGCATGCTCAGCATCGATAAGCTACATAATTAGGTAGATAGACGTCGACGATCTAGGTTTGCGTATCCTCCGTGCGGGGATCGCCCAAACCGGGGGCCATGAGCCGTGGAGATGGGTCCGAAAGCGATGATGGGACGCGGTATAGATAGCTGGGCCGACGTCGCGCATTGTCTTGTCTTTCGTTCGTTCGTTCGTTCGTTCGTTTGTTCGATTGTTCGATTGTTCTGTCTCATTGCACTTTCTGGCTCTGCGCTTGTCTGTTGCTTTGCGATATTGTCTGTCTGTGTAGGGTCAATCGTACTTCAATGCTCGTATGACCTCCATCGTCATCGTCCACATTCGCACTCATACCACCATCGCCCATCCACGACACACCTAGCATCTGGCATCCCCAACCGCCATATCAATCGAATCCCGTCAAAATGGAACCCTCCGACAAAAAGAGCCAGGGAATCCTCCCCTCGGACGACATCGTCAACGTGGATGTCGGCGAGGTTCTGAATGCGTCGGGTCACAAGCAAGAGTTGGATCGGCAGTTCAGTCTGCTGTCTATTTGCGCCGTGGGTATCTGTACGGGCAATGCCTGGGCGGCGTTGGGGGGGAGTATCGTATGTGACGAGTGTTTTCTTGATTGATTCGATTTGATTCATGAATTTTGCAGTTGCATGAAACTTTTTTTCGAAACCTTGAATCCTCGTCCAATTTCTTGTTTCAAAATTGCCTCGAATACTGATATGATCTGTGGAGTAGGTCCTCGCATTATATAATGGCGGCCCGCCGGGCGTCATCTACGAATTCATCGCGGTATCGTTCTTCTACTGGTTAATTGCATCCTGTATCGCCGAACTCGCGTCCGCGATTCCATCGAGCGCTGGAGTCTATCATTGGGCTAGTATAACGGCAGGGAGCTATGGGCGTAGTGTTGGGTTCTTTGCTGGTTGGTACGTCCAAAACCCTCTATCAAACATCATACATCCCACAAACGGAGCATCCATATCCCTTAAAACTCTTTTGAATGAGAAACACGTTATATGCTGATATGAATCTAGGTGGAACTTTTTCGGTTGGGTCTTCGGCGCCGCATCCATGTCCTCCATCCTCGCCAACCAAGTCATCTCCATGTACGGCCTCTTCCACCCCTCCTACTTGTACCAGCGCTGGCACGTCTTCGTCGCCTATCTCATCATCACCTGGCTGTGCTGCTTCACGGTCATGTTCGGAAACCGCTTACTCCCCGCTATCTCGAATCTCGGACTCTTCTTTATCCTGGCAGGAGTCTTCGTCACGATCCTCGTGTGTGCAATTATGCCGAGTCGAACAGGGCAGGGCTACGCTACGAATGAGTTTGTTTGGAAGGAGTGGCAGAATCAAACGGGTTGGAGTAGTGATGGATTTGTGTTTTGTGCGGGGATGTTGAATGGCGCGTATGCAGTTGGGACACCGTAAGCTTTATCCCCTCCCACCCCCCTATCCCCGATGTCCCAAACTAATCTTACCCTTCTAATCAGCGACTGCGTCTCCCACCTCGCCGAAGAACTCCCCTCCCCTCGAATCAACATCCCCAAAGCCATCGCCGCGCAAATGCTCGTCGGCTTCGTCACAGCCCTTCTCTACATAATCACCATCTTCTACTCCGTCCATGACGTGTCCTCTCTCTTCGCAAACCCCTGGCCCTTCCCGCTCGCCGAACTCTATCGCCAATCCACAAACTCCTCCGGCGGCTCCCTCGGCCTACTCATCGTTATCTTCCTGCCTACAGCGTGTACCTGCATCGGCGCATACATCACCGCGGGCCGGATGCTGTGGACACTAGGCCGCGACTCCGCGACCCCATTCCCAAACTGGATCGGCCACGTCGACTCACGATTCAAGAACCCCTTAAACGCGTCCGCGGCATGTGGAATTATCTGCACAGTGCTGGGTTGCATTTACGTCGGCTCAACGACCGCGTTCAACGCTTTTGTAGGCTCGTTCGTCGTGCTGACGAGCTCGTCGTACATCGCTGCTATCCTCCCACACATCCTATCAAGAAGACGCCATGTTGTGCCGGGTTGGTATTGGATGCCGGATGGCGTGTTTTATACGGTGGCGGGTGTGGCGTGTGCGTACATTGCCGCGTTTGTGGTGATTTATTGTTTTCCGTATGCGCGGCCGTTTGATGCGACGAGTATGAATTATAGCTGTTTGATCACAGGGGGATTGACGATTTTTGTGGGATGCTGGTGGTTGTGGATTAAGGATAAGGGCTATGTAGGCCCGAGGAGGGGGATTGAGGAGGGGGAGAGGAGGGGGAGTGTTATTTGAGGAGTGAATTTTGATATAGGTACGGGAATTGAATTAATACAAAGTGGGCGGATGTGTGAGACTGAGCTGACGGGGTCATTCCGATGTTCAGATAAGATACATTCTTGAATAGATATTGGTTTCATACTTAGGTGATTGGGTTTTGGTATGCGGCTGTTGCCGCGGAGCAAGACTTGAGACAAGGGCTGGAATTCTTGCCTAGCGCGAATGCTGGTTTGGCAGCCATTGTTACGAACCCTGGACTGGTTGCTCGCAGCCCTATCAGAATCGTTCTAATATCACCCTCGATGTTTCTTCGTTATTCTATTTGTTACTAATATAAGAAAACTGGATACTCCTTCTGGCGAAGAGTCGTGGTCTTCCACCGCAGACAGTAGGAGTCGTAATTATTATTATTATTATTAATTCTTGTTTACCGTCTAATACGAGCCTGTAGGCCTACGCAGACTATTGCCGCTATTTACACCAGGTAAACAAAAACCCCCCTGTTAGCTAGTCATAGAAGCAGCTCCCAAAGGCTTGCCTGTACTGGGGGAAAAACACCTTTCGCTGATGTGCCGTATGTGCGTCCCTAGGCAAGCGCAGGCGTGACGCCTGCGCTAGTAGGTTTCTGTTGTCCTCTAGCCTTGACCGCCCACCCTGTCACGCTTGCCTCTACTAGTGATGTCTCCCTTATGTGTAGGTACTGCCTCCTGTCCTGTATAGTTGTCCGCTACGCTCCCCCTCCCCCCTTACGCCTCGCCCCTAGCGCTGCTGTCGCTCCTCGCAGGCGTTGACGGCGCGTTTTGTTATGACCCCTCTAGCACCTTACTAGTGGTATGCGGGGACTATCTGCGCGCTGTCGCCGCCGTCGCACGTTTTTGGGCCCCTCTGGCGCCTCACTAGTAGTATACGGGGTCCATCCATGTGCAGCGCCGCCGT
Source organism: Clohesyomyces aquaticus (assembly GCA_002105025.1). Lineage (NCBI taxonomy): Eukaryota > Fungi > Ascomycota > Dothideomycetes > Pleosporales > Lindgomycetaceae > Clohesyomyces > Clohesyomyces aquaticus. The sequence goes on from MCFA01000051.1 coordinate 138,390, forward strand.
CATCCTGGCCTCTCTGGCACTGTACTAGTGGTATGCGAAGCTCGGGTCGCCAGCGTCTGTCTGTCGCACAGCCGCTGCTGTTTCGTCTGCCTAAGGGTGTAGGGGATAAGGCGTTTTGCTATGTTGTTATATTGTTGCTGTTAGGTGCTTAAGGATAGTCCTTTATGTTAATAGAGTTCACGAACCGTTTTTCTGACTGTTATGGGTGTTGTTTGTAGTGGCGCTGGTGTGAAAACTCTGCACTGTCTTACCACAGAGCAGCGTTACCTACCGCACCACCATCAACGCAACGTCTCTGCGCTGGCTCTGATCTCTGTAAGAGTCAGGTTCCCAGGCTTCACCACGTGGAGGTGCAGAGTCCGATTTCGAAGCCCGGAGTCGTAATTAAGAAGTACCAAACCGTTCTAAGGTCGTAGTAGTAGTAATGTTAGTAACTCAACAAGCCAAAGAGTCAACGATAGAGCTAGTTTAGTACCAATGGCAACTCCCATGATCAAGACTTGAGCGCGCACAAGGGGCACAAATCCGGAGCTGGAGCCATCTTCTTTTAGCAAAGTAATCAAGCCCAATAGGTAAGCAAGAGACTATTTAAGCCAGGGCTGTGAGATGATTCCTTGTGAAAGAGTGTATACTCGAAGGTAGAGACTTGGTTGATTTGCGAAGAAGGTCAGAGGGCTCAAAGCAGCGTAGATCGTTCATATTACTTATGTATGTAGTTTACGTACACCTTCCCTCATTCTGCGATTGCTCAAGCCCGGCGGTGGTGGGCTCACGTTCGTACGGATTGGGAGATGGGATTTGAGGTAGACAGATTTGGTATGAAGACGAGATGCGGGTACCGTTTTATGTAGCCACGTATGCAAGACCAAGTAGGGAATCGCACTTCCTCCAAAACTTAGAAAACATTTCATTAAGTCTTACTACTCGCATGGAACTAATATTACATTGCCGTCACGATTGCCAGCCCTACTGAGTACATTCTAGTATCATCCCAAGTCTCTCTAATCTTGAAACCCGTCTTATCGGCCAAGTCCACCGCAGTACGAAAGCACACGTTCCGACCCAACCCAAACCTTAGCCTGCTGGAGCCAACCATAGCCGCGGGCGTGTCAATCCAATCCATGTTTTGAAATGAAAAGTTGTCCTGGTCAAGAGAAGGAGCCTCCAATCGAAATCCTTCGGTATTAGGGGAATTGGGGCCGTATCTGTACAGAACAGTTGGTATTCTTCCGGTAATCGATCTTACCGAAGCAGCCGAAGAAGAAGACAGCGTTTGGGAATTGTTCGAGCCCACGCCCAGGAATGGATATTTCGGTATTGTCAAACCATTTTCTCATCTATTGAGGGTGTTAGCAGGATTGCAGGCGGCACATAGCTAGGATTCTGTCAAATACCTTCTTGAAGCCTTCCTGGATTCTACCAAAATTGCGACTTGCTGACTCCGATGCTCCCGCCCAGAGGTTGGACTGGAAAGTGTGTAAATCTTGTCCAAGTTGGAACACAAGGGAAGTAAGCCCGATCCCATAATGGCTGCATGATGTTACCCTCGGTCTGGGTTACTTCAAGGAGAAAAGGGACATCCTACCATCCACGAGACGACTCAAGGTCTGAAATGTGTTGCTTAAACATCCGTGAAATCGTGTCATTCTCGAGCAGACTTTGTTGAGATTGTCTAGTCGGATACGACAAGCCTTTTCGTTCGCATAAACAACGTTTAGCTGTTTCGAAGCAGCATTTTGTTTCGCTGCCTCTGCAATGAGAACTTTCTCCCATCCATGTTTGATATCGTTTTCGGCTCTCGAGGCCTCCACCTCAGCAATGACCTCATCAACCCAGGGATCGAAGATTTTTGTCGTCCGCGCGTCTAGTGAATTCAACATTCGAAAAGTTAACTTTTGCCGGCTGGACATTATGAACGTACGTCACGACTCTCCAATTCAAGTAAGATTTAGAGCCCCGGGCGTAAATCCTGTACCATAACGTGCCTGTCGTGAAGTAGAAGAGGTAGGAATTTCCGGGCGGGGCAGCTTTGACGTCGCTGAGAAATGTCCTTGTCCAGGCTTGAGCCCCATTTACATTTCCGAACCCAATATTCGCACGTCGGCATTAGAAGTCTTTTTCCAGAGCGTATTGCTCCTTGAGAAGGGATATGTATTGGTTCTGTAGCGTTTTCCAGCCTTTGAGCAAGCTAGCCAGTTGAGAGCCATTTGTCCACTCTTCGAGGACTGTTCTTTTCCAAGCGGGAAGCCGAATTAGTCCACATCCTTTCTTCACGGATCCGATCCAGATAGTTACTGCTTTTTGCAGCAGTAACTTGAATGTTTTCACATTTACCCGTGATTCGGTGTCCGACATGCTTGTCACCGCGGTATCCAGCGCTAAGATCATCTGCACTACACGTTGGAGTGCCGAGAATCCAACTTCGCTTGATTGATTGCTGGCTGTCCTAAATGGCCTCATGTCTGCGAGGGTGCTCTCTTCCGCAAGTACATTCCTGGCTGATAAAAGTTAGCTTCCTCAGAAACCTTAGCAGGACTACATACTCTTGCTTAGGATGAGTTCCAATTTTTCTTGCTGGTAGTAAAGGACTAGCGCGACCGGGGAATGAAACCTGAGTCGAATGTCCCATAAAGGAAATCTCGCAACTGGGTGTATATCTCCTTGTTCGCAGGGAAGGCATCCTGAAGCTGTGTGTTCGATACGCCTAGCCATGTGGTTGTTGCTTCCCCGGGGATAACTTTCGGGGTTGCGTCAAACCGGTTAGACGGCTGAGAAGTTGCCATTTTCTGATAAGCAAAACGTATCTTGACTGAATGGGAGGGATATACGCCCGAGATAGTGGAAAATGAACGGAGTGCAGGGACTCGCAGACCACTCCTTTCGGAGTTGACCGGTTGACATTGACCTGTACTGCTCGTCTTTCGGCATTACAACGCGAGAACCAACATGATACTGCCACAAAGCTCTCACAAAAATCTTGCATGTCAAACTCTGCTAAGAGATTCCAATATTGGCGATCGGCGTAGATTGATATGGTCTAGGCGCGTCACGAGCGCACTTGAGCTGCAAGAGATTCGAGAATCGGACCTAAGCGACCCCTGAGACGCACTGGGGCGCTGTTGCCACGTACGACCTTCCCTCAGCTGATCCATGAATGACGAACATCTCCTACCGCTGAGGGCAAGATTGAACACTAATCCGGCGGTCCTGATTGAGACTTCAGCAGCTCGAGAAGTGCCACCCATGGTGCATAGTAACATTTGTCCCGCCATGATGGAAACAACGGCTTGCAAAGCTAAAATGTACAGACTCGCTAACAACCTATCATATTGGGCTTCCTAATTGTCGATCGTTTTCCATATGTCTCGACCATCCCAGTTGGTGCTCTCCAAAATTAGACCTCCTCCAACCCACCCTGGACTATCAAGGACGGTATCTGAACTTGTTCAGAGGAGTCACATTGTCGCCGAGCCTCATTATGGCTGGAGGTACTCCGAAGACAACGGAAAAGCCTCTCCCGCCTACTAGAAGACTATAATTCCGGATAGCGACATCTTTCCACAGATGCTTAAAACACCGCCCTGGACAAGCACAGTGGGTTTCGGCAGTACCGTTAGTTTCGAGGCCACATAGTCTGATTCTGTCGCTAATATATATTCTCAGACTCGTGTTTTATGCGGCACGTTCGATCTCTTCAATGTTGCTAGAGACTGCTCCAACTCCGGACGGATATTGGAAGGTCATCACCGGTCTCAGTATTTACTGCAATAAGGTGATATTCAATGGTACCTTGAACAATGGGCAAATCGTTCTCACCGACCTCCCATGCCCATGCCCATGGAAAACATGGAGTACATCCACATCTACGCGCGGGATTCCCTAATGTCCATGAAAGGCCTTGGATCGATTTTGGTCGGATAAATCGAAGACCTCAAGATCAATATCGTCGCCGAACAAGTCCCAAAGGGCCTTTGCATCATCTCAAAGTCCACGAAAGAATCAGTCCCAATGTTCACCACCCGTGGACTATATAAAGGTGAGAATCAATGCTCGGTACTAGGGGAAAGGAAATAATGTCCCAATCTCCATGTTGTTCTGCTATCCAGAGAAGCTGTTTGGAGGTGCAAGCTAAAAGCAGCCGGTAAACTCGAGGTGGGAAAGTTGATATCTGTCTAGTGTGCCTAACCGTACGTACTACGCTACGTAGCTACGGGGCAGGTACGTGTCAATTGATACGTAAGTAGCAAACGGCTATCTGAGAACTTACGTACGTTAAAGGATTTGCCTGGTACGGTACGTAATACGGCGTAATATCGAATAGAATTTGGCTAGTAATATAGACCTAATAGGTACCTTAGTAGGCCTGTGTTTGTGAAAGGGGGTGGCCCGTGATAGGGGGCCGTGGAGGGCGGAGGGGAGGGGGGCTGGATGAGGCCCGTGGGCCCTTCCCAGCCAATCAGCGCGTGCCAAGGCGTGCCAAGGCCGTATACGTGAAGGTACATCGTAACTTTTCGCGAAACGTACGTAAGTAGCAAGCTCCTTCCTTGATAGCGTCCGTACGTACTGACTCAATTTGACGAGCCGTACCGTATTCCTTACTGTTGGGTACACTGTATCTGTCCCCGCGGGAGAACTCACGGAATCTCCGATCTAGGAGCTTGTAACATAAAGGGCCAAGACAGATGAGTCAATGTGGGTCACACAGACGAATACGATCACTTGGGGCTGATAGGTTCAGGATGCTACCAAAGTTGCCGCAACTTCAATTCCTTGCCCCTAGCATGGAAGCAGTCAGGATAAAGCCAAATCTCAAAAAGATCATCAGTCGGCTAAGATTCGTCGTGCTCCGCGCAAAGACCTCTGTCCACCGGGGCATGCTAGGGTCTGACGCCAAAATCCTGCTTGAAAGGCTTGATGCTCGGTACAGATACAAGAGCCTCGGCAACGCTGATGCTATTCCTGCTTTATTCGTTCCCACTCGGAACGCAAGTCAAAGTCTGATGGCGCTAGAGACCCAACATACGGAGTTTGAAGGCGCTCGAGAACAAAGCTGTTAAACTAGGGGAACAGGCCGAGAACGTACAATCTTCTCAATCCGACATGGAAAGGATCATCAACGAAATGGCAAAGAACTCACGCGGGTTTCTCGACCCTGGCGGGGTATAAAAGAAGGCTTCAAAAGCCTTTATCGATCTTAACGAGAAGGTTTCAGATATGAGAAAATTTACACTAGCCACAGATGAAGTTCGCACAGGCTTCGAGGATGGTCTTAAGAAGTACAAGAAAGAAAAATTAAATCAAGAATCAGTTGAGGTAATATTGCTCATTGCCACAGAAAGATGAGCTGGTACCGGAATTATGGAAAAGTGGAGCTGCAATGGCAGTCGATATCATTGCAATTTTGCAAGTACGTTCTTGGCGCCACCGAGATAACTTTCTGTATCTATCTGTAAGCAGCCAGAGCTACGTCGTATGACTGTACATGTCCTATGACTAAGCTAGATCAAGCACTACAAGAGCCTCTGGTTTGTACGATACACACACAAGACAGAACACCAGAGAACACCACATAATACACACGAGAACACTCAATTCACCCACTATATCTATACTCTATCTCTAGTGACACCTAGTCCCCACCTGCTTACACTATCTAATAATTCATGGCTCTCGGCGCTGCAGCAACAGTGGCTGCCCCTATGATAGCAGGATAAATAGCGGAAGTAAGTCTACATTTGGAACTTTCGGTCCTAGGTTATTGAGCTTACATAATATAGGCTGTGAAAGCATCCCCTAAGATGGAGAAACTGTGGGAGGTGCTGAAGAAGCTGAGAGAGGTGGCCAAGAACGTTGCACCGAAGCTTTACGAGACATATAACAACTAGAGCATGTTCAAACTGTTTGGTGTCACGACCAAAGGAGGCGAGACCCACGACCGAACCTAAGGTTTCCAAGAAATCTTAATGAATATCAAGAACTTGATTGGTCCGAACGGTGCGGTATTATTTCTCAATCCTGATCTGATGATTTGTAATCGAACATGCCAGGCCTCCCATCGTCTCAAGTCAGAAGTACAGACTTCCTAAGGATTCTCGCAACATACTCCCATTGTTTCTATGCCAAACCCATTACAGCCCAGATCTATCAGGAAGCTAACGAACGAATCATTTAGTGGCAGGAATATGATGCGAAAATTTTGATATTGCGTTTCCCTCGGTAAGCAAATAGACACGTCAATTACGGCGGATGTGCTCACACCATTTCAGATGGGAACAATTCTCGGCAGCTTTATCGAGGGCATGAACGGCTACCACTGGGCCCTCAAGTTCGAGGCAAAACGGTGCTCGGGACTATGAAAGCATCGTAAGAAGCTACAGTGCAGCTCTTACGCTCTTTTGCCGAAAATGCTGCGCGCGAAAATAGAGAGACTGAGCTTAAAAACTTAGCCAACATTGTGGCTATGGGCGGGAGTAAAGAAACACGTTTCCGCAATGAAGCTCGACTGGCTCATTTCCGAAATCTCGTCAAGGTTCGAAGAGTCATGTACCTGACGCTGCACGAGACTTTGCTGGCTTACATGTATATGGCTAGCCTTGCGGAGTTCCCGCCCGAGTTTCTCAACACCACTGTTGACATGGTTCAGAAAGGTTTAGTACAGGCGAATTTATCGGCCTCGCATTTAGAATTGCGAACAGGCGACCTACTTCGACTCATCAACCAGGTTATCGACTCAGGAGTGAATAGGGAGGATACATCCAAGGGCGCAAAAATCAATACAGTCGATCATACCGAGACCGTGTTCGTGTTGACTGGAAGGATCTTGCGGTTCCAGGTGGCTTGGTGTAGTTTCAAATCCCTCCGAATCTTCTCGATGACTACAAAGTGTACTATCGCGTACGAATCAAATCCATGCAGTAAGTCACGATCGAGATGACGCGTCGTTTTCATTATGATGCTAACGGCTTTCAGAGCTGACAAATACGTCACGAACACCACTAGAGGAAAACCGAGTCGCTCAATATTGCGGATATTGACTATCTCGTCAGGATTGGACCATTGAGGGCAGACAGAAACGACATGAAGCAGAACGTCAAGTATTACACCAATCAAAGGCTACTCCGAGTGGCGACGGGGCATGCAAACGGCTGGCTGGACGAGTCACAACGTTTCGCGCGACCCACACTATTCTCAGAATTCTACGTCAAGTTCGTCCCCAACGACTTGATAAAGATGATTCCTCCAGCTCATGTGGCAAAACCGTCGCCCTCACCCTCGCCAGCGACTGTAACGAAACCAGCACCCGGTCCCAAGATTGGAAGCAGTGCCACGAGTGACAAGGATGCCGCGCTTAAGGCTGCGATTGGTAGGATTGACAAGATTGAATCCACCTTCATGTGAGAGGGTATACCATTTGACTAGAGCAGTGTTATCGCCACGCATTTGTATCCACGATTCATGTCTTTCTTTCAATTCGTATGCGTTACATCACAACTCCAAACGAGAGATGAGATACGACCGTTTATCGTCTGGGGAAAGAAGGAGTCCGAGATGTCCCTCTATCGCTATCTTGACTCAACAATCTCACCATCGACATAGATCCAGGTAGAATACAAATGGAGAAACAACACTCAGTAAACGCCTTGCATCCTACTTACCAATTACCTGCTTATTGCATTCGTTGGACGCTTGCCACCACCATACCAGCGCAGATTCAACATCACACCTGCTCAGCGGACGTCGTTGAAATGTTTATCTGAGTCTGTTTGGAGATCCATTGTGCGCCATGAACTTTTTTCGGGGTGTCTTGTAGCGGAATTGCATCTTCGTCTCTCCAAAGAGAACCATTCGTGAAGGAGTATGGGTTCTTCTTGCTCTTCTTTGCCGCTGAGTCTGAAAATTCAGGGTATCCCGGCCCGTTTGGAGTTCGATTAGACCCTGGACTGGAGTGGGTATTGCGTTTGATGAAGAGCGGTCGCAGAACGGGCAGACAGGCGCTTACGATTCCGACGTGGATTTCGATGACAGTCCATATGGCCCCCGGGCCGAGGTTCCCTGCGAGTCGTGAGCATACGATGAGCGGTTTATGGCGGACCTGAAACCTTCAACTTACAGCTTGTATCCTCCAATGGAGAATGACCCACTATGATGGTGCGAATGATACTAGCTATGCAGACGCTGCATACGGAACATTAGCCCAACTATAAAATACCACGATGAACATTCAGCTTACCAGCCCCCAAGGAGAAATGTACCAATAAGGCCGGCTCTGACCAACATTGGCGCTTTCAAACCAAGCAGGGGACGAATTGGGAGGCACAGTATCGCGACATCGGTGAGGATATTGATGATTCTACATGGCATCAGTTGACCTCATCAGGACTGGGCCCACGCTCTCTTACCCAGTAGCCATCGCCAAGGCGCTCAAGTCAATGCAATTGTCTCCTACCCCACCCTGATTGGTCCACATACTAGACAGAGGCCTGCACAGTAGTCCGAGAGCAATCGCCGAAGCGAGAGCGGCTCCCGTTACGACGGCTGCGATCCCAATGCCTACGAATTTGATAGACTTTGCGGGAAAGATACGGTGGTATAAATGGAGGATTGAAAACTTGATAGGAGGTATGCATAAATTGTACAAGATCATGCCGCCGACAGCGGATTGCACGAATCCGTTGGCATCTGTCAAACGAATGATGTGAAGCCCAAGGCCAACATGAATCAACCAGGACATGAAGACATCCCACAGCGTTACGAGAATCTGTCAAATTGCTAAGTCATGTCTGGATACTAGAGCGTTGGGTGAAACGTACCAGAGAGGCGACAATCCACCAATCGTCGGCTTGCAAGGGCTGCTTGTGAATTCGTCGTGATAGTACTCTCAGGAAAACTGCAAGATATGCCAGAAAAGCGCAGACGCATACTGCCGCGATGAGGTTGGGCTGGCGAGTCTCGTCCTTGTGTGCTAACTGGTAAGCAAGAAAGGCTGCGTGCTGGGGAATTGGCGGTGGTGAGGCTAAATTCGGACCCGGTTGATTCATGGTGATAGTCGAGTCGAGATTGGAAAGCAAGATTGTTGAGTCCTTCTGGCTACTTACAAATGCGATCATTGAGTTGACTTCCACGATGCGATCGGAACATACAGCTTATCGAACAGTGTTCGTTCAGCCGCTGGACATCCTACCACGCCTCCCAGAGCTGTGTAACTTCCGCACGCTTGGTAATCATTACATTTCTTGGTCTCCGAGACACCATTGACCGATTTCAGGTTTGATTGTATGGCCATTCTGGAGGCTCGAGGGTTGCCATTTGAGACAAGTTGTGTTTAGAATTGTTCCAGTAGCGCCCATTATGTGTGTGTTATTTTTTTCGAATATGTTTTTGGTGTAGAAAAGCTCGATACTGCTCATTGTGTAGCAAAGCCCGGGGTCAGAAAAGCAGTCCTTCTTTATGCTGTGTAAGTCCCGAGATTTTCGTGCTACATAAGTTTCAGATTCCGAAAGGTCTTACCAAGCACGAGGCGTTTGGGTGATACTCGAAACGCCCTGCCGTCAATTTTCGACTTCACATGCAGGAGGTTCCAGTCTATCAACATGTGTTGCGCAATGCCAGTGCCAGACACACTCGGTCAGCATTTGCGCGGGGGTTGCAGACAGTTACGTCTCGCGCTTTTCAGTCGTTAAATATGTAAAACTGTCTCTGTGCACATGGCGCAACATAATTGACCGCTCATTTCGGACGGGAGTGCACCACACGTTGGGTAATTCCGCAATACATGCGCCCTCGCGCAGTGGCATTCATAGGCGGGCGTGAGCTGAGGGCCGCTCGTCTCCGCCCACCTCCACCTCCGCCCATGGGCTTTTGCAAAGATAGGTTTCGTTCAAACGACAGCAATCCAATTAGTAGCTAGCCTCTAAGCGTATGAAACATTCACTCCCCTGGCCTATTTAGACTAAATCTATGCTATGCTTAGTACGTTTTGAAGCCCATTAGGCCCCTGGGCTGCTCTGCCCTCCATGGGCTAAGCGTACCTCCGCCATGTTCGCCATGTCCGTCCATGTCCGTCTACGTCCGTCTACATCCGTCCATGCCCACCGCTGCCTTCATACGAGGAGTGACACACAACACCTGTTTGGATACAGTATTCTCCATGGGTCTTTGAGCCCAAATTCTGAATATGAAGCCCCCGTATTTGGTAGGTGTTGGTTATTTTGGTTGGTCAGTCTTATTTCTCGTATGCAGCTCTACCGTGTTTTCCGCGCTTCTACGATGGACTTCTCTACTTTGTACTAGACCACAAAAAGTCTGTGTCTGCTATCGTGCAAGACTACAAAGCACTACGAAAGAAGGAATGTGTGTCTTTGTCAGTGTTGCGGGCCTGCAACCGGACAAACGGTGGTTTTTCACGCCTATCATACCAGTGCGCAAATCATGGCCGAAAATTGCATTTAGACATGGCTTGACGTTTGGAGAAGGGCGCGCAAATATAGTTGCGCAGTATCGTTTTATCAAGCTGACCAACGCGGGCTGCATATAGTCGGATGAACAACGCTCTGTTGTGGGTTCATAGTTATGCGGTCTGAGCAAAGACTGGAATCGCAACAGCTGTTCCGAAGTCCAATGTCAGCAGGGCTGGAGATATTTGCAACACCATAACGTTTTCTAGGCATTTAAAGCCCTGGAGGTTTCCATTCCCTGGCGACACCTGACTGCTGCTGGAGCGAATCTCGCTCCCGTTGGTTGGTGGTATTGACTATCGCCGGACGAATTTCGCACCGTGCTGCGCTGTTTCTGTCACTGTGCCGCGCTGCTTCTCTCACTGTGCCCCACTGTGTTCCCAACAAATATACTGCTCTTCGCTCAAGAAGGGCAACATGTTTCGCTAATACCAACGTAACTACCGTCTAGAAATTCTGATTATTTGGTCTCAAGATGGTTGCCTTCGCCCGCGAGACTACTGGAAAGCAAACTGTACGGCAAGAAGCTAGTTCTTCAAAACACTAGCCAAGCTTTTCTCCTTGTCGAAGTCGTAAGTCTCGACGTTGAACCCATTGAGAAGCAGGTACCGGCGTTGCGCGTCAAGAGCATGCCACAGAACGCGGGTATAGATCCCAAGTTCTGATTGAGATGCACCATGAGCCTCTGCGTGAGGAACATGTCCTCTTCCCTGGGGTTCCTCATCTCGTCCGCTGACAGAGGCGTGTAGGCCCGCGCACCGGCATCGTCGATGATATCGCTCATTACAGTACCGTTGCAAAAGATTCCCTTGTAACGGGCAATCTGGTAGTTGATTTTCAGCCTGGTGAGGATTAACCTGACGAGCGTCGTTGCTAGCAGCTTGGCCTTTTCCGACGTGCACTTCACCGTCACAATGGTGACATCTTTTCTTACAACACGGGCGGGGGTCTGGAACGGGATACGCATGTACCGCTCTCCGCCCCTGTAGGTGGACATGACGGTTGTGTCAGTTTCGCTCTGCGTCGACAGCTTTGTGATCTTTAGGAACTTGGTCAGGTGGTCGAACATCAGCAGTGCAATGGCTCTGCGGAATAATTGGTCCCAGTCGCCAATCATTTAGCGAAGGAAGTATTTGTACATCATAGAGCGGACGCCAGCTAAGCTAGACTTACTAGTGACGATCTGGGCATACGTCTCTCGCATGATCCAGTCTTGCGTTTCGTTCTCGAGGAAATCTGACACGGGATCGAAGCCCTTGAATAAGGCACCCTCTGGAATTGGCGTGAAATTGACAATCCTATTGCACTGCGGCGGGGGGACCGACTCGAAGTTCTTGTCTAGTTGCATGAAGCTGTCGAAGATCTAGGCTCTTGTCTCGACCTGCTCACTGACTGCTACCTTGCCGTCGCCCTTGTGGAACCAGCCAACAATGGTCATCGACTTGATTAGTGTGTTTTCCACCGCCGTCTCTGCGTCGAACTCGCGGTGGGTGACAGTCTTGGTCGTGACCGGGAGGAACATGATGAATTCGTACCGCATTTTGGGACGTGGGATGTCGGTCAGTACCACCATCTCGCCATCGACCCACTCCATTGTCTCCTCCGCGTACGTCGTAGGCGGGGAATCAACCATCTTCTACTGCGTCTGTACTCGCTCAACCGCGTCGAACGCGCCCTTGAGCGGGTAGGCTGCAGGCGCGATGGGGAAACCGTAGGCCGCCGGACGCGTCCAGGTGTTGGCGTGGAGGTGCAGGAGACAAACTTCCAGGACATCAGCCCAGCGCGAGAGGTTCTCTATAGAGAATCTAGACATCAGAAGCGGCACGAATACGCACTCCTCGACGTCGACCAAGCTCTGGTATATCGCATAGTGGCGTAGCACCTCAAAATACATCATCGTCAAACTATGACAATGATTCTGGTTGGCCACCACTTCAGTCTCCAGCCGGTACGACTGATTCTCATCCACGCTGGCCACGACGCTCGCGTTCATCGCCCGGAAGGTCGACGCGTTCTGCTGGATCTTCTGCTTCAGACTTTCGGCGAAGAACTGGCTCAGACCCCTCCCACTACCCTGTTGCGCCTGCGACTTGCTACTAGCATACCCACCAGATGCGCCGATGCTTCCTCCCATGATGCCGTTGCTCGCGCTCGCGCCGGCGGTTGCTCCGAACTCGCCCGTTAACGTTGAAGAGGAGCCAGCCATGGGCTCTTCGAGGGAGCCGACGATCTGGTCTACGATATTGCAGTCGTTCTGAAGCACGGCTGAGAGGTCTTCGAACTGGATGAGCGACTGCGGCTCGCTTCCGCGCAGCGAGTGGGCCGAATTGATGGTGATGATCTGCTTCTTCTAGCCCGGCGCGAGGGTCAACGAGTAGACAAGGTCGCCTAGCGAATATCCATCAGCGCGGAAGTCGGATCGATAGTAAAGGACGCGCCCAGTGGAGACGGTGACGGTTTGATAGTTTGCTAGGTTAGGCTGCTTGAATAACGGCACGCTTCTGGGCCTAAAGCGCGAGGCAAAGTTGCTTCTCAGACTAGTTTTGAGAATGGGAGTGGACGTGGTGTCTACGTCGTCCCATTGGATCGGGTTGTCGAGTTCGACAGGCTTGCGCTGGATTTCTCCCCAAACCCTCTTTAGCGTAAAAACGGTCTGCTCGAATTTTTCTACTCCCCCGGAATTGCCTTCTCTGTGCTCGACACATAGTAGTGGGCAACTTCGGGGTCGGTATAGCGCAGGAGTGCCGTATAGGAGTATTCTCTGAGCGTACGGTTGGGCACTGGAAAGTTCATGCGACCGGAGCCAATATCTTGCGTGAATTGGCCGGACGACAGCAGCTCCTCGTTGGTGGGCAGACGGCCAGCCGCGGTGAGTGGGTTACAGTTACAGTCTGGATCCTTGGCAGCGGTCTTGCCCTTCTCGGTAGAGGTTTCTTGCGGCTCGAGCATAGGATAGATGAAGTCAGCAGATATGCTCATTAAGAGTTCTTGGTCGTGCTGTAAGCTAGACAGATCGATACCGGACAGCACTTGGTTTATGAGCTGGCTCGAAGGGAACCTAGGTACCACACGGCACGACGGGACATTCCGGCTTCACTCACAGGCTGCCTCAGCCTCCCAAGAACCAGATGGCCTCCCACGTTCCTCTCTCGCCTTCTTCATCGCGTCCGTAGCCGTATTAGATCCCTGGAATTGTCACATAACTCGGATGAAGCCTCGAAACCTTTGTGGTGTTTAGTGAAATTATGTAATCGCGGATTGCGGTCCCAAATTTGTCTCTAAAGACCTCCGAGGGATGCGGCTGCCTCGAGTACCTTTTTGCGCTGAGATCCTGGGTGAAAGTGTGCGAAGAACTGCCCGTGAGGACGAGATTGACATCCCTGGTGCCTGAGCCAGGCTCGCCATGGTCCTTGATCGGAACATCGGTGCCTTGGTCTTCCGTACGCACGGCCGTGGAGGTTGAGAAGGTGATGACAACATCGGTAGACTACAGAGATGGGCTGTCAGTGCCGGTGCGATACGTCAAGGACTCCTGGAAAGTAAGCATCGTAAGCGTTTGTGATATGAAGTTTTGAATTGGGCCTCCGATAACGTCATAGATTTCATACGCACCGAACTCGAAGCCGAAACACGCAATTCAGCTGAAGGTCATCTTGCGCTGAGAGTATCTGTTCAGCGATCATGCTTCGTTCGTTGCCCAATCAGCTGGCCGGCTTACAGCCATGAATCCTGTTGGTGCAAAGCTGTCTTCAGCTGCCAAGGCAGCAGGCCGCAGCAGCTTGCACATCAAACCAATTAATTGCAGGCTCAGAGTTAAATGAGAGCACAAAATTAAATCTTAACGAAAAGAAATTCAGGTGGAAGCGGCCCGGCCGTACACCCTGGGCGTCCGCCAACTTGGAAAACATGACCTTTGGATATGGGCGATACGCGTGTCCGGGGAGATTCTTTAGCAGAACATCAAGAAAACACGACAAAACAAAGAAAACATAATAGATGGGAGAGCAAGGCCTTATAATCTAGGAAAACTATATGGAAAAAATGCTTATACCTTCTTCTATATATGTTAAAATTTCTTGGTTAGGCAGAGGCGTGGTGGTAGAGCAGCAGCAGGTAGAAGCAATTTTGCGATCGAGCTCGAACAAGCTCATTGGCTGGCTAAGGGGGGAAAGGGTCATCTGAAAACCATAATAGCTGAGACACAAATGATTCACTAATCACGATACAAATATCGAGATGCGAAGAAGGCAGAGTCCACAGAAACCTTTAGGTAAAGCTGAAGTGTTGAACAACCGATAAGAGAGCCGTGGGAAAGGAGAATAATTAGATGACGGGAAATCGCAAAGATGTTGGGGCGGGCCTTGGAGGGGAATCTTTGTTAGCGCTCCCGCTAGTCTTGATGGGGAAATTAGCGTATAAATCCCCTGGATCCTGATACTGAGCAGGTGTTCGCTCAACAAGCTCTTGAACACCCTATATCTGTAATTATGCCTTTGATTAAAACTAATGACAACGTCACTCTCTATTGTGAGACAAATGGAAGCAGTGATCTGCCTCCCTTGATTCTGGTAAGCGCGCTCCACCCAGAAGCACCCTATTCATTGCGGCCAAGTGCGCAGCTCCTTGACCTTCTGCGCCGCTTATCTGGGCTGCGAGACTGAAATACTAAGAGATTGTTCAGCTACATGGCTTCACTAGTTCTGGTGCGGTGTTCCTACGAAATGTGGAGGCATTGTCTCGAAATCACTACGTTGTTGTGCCCGATCTTCGGGGACACGGATTTTCAGACAAGACAAAATCTGGATACCACGTCGCAAGATTGGCCTTGGATTTGAAGAATGTTATCGATTACTTCCAGTTCAAAGTTGGTACAATATCAGCAATTGGCACTAGTCTTGGGGCGGCGATTCTCTGGTGCGCTCACCTGACGATCCTTCGGGCGTGACTGATGGTCGTAGGTCCTACTGCGAGCTCTTTACGACCGAGGACTTCAAAAGCCTAATCTTTGTTGACCAAGCTCCTCTCCAAAATTACCTGTCAGACTGGGGCGCTGCCTTTGGAAACCGCGGCTGTAACTCTGCTGAAGCCCTCCAGGCGTTTCAGAAACAGCTTCTTGACGATCCGAAGGCTGCACATCTTGGGACCATCAATGCCTGCTTGGCGTACAGATATGCTCCACAGCCAGGGGATTTCTCCGAGAGTTCACCGGAATGGAAAGCTGACGAGGAGTTCTTTCTCTCTGAGGCTCTGAAGGGAGATCCATGGTGGTATGGCAAGCTCATGGCGGACCACACGGCACTTGATTGGAGAGATTCGATCGCGCAAAGTTTTGGAGAGAACAGTGGAAGCACGACTCGAGTACTTGTTGTAGCGAGTACGCGTAGTGGATGCTTTCCGGCTGCCGGACCACTCAAGGTTCAAGAGCTGGCGTCCGCGGAAAGTGTCACAGTTGAGTGGGGCGGGCATTGGTGTTATTGGGAACAACCTGATTTGTTCAACGAAGTTGCTATTCGATTCCTTCTGCAAGGCCGGTCCGGTAGCGTGTAACTGGAAGAGGGAGTAGGTAGATCTCGCTAACAATTACGTAGAGGAAATCTGAGAATATTCAAGGGTGGACGTCTGCGATGAGATGGCCAAGCGCTCACAGGCAGCATTCGGGTTGGGAACACTATTCTAGGACCACTCTTTTCTCCCGGAAGCACTCCCGCAATTGCCGTGACACCACCCTCTGCCACTTCAAAGCCATCGTTCGGGCTATATGCCGGAGTACACCGCGTCGACTGGTCGGTTGGTCGCGATATCGACGATTAAGGCTGGTTTTGAATCCTGGTAAAGTACATCTCGGGGATATAAATCAATGAACCCTCGTTCAAGGGGGAATAATCTCGGCTTGACACCACGATAAAATAGATACTATACAGCTGCGAGGAAGGTGGGCAGCGATTATGAACGAGACCACGTCAGCTGGGTCCTCGCTAGCAGAACCACTGCCGATAACGACAAGGGACAACGGCGTAAATATAGCGGAAAGGCTGATAATGGTGTGCCTAGTTCATAACCAGAAGCAGGTATTTTCAATAACCCCGAGGCCAAAGAGATGGTGTGCTGTGTTCAGAAGTGGGCAATTCCAGCCAATTAGCGCCCGCGATCGGCCACGCTACGGGCCGCATGAGCACAGCGCGTGAACACCCACTCAGGACCCACACCTCCCACAACTTACCCAGCCACCCCCAGAACCCTCGAGTTCTTCTGGGGCGTATGGTCAGGGCACATCCCACATATTTGAATGATGCCGGAGATTTAGGGTCGCGCAAGCAGAAATCTAAAATCTCTCGAGCCCAGCCTCGTCATGGCAACTCTGTCAGATCTGTTAGAATGGAGCGCATTTTCGTGGTTATTCTTTCGCTCCATCGGCGTCTGCGTTTTCGCATTTGTCTCTATCAACGCGAATGTGTTTCTCAGAGCTTCTATCCAAATCCAGGTTCATCCGGCGACCAAAGGAGCACCGTTGTCGAACCAGAATTGCAGCGCACACCGGGATGTACGTCGACGGAATGACCATTATATTGCTCCATCAAATCGTCAACAGGCTCGTAAGTACAGCATAGACCCGGCACCACAAAGCGTGTATGTATTGACTAGTACTGCCTACATAGTGCCTAGAACACCGCTGAACACCCCGCCACCACAACACCGACGACCGTTTGATGACGAAGAGTATTCAGTATCGCCGAAACAACAGCAGAAAGCGAGCTATACGTCGATAATGAGCATGTACGAAGAGATTATGGCATCTGATGCCCAAACGATCCAGGTGCAACAGGAGCACATCCAATCTCAACTGGAAATTATCCGCTCACAGAGGGACATGATTCAGAGACTGCAGGAGCTGGTTGAGGAGCGTGATGCATGGATCGATGAATATCTGGAGAAAAGCAGGACCTAATAATTCAAGGGCACCTGAGGGCCTGAAAGCCTTGCAAAAAACCCACGGAAATATACCTAGTATGGTTAGTAAATCTTGGATAGTAATACACAAGCACTTCGCGAAGTTTGAGCTGGGAGTTGGTCTCCACTCATAGAAGTTCGTTCGCACAACCTTTGTCACCAACCAGAACGTATTCCTCGGGTCCTACAGCTAGGCCATCATGTCAGCTAATAGATTTATTTGCGATTAAACCACTTGAGCATATCCATCAACATCCTTGACTAGACTCGTATGAAACACGGAAATCTTGTGTACATTCGCCGATGATGATTCTGGGATTCTAGGATGGAAACCCAACGTATTGGGGGAAGTGATCGTTCGAGATCCCGCTCTCTGTAATTTCTCATCTCGTCCCAGTTTCAGACATCATTCACTCACGTTGACGATTATTGCACGAATCAGGCGCCGATGCCTAGATACTGGCGGCTTCGGACTTGTCGGAGTATAAGCGCGATATCCGATCTATCTCGGATACATCTCTGAGCTGTGTCACATGACAGCGTGTTCTTTCCTCCTTATCGTCAAGAATCAGGAGTTATAGGCGTAAATGTTGGCTGCTGCGAGTAATGTGCATATGCTAATTGACTGAGCGGTAGATGGTATTATGAAGACACATGTATGTTAGTAAGAGTGGTTGATAGTCTATGCACGGCTGCAACAAGAGAGGGAAAACGGCTCGGACGAGGCTTGTAGAAAAGGTACATTTTGATATGATGGCTATGGGAAGTGTGGCAACAACGATAATTAAATCAACTACTTTGGCAAGGATTTGTGTGAGAAGATAGATGATTGATACTCCTCGCTAGTCCTTTCGAGCAAGAAGGCGCCACCACCGCCACATTTCTTCCCATCTCCCTCTCCAAGGCTGTCCCTGACGGGCTGGACATGGTGATTCAGCCTCACACGTGATTAGCACCCCAGTTTAGAAGGTGTAGCGTCGTCTTGCAGTTGTTTCTTCTGCCTCTCTCAGTACGCAGGCAAGCATAATTCAGAGTCAGACATACGAATGGATTGGCGAAGTTGATGTTGTTGCCAAAGCGACAGAAGCCCGATTGTTAGTTGGAGAAGGCCGAAAATCACGGAAGTGACAATGTCGGCGGGAGCGCATGATTGAGCCATGGTTCAATACTCCAGGGAAGTAGGATCTAGTGATGTATATTGGTTGAGAAATGGATAAGGCTGTGGAGTTCGCGGGTGGTGTCTTTCAGGAATCGGGAGCTTTGAGAATGACCATTGCAGCTACGGTGAGGAAGTCGGGCTTTTGAATACTTGCAGGATAGTACTTTTGAAGATAGAAACTCACGATTTGGGCCTCTGTCGAGGATGGGGACGTGACATGTAGTTTTGTAGATGATACAATGCGCATTGTACTTTTGCAGACCACAGAGATGGCTCGTCTACTCGCTTAACACAGGCGCACCCGGTCCCGTCCCAGGCTTGGACGGGCAGCCCCAGGACAATTGTACTTTTGCGTGCAGAAGGCGTCGCTTCCAGCCGCGCTTACGGGGGAATTCTTGCCGCAAGTGTCAAGGTGGTAAGAAATTGTAGTTTTGCGCAAACGTCCCAATCAAAGGGGATCGCTCTTCGAGATTGTACTTTTGCAACGGCATGTTGAGTGGTGCGTTGGTCCGCGACCCCTGCATTCGCCTGCAAGCTAAGCCACCACGGCGGAACTGCATAGGACCTTTGTGCTGCGTCCAATCAAGCTTCGTTATCTCCCAAGGTCGTCTCAGCTGTCGCGCGCTATGACCCTCGTGCCATGGCACATGGCTCACCGACCGCTTCACATATCATCTCTGTGAAGCCAACGTAGAATAGCGCTACATTCTTCTTCTTCTCCTCTTCCACTTCCCATACCAAGTGGGTGGGCGAACCCTCAAGACAAGTCTATTTTCGTATATTTTCTTCCAAGGTTCCTGGCAGGAAGGCGTTGCTGCCTAAAGATACCTTGTCACAATGGATACTGCAATGCTTGATCCGCCTTTTGTTGGATCTTCAAACCCTTATGTCATGCTGAGTTTATACGTGCCTCAACAAGTCTACCAAGCAGATGCATTCCATGGCAGCCACCTAGGATCTCGCCCTCTAGCTCCAATGCCACAGTCATCCCATTGGCAACCATCGACAGTGGAAACCATTCCAGGACCAATTCATCCAACGCCGGCTTTTCAAAACCACGTGCCTCATACCATGGAATCCTTCAACGAAGTTCAACTCGCACCCGCCGATTCCATGGGCCCACCTCCCAAGACACGAAAGAGAAAAGCTCCGACTCTACGCGCGCACGATTGGGAGCCATATAAAGCTCGAATCCTCCAGCTTCACGTCACAGAGGATAGGCCACTCCGCGAGGTGAAACAAACAATGGAAACGGATTTTGGCTTTGTTGCTGAGTAAGTTTCTGTCTTCTCGGTGTCTTATATCGGAATCGCGATGTACTAAGGTCATTTTTGACAGGGTGCGACAATACCGGAAACAAATCAGCGGTTGGGGAGAGGACAAGAACATCAAGCCGAAAGAGATGAGCGCAATTGTCAGGAAACGGCAACGAAGAAAGATAGCCGAACCCACCAAAAGCCAGCTCATATTCAAAGTCAGAGGTCATGAAGTAGAGGAACAGAAAATCGAGAGATGGATGAAGAGGAATGGTGTCTCTGATAGCCTGCCATTTTCACCCAGCCCTTCAATTCGTAAGTCTCTGCCCGTGGGATTCAAAACGTACCAAGTCGTTAATGAAGCATAGCTACCCCATCCGCCGTAAATTGTCGAACGATCTCGGACCGCGGCTCACAGGTCCCAAGCCCCAGGTCTGTACACAATCCCCTATCACCGGTAGTACTTGGGTCTATCCCACAGACCCCGGAGGCCCCCTCCCCCGCTCTTTCGGTCTCTTCAATTGTTCGGCCTCCCTCCACTCCCTTTGCCGGGCAAAGTCCAGCGCCCATATATCGACCTCTTCCGGTCCAGTTTCAAGGCTATTCCCCCGCCTCCATGGGCCAGGCGCAACACGCCAATGTCGCTGGATATACGCCCACACATCCTGTCGCATTTCGATACAAACAAGCAGAGGAAGAGCAGCTTAGAAAAGATTTATCAAACTTGGAGTCTGAGTTTGGGCGTGACCATCCGTTGAACTTCCCGGCATTAAACGAGTTAGGTTACCTTCTCGCGGAACAAGGACGATACAGGTCTGCAGAGGAAGTAGCCCGCCGATTGGTGGACGGTCAGAAAAGAACAAACGCAGACCCGCTCGACCTTGCAGATTCCTTCAACCTCCTTGCAGTGATCTTTTCGAGTCAGGGACTTTACGTCAAAACTGAGAGATTGTTACTTCAGGTAATTGCATCGAGAAAGAATGGGTTGGGAGAGGAGCATGAAAAAACCCTGCACAGTATGGGAATCCTCGCATCTTTACAAAGGAAACAAGAACGATGGGGAGATGCTAAAAAGACTGGCTCGCAAGTATTTCAGATCAAGAAGAGGGTTCTTGGAGAGGAACATCGATCTACACTATTCAGTATGTTTGATTTGGTTGGGATATACACGGCACTTGGGCGTTGGAAAGAGGCTGAAGAGCTAGGCATACACGCGGTGGCAACATGTAGGAGAGTGCTTGGGGATGAGGATGATCTAACGCTATCGTCTATGAAATACCTAAGTTTTCCGTATATCAGACAAAAGCGGTGGGTGGAGGCTGAGAACATATTGAGGGCAACCTTGGAGACAAGAAAGAGGGTATTTGGGGAGGAACACCCTGAAACAGTAGACGTTATGTCTTCTCTAGTGGCTGTATTCAAGGGTCAAGGTCGAAAAAGCGATGCAATCTCGCTGTTGAAAGATTCCTCCCGGCTAGCAGCAAAGGTTCTGGGCCATCAGCATCCAGATACTATCCGCTCAGTTGCTGCTCTGAAAGCGTGGCGGATGGAGGGAATGCGGCTTGATGGCTTTTGAAGAGATTTTCTTTCTTATTGACATCTTGTACACCTCTGTATTTCATATACTGGGCAATCTACTGATTTTGAGAGCGCAAAACATACGGCGTTTGGGGTGTGTCTATAAGAAAGGGTTTCAATGAATAGTAGTATTTAATGCCTCGAATGCCTGGCCCAGGCGCGATCTGGAGCTTCATCGTTCTTCCCAGCATTTCGTGACGTGAAGGGCGAGTTAAACAAATATCATCAGTGTACATGAGGTTGAAAGTCCCCGGTCTGGCTCAAGGTAGCCCGCACGGGATCTATTGGGTTCGATCGCCAATTGATGCTCTTCTTATGAACAAGTTACCTTCCTAATTTTGTTCTACAGAGTCAGTATCGCCAATGGTTTATAAGTCTATCTTCAAGGGAAGTTCAGAAACAAAGACAATATCACCCATGCGCTCACAATTCCACATCCAGCCAGTTCACCCACGAAGCTGTCACGGTTTCGCCAAGACTACTTCCACTGTCCGACCAATGATCTTCCCCCCACTCACATACTGGGTGGCCCGTCGAGCCTCCTGCCCAGACGAAAGACCCACCCAAGCAAATTCCTTCTTCAGCACAACTTTGGCGACCTGAAAGCCCGTGAAACCTTTTCAGACGTCCTCTCTAGTTGCGGCAAAGGCTAGATTGTTGACGCGAACGTCTGCAGGTGCTTGAAGGTCGACTGTTGGTGCCAATGACATGGCGGCAACATTGTTCGTGAGAGCTTCAATACCGTCGCCAGAGGGTTGATGCAACACGAAAGACGCCAATGGATGTCCAGCTTTTCCCTTGCCTTTTCCACAGACTGCATCCTTGATGAAAATCTAGCCGCCCTTACACTTCAGCTTCGGAAACCGGCGTAGTAACTCTACCGCATCTTTCTTATCTAGGAAAACAAAAGCGAAGTTCTTTCCATTAGTAGCCAGCTATACATCTTTCAACTTCACAGGCGCAAACACCTGTCAAATATCCTCGATCGTCGTCTCGGGCTTGACGTTTGACGCAAACAGTTTCCCTGTCGCACCACGAGCCTATTTCTCCTTTTTCCGGGCAGCCAAGATATCGTCTTTGACCTCGTCAGGGATATACTTGACGTAGATCGTGGCAGTCTTCCAGTACTCGCCATTGAACGACTCCACCGCGATATCTGCCGAGTGCCGTGCTGCAAACTGAACGAGGGCAGTTCCAGCACCCATGATCTCGACGCCTTCGACGTAGAACTCGTCTTCAGGCTCATCGGGGTTCGCATTCCACTCCTCAACCTGATTGAGCAGATCATTCTGGCTCCAGCGCGTGTGGTCATCATTGAGATTCGTGATCTCGGGTGTCCGGGAACGAACAATTGCCTCATGCTCTAGGCGGAAATCAGATAGGAG
This sequence comes from Clohesyomyces aquaticus, assembly GCA_002105025.1. Classification (NCBI taxonomy): domain Eukaryota; kingdom Fungi; phylum Ascomycota; class Dothideomycetes; order Pleosporales; family Lindgomycetaceae; genus Clohesyomyces; species Clohesyomyces aquaticus. Next base: position 161,170 of record MCFA01000051.1, read on the forward strand.
AAGCATCTCAGTGTCACTGGAAGGGGATGGCGCTAGGGTGGCGGAAATATGACGACCTACTGCATGGACGGAACCCATGTGGTGTCGGTAGTATTTGTCGAATGTCTTAACGCACTCTCGAGCAGCTTCTGCGGAGTCGAACTCCTCCCAAGCCTTCCCATAGATATTCCAAGGAGTCATGTAAACCTCGACGACTTGGTCGCAGAGATTAGATTCCCCCGCGAACTCGGACCCGAAGACGACGCCGGTTCGGCGTGAGGAGGAATGCCAGATGAATTCGGAGTGCATATTTTCAGTGGCTTAGCGTCTTTAAAACTTGGAAATATCTTCTTTCTTAATAGAACCAACATTCAAATGTTCCGAAATTTAAAAAGGCGATGATGCATGCTACGGGGTAGGGGCGAGAACCTGAGATTGTTCTGTATGTCTTGCACGGAATGATCAACGGCATGATCAAAATTGTCGTACTTTTCGCGCTACAGATGGTCGCTAGTAGGGAAATGGGTAAAGAAAAATAATGCATTGACTATGACTTAATAGAGTCGCGAGGAAAGAGTTAAGATGCTTCAGTCCATGGGTTCATCTCGGCACGGAATGTTGCTCAACCAGCAGTGATGGACATTACCTATTTATATGATCATCTTACAATGCAAAGGCGTGAGGCAGTTGTACAGGCTACTGAATGATCTATAGTATACAGCTACTTTTGAAGCAAGTAGATATAAAGAGATGTGATGATTAAGGTCAGTCATCAAATCTCGTCTGTAATGATATAAACCCTAAGTGTATTCGTGCACGAGGTCTTTCGAGAATATTATTTATCTTGTCAGTGAAACCTGGGCTGCGTTTGAACCTGAAGCTAGACGAACAGAGAAATAATCACTAGGATTAGTGCTTTTCAAATGTACTGGGTCATCAGGGCCAAGAAAAGGATACGCGCGAATGCATAAACACTCAATCATCATATGCTAAATGAAAAGGGTAAAGACTTGAATAAACCAATCATGTTGAATGATATCCCGTTTGTTCTTCGGCCATTATCAACTAGCTACGCGTGGTCCACCTCAGCGAAATCCCTCCTCAAAAAGTCATGACGGGACGACGAATCAAGCCCAACTACAGTGACCATTTTATCCAATGAAAAGATGTCACATGTGCCAGATCGAGATTGGTTGTCCAAAGCTTGTTTCTCAACCGTAATAGAGGTGCAGGCATCGAATCAGAGTCCCTTCCGCTGACGGAATTCTCTATTAGGTAGCTAGCTGGGCTTTCAGATCTTGCACGAAATTTCCCTTTCCACTTTACATTATCGAATTGGAGCAGTATGCAAGGGTGTTTGGCACACTCTAGCTACGCCCGAAAACGGTGGCGCAGTTGTTCTCTGTGATCCTTATATACTGGAGTACACTTCCATACAGTACTCTCATGGCATTGTGAATTCCGAATCTTTGGGAGTGACCGGATTCGCGACAGAGCATATATGTGAAGGCTCTTAGATGCATTTCATGTCACTACCTTATGAGGAATCACAGTATATCGCAATGCTATTGGCTTGGGAAACAATCCAGCGCACACTCTCAACGTGCAACACTCGCTAAGGGCTGTAGATTTTGATGCAGAAGAGAGCAAGCGGGTTATTTGAGCGATAACGTGAGAATTGGTGGTAGAATGGTGGTTACGTGCATGCTGCGAGGAGGTGAAATGCTGCAAGCCTTGAAGCAACAATGCAGCTGAATTACAAACCAATAGTTTTCCTTCTATCTTCCAGCTTTCCACGTCTTGTTGGTCGCGTAAGGTGGAGAATCGCGTCCCGTCCCGTCCCGTTCCAAACAATCCACTTTGCCGGATCTGATTCGCACAACTCAATAGGCTGGCAATCGATTGGAGTTAGCCGCCGGAATGCGCCACGACGAAATAGGAAAAGCTGACTCTGATGGCGATCTAGATTGTGGAAACCCTAGGTGAGATGTAAGACGGCAGCCACTGGTGAATCTAGAATGGTTGGGAACGCGCCTTGGCGTTACAGGTGAGATAGACTACGGCTGAGGCCAGTAAGCCCCGCCAGGAAACACATAACACTGGAGAGACTGTTCCCACGACGTCTTCGCAAGCTGCTTCAAAGTAAGAGTAACAATAGAGGGCGGCTTGTAGACTTGGCCCAATTCGGGGAGCCAGAGGGGAGATCGCTCGATACCCCGCAGAATCATGCGCCACATTTGCGGATATCATGCGGTCAATCCCTCTCCAGAGGTCTAGGTTGCGCCATGAATGCACATGGCCAGTCCTTTGGGTGAAACGATTAGTTCAGACTGGTGAAAATTTGACAAAAAGGGAAATGATCGCGGTCCAGGTGTGAAACCCTGACCATCGAGCAGTTGAGCTGAATTTCAGTGCCATACTGGTATGTAATTGGACGGCAAGTCAACCATTCTGGGTAACGGGGAAAAGCAAATACAACAGGACGCGTCGTTGGTTGAACATTTGGGATAAAAGCTGCCTGGATGTGTTTACCAAGAGTTTGATGTCTCAGAAATCGAAACTGTAGAATTCCAGACGTATGGTTCTGGTCTGTATATGCCTGATAAGACTGGCACGCCGAGCTCGGAGAATATGGGAAAGACTTTCACATCTCGTGAACATTGTGCAGCCATCTCAAAGATTGCCTTGTTCGAAATGATTGGGTAGTGCTTCACGCCCCAAACGGCCCCTCCCTTTTTCCGAAGAGTAACTTTGCCAGTGCGTCCGTAGAAATTGGTCGCCATCATTTCACTGTTCAGCGTAAAGTCGCCGGTTGAGAAAATAACTCCGTAGATCCCCTCTACTCCAGGGAGCAGGCACTTGCTCAAGTGGGATTGTTCCCTCGTTAGGCACAGAGGCTCAAAACCCAGAAGATTTGTTGTGCGTGGTTTCCATTATCCTCCAGCGATACGGAATATGCAGTTGTAAAGAAACTACCCAGCAAATATTGGCAGTCACCCGCAAGTCGCTACAAAAATCTCCAACAACCAGTTGTGCTGCAGAGCGGGAAAGAGGGCCGATGTCCGGACTGCGCGCCGTTCTCAACTACCATTCAAAGACAAGAAGGGATAGAGGCCGCGAAAGACCGGGAAACTGAGATTGAAGTCCGTAGGCTCCTGGGTTCACATATCTGTCGTAGTTACATAGCTCGGATGACAAAGCGGTGTCGAGATGCTAGCGAAATCTTCACGCTAAGACTGCGTCAGCGTGGCTGTGTCCTGTGGCGCAGACGAATAGTACATAATCCTCCACGAACCATCAATAGCATTCAAATCATCTCAAATTCCCAAATCAATCCAAAGCATCTCTCATCCCCATCAAACCAAAACCTTTCAGGGTAGTGCCGCATGCAGCCAACTAATGTCAAGCCCTCTCTCCAAATCCATCTGCTCCCATTCCCGATTCGATACCGCGACTGCAGACTTCTCACCTCTTCGCACTGGTTCGCCGACCCTTCAACGTTCATTTTCCTGAACCTGAGCCGACCCCTCCGAACCCAGGATCCACGCTCAAAGTGCAAACAAGCCTTCGACACGCCGTTTCCAGAAGGCCTGATCAGCACACCGGTATCTCGCCAAACGGCTGAGCTGACGGATGACGAATGGTGGAGGCATGATGCGCGAGACTAGCGCTAGGGCTGGGGCTATGCAGACGCGCGCTCCGAGACTCCGATCATTAACTCGCAACTCAGGGTTCATTCCTTCTGACTCCAGGTTTGAAATTTTCCTAGAAGGGAACATGATGCGATGAAGGGTGGGCGAACGTGGGAAAGAAATCGAATCCAGCATCCCGATTACGAAGCCCGCCCAGATGACGTGGTTGGTGGGCGAGTGCGAGTTCTGGCTGCGTGGCCAAGGTCTGGTGATGGTGATACGAGGCGAAAGACTATGGTGGTGTGGCAAACGCTCTCAATTTGGAAATATGGGAATATTCGAGGGTCGCTGGGCTCGTGATGTGAGACTGCGATATTTTCGTTTTCAGGAAATATTGAGTATTGGTTTCGGATGCTGATGCTGATTGATGCGCTTGCGATTTTAGCGGGAATCAGCAGTTTCTAAGGGTGCAGTTGCCTGGCACCCTGGGTAGGCTACCTACCGGAGAATGCGTGCGCTCTTATCGCGGAGATGCCTCACAAATTAAGTGAGTAAAGTGCACAGTGAATGAAGGAGTGTAATAAGTTAGATATTATAGTATAGTATTCCTATCTCGGCCGAAAAAAGCATTAATACAAGCCGAGCTACCATGAACCGTCTATATATGCAAATGCAGAGGTAACAATTGGTTACATGGAAACGCTAAATCAGAAGAAACAAACGCCGCGGCTATGCTATGATGTGAAAGGAGTGAATGCTATGGCCGTGAAGCTTCAAGGAGAGTCGTTGCTATTAATCCCAGTGTGGTGCTCAGGCTGTAAAGCGGAGTTTGATGAATCCAAAACGCCTTTTATGCTGACAATCTTGCTCTGCTTAGTAGCCGTAGTTGACATATCCAGTCGGCTTGGGTCCTACGCGCGAAGAGCTGTAGATGATGCTGGAAGAAGAGCCGTGAGTGGGGTACGGGATAGATCCAGTGGAGTAAGGAACGCTGGAGCTAGCGCCACCAGTGGGAGTGTAGGTAGGCTTGGAGCTGTGGCCGGGCTTGGAGCTAGGAGTGTAGCTTGGTGCGACCGAGCTCGAAGGAACACCGGTAGGGTAGTCGGTAACGGTGATGCAGGTAGTCGAGCCGCCTTCAGTGATGGTGTAGGTCTTGGTGATGCACTGATGGCACGGCTTAGGCGGCTGAGGAGCAACGGTAACGGTAACAGTGTTGTAGACAGTCACTGGAGCCGGGCAGTTGGCGGGATATACAACAGAAGGCTGAGGAGTGACGACCGGCGGCTGAGGAGCGGGAGTGGGGTAAACGACGACATCAGTGGTATAGGTCTTGGTGATGTAGGACGAGGTGAGGTAGGTGGAGTAAACGACCGATCCGCCGTTGTGGCCTACGGAAGTAGAGCAAGGCACAAAAGTGTAGACGGTGGTGGTAATGGTCGTAGGGATTGTGACCGGGTAGCCTGTGGGGTGGGGAACCTCGGAAGTGGGCTTAGGAGGTGCTGTCGTCGGCTCGTGGTGGCATCCCTTCTTGCAAGAGGTGATAGTCACCGTCGAAGTTGTCAGGGTGGTGACCACTTGAGTTCCGTATGTCTTTGTCACTGGGCAGATCGTCTCGGTTGTGTAGGTCGTAAGCACCTCAGTCTCGGTAGTAACACCAGTAGAGATTGGCGGGTGAGGGGGCTTGGAGGAGCTCTCGCCCTTAGTTGAGCTTGGTACATAGCCGGTGCTCGAGCTGGAGTACGGGGTTGTCGACGAGGACGGAGTGTAGACTGAGTAAGACGAGGAAGACGAAGGGTGGTAGATTGAGTAAGACGAGGAAGACGAGGAGTGGTAGATTGAGTGGGAGGATGAGGCAGATGAGGAAGATGAAGGGTGGTAGACGGAGTATGACGAGGACGACGACGGTGCATACGAGGAAGTCGAGACGACCGAGGACGACGATGGCGCATATGTCGACGTAGCGGCGGACGAAGACGAAGATGAGACACCAGTCGGGTGGTTGACAGGGTAGTTACGAGGCCATTCCACCACAGGGTTTGCCGAAGCAGCGCCGATCAGGGCAGCGAGAGCAATGGATACTGATCGCATGGTGATGTTGTTCGTTGGTTGTTGGTTTTAGTTGTTGTGCTTCGGATAAGATACTGTTCTCTGAAGATGGCACTCGAGTGATGGACTGAAGTGTTCCAAGAGTAGCGAATGTCTGATCGAGGAAAGTTGACAAGAAAAGCGAATGTTGTTAGGAAATGTGATTAGATTGTTTGATGATGATGAGAATCCCTGGGACGTAGGACGAAAGGATACTTATACCACGAGGCAGCAGAGCGTCCACTAGATTCCACAGCTGATAAAATCACGGTCACATCTTTGTCACGTTGCGACATTGGAGTCATGGCTTCTCGCCATTCTCGGACAAATGCCTTTGCGCGGCAACATGCTGGAGAATACGGTGTGTCGATAGCGCGGATAGCTGCGTTGGGGAACTTCGGTCCTGCACAGCCTTACCGCACGGATTTGGAGTGGCTGACTGGCGTGCTATGAATGGATACGATGGAAATCAATGGGAGCGGAGCGAAAGGCCTGTTGCGCCCATTGGTAAGGCGACTGCATCGGCGCGGGAGTGGCTGGAAACCGGCGACCGGGTGCGAAGGAGATGGAGCGAACTGGAAGCCGGAGTGGAGTGAGGACGACGATGCAACGTGGGCGCGGCGTGATCCGGAGCGACCGTGCGCTGCTATTTTTGGGGGCTGTGAAAGCCGCGCCATGCCCTGTTCAGCTAGCCCCGTCAAATTTTCGAGCAATGACATCCATGGCGCTTCAGACTTCACACTTCACGTTACCACTCTGCCATGGTTCCAGCTGGCCACCCAACAAAACATTTCACATCCATCCGTGGTTCCGCCAGCGAGCGATGACCGCCGTTGAGCCTCAGGCCATGGCGCTGTCCACCCAGCCTCTTCAGCCGAGTTCCAGGAATGGCATCTCATCGTGCGCCAAGCCCTCCAGATCCAGCTCTTGATAGCTGTAGGGCTGGACTGGCACGGGCTATCGTACACCGAGTTTCTACTAATCCTTTCCTTTCTTCGTTCGATGCTTTCCAGCTCATCATTATTGTTCGATTTCAAGCCCGTCCAATAAATCGCGCCTATGCTTACCTGCAGCTGACGGAGATCCGTCTTGTCCGAAATAGGAAGTACACGCGGGAGATGGTCCAAGTCGTCATACAACCACGCGTGAGACACTCACCAGGCCGTTCTTCTGGTTACCTATCAACACCATACACCCAGCGATCCACTTCAGTAGTCGCATTTTTGCGAGCGCCAGCCATTTCATAATCGGACCCACGGATGGCGGAATATCCTTCTAATTTAGGACTCGGTCGAAAAAGGGCTTTCAATACGAGAAGTACCATATGTCTGCAAACCTCGCCAGAGGTAAATCGCTCGTGCGCACGGTCATCAAGAAACATCACGGCCTCGTTTCCAACACCTTCAGTTTCTCCGAAAACCGCAGTTTAATATGCCAAGACAGCGTACATATGTCTTGGGGCCCATCAGAACTCCCAGAAACGACGCGGTACATCTGTCTATGTTCCCATTCGGAATTATTATAGCCAGAGTCCGATGATGGGAACATGTTTTGGGAGGGTGTTTCCCTTCCTCGTACGCTCGAGCGCATATGCGCCATATTTGTCTCACCATTTCCGCTTTTGTGGACTTTCCACTGCTCACTGACCCCCCACCACTCGCACTCCATTCCTTCCCACTGTGGGTACTTAAAGTTCCAATATTGACAACGCAGAATTCATCATCAGACAGCCTTCCTGCGTCGTCCATCCAATATGCGGAGGAGACGGGAAAATGAGGCCATCTTCGCTTCATCTTCACTTACCCCACTGGACATGGCCAGTAATGAATCGACCCACTGCATCCTTCGATAACTTCTCTTTTCAACACGAAAGCCTGAGGAAGCAACATTCGTTGAGTTGGATGCGCCGAGTACCGAAACTAGTCTCCACAAATACGACTTCACGCCACGGATACGATGCGGGTCCAAAATTAGCTCGCAAGCAACCAATACCGAGCCGTTCGATCCATCGCGAGTCTGTTTCCTAATACATCATTCCGCCTGGTGATCAGTCAAGTGTGAGGAGTAGGCTTATCCTCTTCAACATTTGCAGTCCCCCATACAGGAATAGCTGTGCGAACTCCCGATCCTCAGCCAACATGTATTCCACCTCACTACGCCAGGTCCAGCGCGTCCAGCGGTCGAACAGGACCTGGAGGTCTCACCTATGTCTTCACTAGAGGTATTGCCCAGAGCCATGATTCCTTTGGTGTCGTCCTCCCCTTATCGTTGGTCTAAGCGACGGTCTCCGCAGTTGCTGTCGGTGGAGCGGGTGAGTGAAGGCGCTCCTCACTCGCAAGTGCATAACTGAAATTCTCAGCAATGAATATAAGAGCTCATCGCCAGATTAGTCCCACATGAAATACAATCCCCCCTCGTAGGTGCTTTCGCTGGCCGCTCCTTCTGGAATTCCTACCCCGTACTGTCACTCGATACGTCGCCGCGGAGGGGAAGCCTCAAGGTTCTCATCCGTCTTCATAGGAGTAAACACAATCCTGGACCTCAACTTCGACATTTCGTGTGATTTCATTATAAACTGTCTTGAAAATGCACACAATTCTCTAAAGTTTCTCAGGTTATAGACAAAGGACGACCTGCCTCCAAGTGGACTCAATCGACGTACCAAAACAGCCATATACGGACCGAGGAGGATAATGACTTTATGGAAGTGGAGTTACATGTCAGTATATGACATATGAAAAGGCCCAGCTACCCGGACTCCGTGTTATAGTAGGAGTGTACCGTACCGAGGGATCTTGAGCCGCAGCACGAAGGTCGGCCTGGATGCCGACCATACGCAAAGTTTTCCTCCTTGTCTTCTTATGACACGGATCCGGGAGCACGAATCCGTTCAGCATTGCCACCACACCTACATGAGACGATTCCCAAGCGCGGTACACTGTCACAGGCCTTTCTCTCCCCGCTGAAATATCAATTTATAATGGTTGGAGAGCAAGTCCAACTTCGAACTTCTCGCGAACGTTCCGGCCTAGCTTTCTCTTAATCCTCATATGTACCCTGCGCGTAAATGTTTACCGGGATACCATTTCTTACTTCATCTTTCTGCGACCTCGGGCCGACATATATTTTCATCCTTGCGATCCCGGAATCGGACTGGCTGGTTGAGCTCGTCTTTCGTAATTGCTATATGTTGGCTGCAAGGGCTCAGTGAAACGTCCTAGAACACCGATGGATCCCTCATTTTTAAACACGAGAGAGTATACTGGGAGACGTAAACGCGCTACGCATCTTCAGGTAACTAATACCAGTATACCAGATATAATTACACATCATTTGTCAGGTTCAGTCACTACTATTCCGCATGCAACACGTTGTTTCGCACAATAATATCGACCATTTCACGCAGCAACCAAGATCCCGCGTGGCGTGAGCTTTTTTGTACATCGTACCTAGGTAGTTCCAACATTACCACAGTTGGTGAGTTGCTCCTTGTGTACCCCGAAGGTTGGATCATTTACTCCCTCATCGTACCATAATTGCATGGTTTCAGGCAGCGTCCAACTATCAGCGCAAATACAAATGCAGAAGGCACATCCATTCAAATGCTCCTCACCCTTCGCATCTCCAATCCGTCACTCTCCCACCAATTCCACGGCTCATTATCCGCATCACCCCGTGCCCCAAGTCCTCCCTGAGTCTCATCAAAGATGTTCAACATCCACTTATCTCCCTTCTAGGGCTCTTAGCTGCTATCTCAGCCACCTCTGTCACCCCGATGCGAGCCCAACACGCCCGAGATTCAACCTCTGCTCATGACTGCGTCGCTGGTTGTTACTGCGGCAGTGCTAACGGCCATGACGCCATTGTGCGTATGACCTCAAACTGCATTCCGAGTGGCAGGCAGGCTTCTAACGACACTGCAGCTTCTATGCGAGGACGGCAGCGTCAGCATACAGTGCGCTGATGGGAAATTATGCGAGACGGACACCTACACTTGGCCTGATGATGTGGTTGAGGAGTTCCTTGCGTGCAGGTTTAGGACTGCGAAATGAGAGGTTGAGAAAGAGTTTCTGTTGTCATTTGACGGCGTGCGAGAGATACTTGGGTGAAGGTGTGAAGGCCTACCTATGCACACACTATCGTTCAGCAGGCACCACGTCGTCTCGCGCAACAACATTCACCCTCACGCTATCCGCGACCTCACGCGGCAACTAAACTTCCGCACGGCGTAGCAACAAACATGTTGTGCGTCATAGCACCTAGGGGGAAATATTACCCTATCTGAGGGATTGCCCCTTGTTTGCTGTGCGGGATAGTTTGCTTCATCGCCGTACCGTGATAGCACGACTTCATGTACCTTCAGGTTATGGATAGGTGCAAATACAAATACAGAAGGCAGTACCCATTTATTCAATCGGGATTGTTTTGGAACAGTGTGCTACTGGGGAGAGGTGTGAGAAGGGGTCGTTTACTTAGCCGGATGAGGTGGCTGATGAGTAGTTGGAATGCGAATAGGAGGGATGGCAGGACGAGATGGGATGGGGGAGAGGGGGTGTAAAGGGCTGTGGTGGTTGTCGTAAGGAATACGCGGTTGGTGGTAAGTGAGGGATATGTGGTTGAAACTACTCAAGCTTCTTGGGGTCAGAGTCTTGAGAACAGGTTTATGATGTTCACGAAATACTTGGTTGGGTTCGTGCCCACGCTGAGGGCCAACATCGAATTTCAGGCTCAATTGTAGCGGGAACAATGTCTAATTGATCGACCTGGCAATGGGAAATTGGGATGTGTTTGTTTGCTCTGAGATGTACACGGCCCGTGCACGATCCATGGATGACTTCTTTACGATGGGCCTCCCGCCCGCTAAGCGTAGTAAGTTGTCCCGCTAAACGACCTGAAGCATTTACTGAGACTTTGCACAGTGGAAGCGTTGACCCGATGGTAGGTGGAGGGGTTGTGTATTTGTGTTCTTTTTCTCCAGAGGCCTTCTTCATGTCCCTTGATATTTGCTCTCTGGCCAGCCCGTGCACGATGGGATCCTAATCGTTTCCCCACAACCTCTCGCGCGTGTATCTGACAACCAACAGTTCAGGCGGGCTGTAGCCCCTTACTTTATTTTACCGAGCTCGGGAAGGGAGGATCTCTTGTGTACGGTGTAGGGTAATCGACTGGGTAATACTACTATAATCAGATTGTAGCTACGGCTTCTTCCTTGAGTCGAGCTACAACTCGAAGTATAAATACTCGAGATATGTCCGTTCAATTGTAAATCACGCACACATCTACCTCATCTTCGACCTCTTTCTTCTTGCTATTCATCTCCAAACCGTTAATACCCCTGATCAACCTTGTTATTTTCTTTCCAACCCCTTGCCAGAATCCAAATCCAAATCCAAATCCAACGAGCGATATAACCCAACTCAAATCCAAAATGTATACCACCCACCTCATCTCACTCTTCGGCCTTCTGGCCATCCTCTCCGTCACCACCGCGAGCCCTACACCTCTACCCGCCGAACCCCGAGACGGCATGTCCGCCATGGAGTGCATCGCAGGCGGATACTGCGGAAGTGCAAATGGACATTCGGCTATTGTATGTACACCATCTTTTTCTCTCCAGTCTAACGTCCTTCCAATTCAAAGGCATTCACGGCGGGCAACATCTCAACTTCTGGTTATAAAATGATGATGATAACGATGATGAGGTTGATTCTGACATGATTTTCCCAGTTGTGGTGCGACGGCCACGGCGTCGTGATGCAGTGCGCAGACGGGAAGAGCTGTCAGAAGGCTTCGATTTATTATAATGGAGTGTGGGCTGGGGATGGGTTGATTTGTAAATAGAGAGCTCCGACCAAGCCAAGAAAGAGGGCGGGGATATGCTGCACGCGGTCATCGTGGTTGATGAGGTGACGGCTCAGCTGGTGGATTTGAGGGAAGAGGTGGAGGGATTTGTGTAATTACATAAGCTTCTTCAGCGGGAATTTTGATGTAGTGATAGCTTTTTTGTTTGATGGTGTAAGAGAATTGGGTTCATGCGTACGTCGATACGGGACGAGGGGATGGTGTAGATAATGCTTGTTGGGTGGAAATAGAATGTGTTACACCGGGAGGACAAGAGCCGAGTGAATACCAAAGTGGGAGCTAGATACGGAAAGGATGTGGCGTGTAGGAAGCGGAGAAACGGAATGCGAAGTCTGGACCAGGGTTTGTGCTGGCGCCACAAAAGCAGCACCGCCACCACGCTACCAAGCCTGCCACTTGGCCAATGAGCGTTGGAAACACCCCTATCCCCCATCAGGGGTAGTCTGTGGCCCGTGCACTCGCTGAGATAATCTCTCCTGCGGTTTCCACCTCTCCTGCAATAATGCTCCCGTCAGCTTCGGCGCATGCTGGCATGTGCGTCTGGTGCCTATTTCCAACAATTTCTATTATAACAAGTCCGCCGTCCCCGTAGTCATGACTCTGTCCATCCGTTCATCCCGTCGTCAGTACGCACAGCAACATGTTCATCAGCGTCAAGGAAAGAGCGCGGCAGATTGCAAACGGGCAGTTGACGTCGTCGACGCCGATTGCGCCTGTCGTGGAAGATGCACCGAAGCCTGCACCGTCCAAGAGCACGCCTGGCAAAGGCCACGCAGCGAAGGCATCCAAACCCCCTAAATCCGGATCGTCCAAGGGCGCCGCATCTCCAAAGCCCTCTTCGTCCTCAAAGCCACCGCAGTCGTCCAAATCGGCATCAGCGTCATCATCTTCCAACCGCGGCGCATCGTCCTCGAAGGTCACAGCATCGGCCAAGGCCTTCGCTCCCATCGGCGCATTCCCCGAGACCTCACCGCCCGCAACGCCGAAGACCAGGCGCTCGAAACCCGAGTCCGGGAAAGACAAGACCGCGACGCCGAAGAAGTCTTCGTCGAAAGACAAAGACAAAGACACGCCCTCGCGACCTAAGCCCTCCCGAACCGAGTCCTCCAAGAGCTCTTCCTCCAAGAAGTCTTCATCAACGCCGTCCAAGCCCACTCCCAAGAGCGCACCCGCCACACCCATACGCTCGAGTTTCTTCTCCCGCGCCGCGCCCGCCGAAGCCCCGCCGAAGTCGCCCAAACTTCCCAAACTTGCCAAACTTCCCAAACACGCACCCGCCCCGGCGTCCGAGTCCTCAGACTCGGCCTCGGACGAAATCGCCGAGCTGAAAGCCACGGCACTGAAGCAGATCAGCGGGGTGACGGGGCTGAAGGGCAAGAACCTGGCTGTCGTGTGTCGGCAGACGTCGACGACGGGGCAGTGGTATGCGGCGCTGAAGGATCTGGGGAGCGATAAATATCTGAAGATGTGGATGAATCGCGACAAGACGTTTGCGACGCAGAAGGAGGCGTTGGAGATGTATGTCGTGTTTGTGAGGAAGATGAGGGAGGCTTGTAGGCTGTTTCCGGTTATGTTGTCGAGGTGAGGGGTGGGAGTTGATGTGTCTGAGGAGAGAGGAGGGAGTGGTGCGTGGCGTGGATGCGGATACTGGAGATGGTAGGAGAAGATGGGAGAAGAAATGTACTACTACTTACTCTTTGGCCGCATTTCGGAGGCGTTCTTACTTACTACTTAGATATCGAAGGGATTCGCTTCCCAGGCGTGTACACTGGGTTTGTGTGGATAAAAGCATGAGCCTGCTGGTCTGGTTACAGGTCTACTGTAAAATTACTGTAACTGTAAGTGTAACTATTAGTATAATACCTTGTATAACATTGTAATCGCAATCATTTTTCAACCGGCTCAGAAGATGGCTGTATATCGGCTGGTGGACTGATCTTGCATAGAGTCCTGGTCGTGAACAGCGCAATAATGTTTTCGTGCTGTGAAATGAGCTGAGCGTTGCTATATATATGCACATACATACGGATTCCTACGATATCTCGTCAGCTCGCTTGACTGGCTCACATTCTTTTTCTACAATATTCGGTGTCTTTGCCAGCAGGGTACTCAGGAGTCTCGACACGTGTCATGTACTGCACATAACTTCACACCTGCATAAAGGCGTTGCCAAGCGCGGGGTGACCCCTTGCCGTTCATGCACCCCAGTCGTTTCGGCCGCTTGTCAGAGATTAGTTAGCACCCCATGCAATTGAGCCAAAATGTTTTGAACGGAGATACTTTATAATAGGACCGATGCTTGCATTTTCCAACTCTCAGAGCCAATACCTCTGTCGTCGTCGATGACTTATCTTCCAAATTCCAAATCATTGCAATCTTTTTGGCTCGGTGTTTCTCTTGTATTTCGCGGAGGTATATCCCCTTAAGGAGTGTCATGCTTCTCCCCGAGATGTTGCTGTATTCGTCGATAGGTACGGATTGGCCAGCTAGTTCTCCAGGCTCAGGTACCAACCAACAATATTCCAAATACCATGTGCAACTTCCCTGCGCAAATCTGCTCTCCAAGGCTTTAGAGTCTCCGAACAGACCGAGATGCGAAGCCCACACCGAATCTACGTACAGCAATGGGAATATTTAATCTGCGGTGTCGAGAAACCCACAATTAACCTCGCGCGCGTCATAAGGGTTGGGACAATGTGCAACCAACGCGCCATGATCTGGTGATTATCGCATGGGGTTCTCCTACGCAGAGGATGTAGGCACATAAATAGGGCTCGTGCCTCTCGAAGTTATTTCCTCCCCGCTCCTCCATTCATCTCTCCACCCCAAGCCCCTCATCCCAGAAACCTTACATCAATCTGACCTTCTCCATCCACCCCATTCTCCAACATGCGTCCCGCTGCTCTCCTCCCCTTAGCCCTGACCCTTCTCCCCCCCCTCGTCTTCGCAACCCCCACTTTCCGCGGCTTCGCGGACTGGACCTGCCAACGCTCAGACGAGAAATACGTCACGGTCTCTGCGGCGCAGCTCCAGGACCTGGCTGTCCAGCAGTGGGCCACCGCAGACCACACCCCCCAGGCGTCGTGGTTTTTTAATTGGAAGGAGAAGGAAATATGTCCGAGTAACAGCGATGATACTTATGCTTGGGTAAGTGAATTCATATTGTTTTAGGGGGGGTTTGGAGATGGGGCTGGGGATAGTGCTGATGCGATGTCCAGTTGGATGTGCCACAGTGGCAAGAAGACTCCCAGCATGGAGGTGGTGGGGGAAAGATGGCGGTTGTATATTATAAGGAGACGGATACGTATGCGTTGTGCATCGTCTTGGCAGCCGTCGTTGGGGGGTATGCTGGGCAGTGTAAGTAGGAGGGTGAGGTACCTGGTGCGGTGGGGAGCAGAAAGGAGGGACGTGGGACTGTGATAAATGCCGTGCGAACTACTTAATGATGTTATGAAATGAGGAATTCTGTGAGTGTTTTGATGAGCAGGTGGTGAGTTGTGTTTGTAGATTGTGACATCTTGGAATAAAGTTTCAACTTACATGCCTTTTTTAGTGAGTTGGTGAAAGCATACCCAAAACAACGAGCTTTTTTACGTACAATTCTTTCCTCAAGAAGTGTGCGTTATTTTATTTCAGAAAGATTTTCAAATTGACGAAATATGGGCTGCCTTTTGTAACATCTAGGAAACTAATCGACCATCTTCCGTCCTCATGAGGCCATATATGCCTCGCGCAATACCTTTAGCATCTGGGCTCATTTCAAGATCTAATCCCCGGGAAACAAAACCTGCATAGCGGTCAGAAAGGCGCGTTGGGTTGAATTTATGGAACTTTACACTTTATACAAGCGGAAGAGTGTATAATTCAAGCGCCAATTATAAGCGACACTCACATGGAGCACACGTAGACACAGTTGCCCCATACCGAATTTAGAAGTGTTCACAACTTCGTGTATTCCCGAAACTGTAAACCGAGGGTTCCACGACTCTGTGTCTCCCAACCACGCCGTAACTAATTGGTTCCACATTCCCATTCCTGCACCTATATACAAAGTAATTGCTTCCCCATGATCGACAAAGGAAAGCCTTCCGCTTGACCCAATTTACCGGAATACTCTATCCCCGCAGTCTGTCCTGCGGCCTGGAAGGCGTTCTCGGCAATTGGGCTATTCTGCCGGTTGCAGGACAAGGATCCGAATTACGTTTCACCCCTGCAGTACCGCTTTCGGTGCAATGAGTTTTGGAGATCGCCATTAATCTGAAGCGATTTCCTCGAGAATATTTAGATTTTGCAATAGAGCTTCATCTACGACAACTATCCTCCACTATGAAAGATATGATGGCACATGGACGAGATGAGAGTGCGGGAATTTCACATTCAACGAGTGCCATAAGTAAAAGCGAGCCCGTTGGAAGGCGCAATTCTCTGTGGTAGTCGATGAAATGAAGATATTTGTGTTGAGTCTCGCTGCGACACTGGCTGTCCAAGCCGCACCTGTTCAAAATGTCGAGCGAACGACGTCAACCTGCACATCGCCATTGCAGAGGAAGGCATGGTAAGTTCTCCTGGCCGTCCAACTCGGCTTGATGTTCTCTAAAATTGCGCAGGCACAAGTTAACGCGGGAAGAGAAGGCGTCCTACATCGCGGCCGAAAAATGCTTGATGAGCACACCGACAAAGCTCCATCTCGCCACCGCCCGGACAATGTTCGACGACTTCCAGATGCTGCATGTTTTGGTGACTAAACATGTCCATGGTGTCGTATGTACCCCTTCGGATCTGAACTCTTTACACTTTTTGACATGTCCTACCAGGGCGCCTTTCTCCCGTTCCACCGCTTCTACATCCACGCCCACGAACGTGCGACCCCTTTCCCTCCCTCTCCTCCCCCGCACTAACCCTCACTAGACATCCTCCGCACCTCCTGCAACTACACTGGCGCACACCCATACTGGGACGAGACGCTCGACGCCGGCAATTTCTCCACCTCCATCCTCCTGGACCCCGAAACCGGGTTCGGCGGCAATGGCGTCGGAAAGGATAACTGCATCGCGACAGGCCCGTTTAAGGATTATGTGAACACGATCGGACCCGGCGAGGTCAACACAGAGCACTGCATTGACCGCCAAGTCAACGACTGCGCGAGCAAAAGCGCAGAGCAGAAGGTCGTGGATTCCTGTATGAAGATGACGAACTTTGAGGATGCGTGGAATTGTTTGGAGGGGGGTCCGCATACGGCGGGGCATGGGGGGATTGGGGGACAGGTATGCTAAACCATCCTTTGAAGATTCGGGGTATGATAAAACATTGACTGACGGGTTCAGATGTTCAACGTCTTCTCCTCCCCCGGCGACCCCCTCTTCTACCTTCACCACGCGTGGCTAGACAAACTCTGGTGGGACTGGCAATCCAAGTCTCTCCCTCTGCGACTCAAGGAAATGGGAGGATCAAACGACGCATCTTCTTTCTTCGCCTTCTTCGGCACGAATTTCACTCTCCCTACAAATTTCACATTTCCAGGTGCACCCAATGGGACTATTCCTGGGTTTCCTCCAAGTAATGATTCGTGCCCGCCAGGATTTGGCAGTTTCCCCCCAGGAGGACCCCCAGGTGGAACTCCGACGGGTTTCCCGCCGTTTGTACTACCGAGCCCCACGGTGACGCCAGAGCCGATGCCGGGGGATCCGGGGAATGTTACGACGTTGGGACATGTGTTGACGGTGCAGGGGATTATTCCGGATGCGACGATTGGAGATGTTATGGATATACAGGGGGGTCTGCTGTGTTATGAGTACCTCTAGGGTAGAAATCTTGCCAGATCTAGGCTATGACATGAGTAGATAAAGGACTCTGATTCCCAATGTCTACATCTAAAGACTATGTTTGAATCTTGCTGAACAGGACTGTTGTGTTCTAGCTAATGGGGACTCAAGCAGGCCACTCACAGCCAATTCAATCCTCGTGCAAGGGCTCACTGTTTTCGTATGGTATATTTTATATCTGAAAATTGATACTCATCACACGGGACCTCAA
Organism: Clohesyomyces aquaticus; assembly: GCA_002105025.1. Taxonomy (NCBI): domain Eukaryota; kingdom Fungi; phylum Ascomycota; class Dothideomycetes; order Pleosporales; family Lindgomycetaceae; genus Clohesyomyces; species Clohesyomyces aquaticus. The sequence goes on from MCFA01000051.1 coordinate 178,761, forward strand.
TTCAATCTCTACAAGAAACGTAACAATAATCCCAAACTACTCCTCCATTGAAGGATTCGTACGCCCCAACCACCGCCCTTCTCCTCCCAACATCCCTGCACCTCTTCCCCTGCCTACACACCTCCCTCCACCACCACTGCTTACTCGCCATGCACCAATGCTTCGGACTCGGCAAAAACACCCGATGAACCCTTCAACCACCTCCCCCACCTCCCTCAAACAATCCTCCCAAATCCACTCCTCCATATCCATAAACTCCCTCACCATATTCCTATACTCCCATCGTTTATTTAACTGGTTAAGAACGGAGCGGATAGATGTCATACACGACGTCGCGGTAGCCCAGAAAGGGGAAACCATAGGGAAAGTCGTGTTGAAAGGGAGTGAGAGGGCTGAGGTTGCACGGAGATGTGCTGTTTGTAAAGAGAAGAGGGATTTGTAGCGGGAGAGGAAGGAGGACATCAGCGCGAGACGGGTGTTGGAGGCCAAGCTGGTGCGCGCGTAGCATATTTCGTAGAGGCTGTTAATGTTATCTATGCTAAGGCCAAAAACGTCGTCAGGCTCTTGTTCGTGGGGTGTGAGACCCTGACTCGAACACGAAAAAGAATCACACGTAGCGTGTGGTGCATATACTCGATCTCGCAGCATGAAGTCGACGAGTGTACTCAGCGGTGAACGCTTTCATTGCGCGTGTTACGCCATACTAGTCTTCCAGCAACTGTAAGCTAGTCTCTTGGGCCTTGCCCAGCATTGCGAAATCGGGATCATGCGAGTCCGGAGGTGATTTGTTCGCAGTTCTGGTTTGTACACGCAGTATACTTTTCTTGTGCGGCGTGGAGAGAGAAAGGGATGTAGGGGTCGTCGGCTAGGGAGAAGGAAGGGCAGTCTTTGGCGGCTTGTGCCACGTCTCATGCAATGACAATGTCAGAGGGGTGTTGTGAGGCGTCTATGGCATCGGTAGGAGTCCAATTGTTTGACCAGATGGATTCTCGCTGTAGCCGTAATACCACTTGTTCAATGACATTTCCAGAGTCTCCTGAGTTCCTGTGCGAGTCTGGACGCATATATTCCTCCAAGATTTCCAGTGCTATTTTGTTACGGCAGTTTTGTAGTTCACTACAGCTGGGGGGGGGGGGGGGTGGGGGGGTGTTACGGCTAGACCGTTCATAGTTAGCTCCTTGGCAGGCTCGGGGGTATATAGTTAGCTTTCGCTCGTTACTTCACAATCAACGCAGTTTCCCTCCTATTTCCTCATAGCCAGCCTGCTCTGACATATTTGCAGCTTCGCAATCAAACTCGATTGGGGGCCGGTGTCTCGAAGACGCCCGCATGCCCAGAACGCATCCTGGTACATGGTTTCGTAGGCTTGGAAAGAGCCGTCGGTGATGTGATAAGATACTTCGGTGAGGAAGTCGGCGGTCTCGGACTCGAGAGTGTGGAGGAGTGTTTGGATCTGCGCGGACGAGTGGTTGCCGATCGACTCATGATGACCCTCTGAATGATAGTGTACAAAGGAAACGGGGTTGCCGGGATAGAGTAGAGTTGGATCGACATCATTCGGTTCAATGAAAACGACATCGTCCTCTGGCTCTTCGAGAATAATCCGTGGAAAGTTCCCAAGGTCTTCTGACTCGTTAAAAATACTTCTGGGGAGAATTCCATCGTCTTCCGGCTCGCGGAGAAAGATTGTGGGAAACACCACATTTCCTTCTATCTCACACAGGACAGTTGCCGGAAAAATTGAGATTGAGAAGCCGAGATTGGGTTTCCGCTGCCAGATCTCGCTGCTGAAAAACTCTTCCAATAGCCATACGACAAACGGAGCAGGCTCGTCTCGCCCCTGCAATTCTTCCTCATCGAAGAACGAATAACGACGACTAGAAACAGGCGTAACGTACTGTCGACGTTCTACATCATCCGAGAAGTCCGAGCCGGATGAACCTGCATCTGAATACTCGTCCCCCTCATCGATTGTTGAGAGTACGCTATACCTAATGACATCCTCCATGTAGCGGTCTTCGTCTTCGCTATCATTAGAAGCGTCTTTTGACTTTGTGGAGGCACATCGATCGCAGACGGATCGTTGACGACTCTCAGAGAACGCGTGAAAGTTTCGGCTGAGTACCCGCCCGAGCCGCCGCGCAGAACTGGGACCGCAGGTGTGTTCGAGAAGCTAGAGCTCAAGGGTTGTCGAAAGATGGCTGGCTGCTCTGTAATCTAAACGGGATTCCTCGGAACGACGTTGCTCTGACGTTCATATGGGAAGTATTCGTCCTCACTGGAGGCGTAAATTGGTGTCTCTACTCCCTCCATTAGCTCCTTAATTGCTGATGGAGGGTGACCTTCTCGACGCGTCGCGAAAGGCACAATACCGTCATCGCCCTCTAGTTATAACATACTATCTAGGGCAGTATATCGGACCTGTTGTTGCGAGGTAGAATCGAAGAGAAGTCAATGCCTCCCGATCTGGGACAGACGACTCGTCGTAGAAAGAAAACGTACCAGCGTTTTCATTCTCATACATCTCATCCACTAGTGACATTACTCCAGCCATATCAAGATCGTTTTCTGAAATCAGAATACCGTATTGATCGACGGCGTCATCATTGTCGCCTACTCCGCCACGTAGAGAGGGCATGGGTTGGTAGTCGTTGTTTGGTGTGGCGTTGGACTCACCATCTACTTCATGCTCGCCTTCGGACAGAAGCGGCATATGGCCAGATTGTATCCCGAAAGGAATCGAAGCATCAGGGGAATTGCTGTAGGTGGCAGATAATAATGGATTGTAGCCGTGAGAAGCTCGATGCAGAATTGCCAAAGTTTCACGTTCCTCTTCCACGACGATGCCAAAAGACAAGATAGAGGAATCGACACCATGCTCCGCACAATTATCGACCCGCCAGCCGTGTCCAAGGGGCTGATGGTCAATCTCCTCGCGGGTCTCGTCATTCCAGCTGTGGATCTGCAGAGATGTAAATCTCGGTTTGAGGTCTCTGTCGCGGTCAAGGTACTTTTTCCGGTAGGGGAGGTATTTGGGCCCATTCCAGCCAGTTTGCTTCCCACTGTGGGGTATGGGGGGTGGAGATGTAGGTATGTCAGATTTGGTAGAGGTTTTGGGCCCTGGGAGAAGGCGGTTGACGGCTACATGGCCGTCACATTACGGCCCAGCACGCAGATGGTACCAAGGCGTCAATCGACGGCGGTTGACGGCCGTTCACGGCTATATGGCCGTCATATACGGCTTGCCACGCAGCTACGGTACCGCAGGCGTCGGGCCACGGCCGTTGACGGCTACACAACCGGCATATACGGCTGAGCGCACCTGTATGAGACCCACAACGATTAACGGCGGTTGACGGGGAACATGGCCGTTGCAGCCCTCAGAGATAATTTGGTGGCTGGAACCTGAGCAATGTAGCTAGCCGAAAGGGCTTTAGGTCACCGAGACAGACACCCCCAGGGTGGGCAGACAATCCATCAACCACCACACTCCACTCATCAATTCATCATCACATCCATCAGTGATATCATCAAACCCATCAAAGCTGACAACTAAAAGTTAAAAGTACCCCTTATTTGTCTTGGTACACAGTGCATCTCGCTACGCAGCGAGGGACATTACAGGGCTCTTATACGCACCGGGATTAACAGCAGAATACTGCTTACCTTGCTTCTTTCGCCGCGGCGCATGTGGATTTTCAAAAATCTCGTACTCCTGTCCTCCGTAGCGAGGCCGTTGGCATCGACTTTGGAGCCAAGTAATGCTTCGACATTGTCTGGTCTATCAACATCAGCTTTGGCCCGGCCTAGGTCAACTATCCCCCAATCACCACCACGATCGGCTTCAATGGGTGAAAGCCCGCCGATCATAAACTCCTCATACTCATCAAGGAGCTGTTCAGCGGATTTCTGGTCCCCAGCCCGGACAGAAATTCGACGCTTCTTCCTGTGATGCGCCTTGGATTCAGATCCAGATCCAGATACAGTTGTAGAGCGAAAGCTTGGCCCGATGGACAGATTCCAGGGGAGAGAAAAAGGTGGCATAGTGCCGGCTATGCGTACTTACCTTTTTAGGGAGAATATAGCTGTGAGAGCGCCAGGTAGACACTTCCGGCAGCAATCTAGATCTCCATGATCTAGACAAAATGAGAGAATGAGGACCTCGGTGCACACTCCCAAAGCGAGATGGGGAGTGAATCCTGGAGCGAAATTCATATTGCGTCATAAGCGCCAGTGGTAGGTACACAATGATGGCGTTGGCATGCATTCTGTATGTCGCCTGGTGATGTGAGCATTGTGTTTGGAACCGACAACGGTATTGTGAGAGACATGGCGGAGAGCACAAAGAACGAAGTGGCCTCGACGTTGCGATTTGTTGGAGATTTGAGGGTTCTTTGTTCGTCGGGGTCAAGATTCTGACTGGCCTGTGGAGCTTCGGTTAATTCTTGAAGCAAAAAACATGGCCAAGATTACCGCGGTGCCTGTCGGATATTGCAGCCGGAAGCTAGAAAATCAGAGAACTCCAAGCAGCGCAGCGAACATCTATCTTAGACTGCCCAACACGCTAGTCGAAGCAAGATTAGCGTGCTAATCAGGGCACCGAGATTGAGGAGGAAGCTGCGCAATGATTGGTGTGGACAGCCAGATTTCGACCCAGACGTGCATTTTCGGCGGCTAGCAAACATCTTAAGTCAACGTCACTCCGAAAGAAGTTACTTCATTGAAAAGTCTATTTGTCTACGCAAGACACGGAATATCATACAAGCTCCCAAGCTCCCACCCTCCCGCGGCCACTCTAGAACTTGTACACCTGGTCCTTGCTATATCCCAACTCCTTCAAGATGCCATCAAGCTCGCCCTGGTCCGACGGGCTCTTCTTGCCACCGCTTATAGCCTTGTACATTCCCGGCGGTCCACACACAAAAATCTTAATCTTCTCGCCCTCCTTTGGCTCCGGCAGGACAGTCTTCAGCAGCTCTTTCGTCACGAAGCCCTTCCCGCCCTGCCACTTCTCGGGCGGGTTATCCAAGACGTAGAACGCGCGAAAGCGCTGCGGGTATGTGTTTTCCAGACGCTCGAGCTCCTTTTTCATCAGAATGTCTTCTTCGGAGATGTTGCCGAACACGAGCGTGACTTTGGTCCTGTCCTCGGGGTTCTTGAAGATGGCGTTGGCGACTTGCCACATAGGCGTGATACCCGTGCCGCCGGCGATCATGGCCACGTGCTCGTGCTTATTGGGTGACCAGGGGTACTTGGGGATGGGGCCTTTGATGTCCAGCCGCTGGCCTGGCTCCATGCTGTGCATATGTTCGCTCATCGGGCCCTTTGGGTACCGTTTAATGATGAACTCGACATATCCCTTGGCGTCTGCGGGTGGGTCAGCGGGGCGCGGGGAGGGAGGGGCAGGCGTGATGTAAATTACCGGTGTCGCTGACGGGCGTGTACGGCCTAATGACGGGCTTTTCCATGTCCGGGCCCTTGTACTTGGTGATGACAGCGGACGCAACGGGCAGGCCACTCTCCATGTCCTCCTCGGGCAGCTTGAAGACCAGCCGCTTAGTGTTGTGATTGATGATCTCCGACTTCTCCAACAGCAGCGACAAGAAGCCCTGCTCTCCTCCAGTGAATGCATGCTTGGCCGGGCCTGTCGACGCGGCCGTCTTTCCACCGGCGGTGGGCGGCAGCGGTTGTTTACTCCTCATGTAGAAGTAGCCGCCGGAGAGCGCGGCGGCGGCGATGCCGGCGAAGAGGATCGAGTTGTTTCCGCCGCTCTTGGGCGCTTCGGAGGCGTACCGGCGGACATGCTGTCGTCGATTAGCATTCGGAGAGTAGCATTTGTAATGCGAGCCAAGGTGGTGGAGGCGTCCATACCTGGCGCAGCGTGTTTGCCGGGCGGAAAGCCTGGCGGGCGAACATGGCTCGAGGTAATTGGGGAGGTCGAGGGCGAATGGGCGTCAATTGAGATGAATTGGATACGTGCCTGTCGTGGTTCGATGTTTGATAGAGCTTGCGGGCTCCAGCCTTTTGCCAAGAAAACGTCATCGGTCGGCCCGGTGCCGAACTCCGGCGCCCGAGCCTCAACACCATGGTACCATCCCCGTGTCCCCGTTCCTCATTGACTATCAGCTTCATCTATCTCTACTCCCGATATCTTTTCGGTTCTCAATGCTGGGAGCATCGAGATTGGTTTATTTAGGAATCCAATCTTGCCATGACGTTGCCTGTGGTGGACCGTGAGCACACGAGTGTTAACACCTGGATGGATGCTGACCAAGTATAGAATTGCTGCCTGCACAAGGTCAATCGCCAACCGGAGCAGGACTCCTTATCTAACGGCTTCAGGATCTGTGCCAATATGTTGTTTGCTCCTTTGCCGCATTCGTTGACCAATTAAGGTTTCACGTGGCGCACTTGGAGAGACAAACATGCCAGGTGTCAGGTGTCAGGTGAACGCGCGCAGCGAAATAGGACCAAAATGTGTTGTCCACCTGAAATCTTGCCTAGGTGGAAACGAGCCATGCGGAACAGATCAACCAACCAGCAGAACCAAGTCTGTTGCCAGAGCCCAATGAACCAGCAACGCTTTTAGATAGCATTCGGACCGCTTCGAGTACTCCATCGGTTGACATGACCTCGAATGTATCAGGAGCGCCAAAATCACAGGATGCACCAGCAGTATCAACGCTAAAAGAGGTAGCACAAGCGCCAAAATGAAATGAGGCTCTCATCCAGTTCGGGGTCACAGACCCGGTCGGCAATGCTCTTATGACTAATCCATTGCAAAAGATCGCCAGCGAAGGTGCAGACAGGGCGGTCAACGGGTCTCGTCTCACGGGATCCGGCTTCGAAACAGCTCATGTAGCAGAGCTCTCGATCGGAAGTGATTGTGCTTCGCATGAAGAGGTGGTTGCCAACCATCGGCTCTCTCAAGTCATTTATCATGCCTCTAGCAAATCTAGATCCGCACAAGCTTACTCCCATTCTTTGTTCATTGGTCTTTACTAGCATGGAGGCGGGTTCTCATTTCACGAGAAAGCTCCCTGCAATTGCTATCCAAACTGACTAGAAAAGGTTCTCTAGAATGCTCCGGACCCTGAGCGGAAACTCAAGACCCTTGACTTGTATTTCCAAGGCCTCAATGCAATCGACGAATGCGTCTCGTTCCGAAAAAGATATTCTCGATGGCCAGGTGAATATAAAGACGGGCTAAATACGTTGCTCCCGTCTATCTACCTCAAAGCCTTACAGCTCATATTCAAGATTCACAAGATTACTAAACTGTTGGAGAGCGAGTCAAAGAAAGGTGGCAAAGTCGGCATGTGAGTATAGTCCCTATTCAGTGCCTATTCAGTCCCGCAGATATGAGCTCAGAAGCGGTAGGGGCCATATTCACCAACAAACTGGGCGGGTTGGGGGATGATGCAAGACAGCTCAAGTTGGAGCGGGAAAGGTTTGCAATTCAAAAGAAAATAGCCGAGGAAAGCCGTCATCTGAACAACACGGTTTTAATGTGTTGAAATGGATCAAGCAAGAGGGGGACCCAGAGCGCACCTTTGAAGGCGTTAACCAGACTGTGACATCTGAGGGCAGGCACGAAGACTGCGCGGCGTGGTTGACCCACGGTTCTGAGTGGCAAGAATGGTCAACGAGTCTAAAGAGTGTTGATGGGTCCGGACCACTAAAGCAAGCCCTGTGGATTCGTGGCTCGTTGGGAACGGGAAAGACTACAGCGATGTTAGTACTCTTCCTATCTGGGTTGAACAATCAATCTAACGAACCAACAGGTGTCGTGCTCGAGAAGTGCTTCACCTGCCCTTTGCTCAATTCCGAGTGGTGTCGTATTTCTGCACTGCCAGCGGCGCGAATGAGGCCAGGCCAAAAGAAGAAACCATCCTTCGCTCCCTGGTCCAAAAGCTCTCCCTCAAACCAGACCTTTCTGTCGATAAACTTGCTCAAAAGTTACACCAACGGACAACGGAAGGACTCCAGCAACCGCCCACAGTGTCAAACTGGCGAAAGGTATTTGAAGAACTTGTGAGTAAAGCCGATCAAAAGATTGTCGTCCTGATTGATGCGCTCGACGAATGCGACAGCCCGAGGACATTGGAAGGTTTCTCCAAGGAATACGAGACACCTTGGAAAGACATGCCCTTTTTTTTCCTGTGCTCCTCTCGCTACTACATCCAAGTCGAAACGTACCTGCCGGGAAACACACTGCATATTTTTGAAGTGACACCAAAATTGACTGAGCGGGAGATCGGTAACTATATCGACACCGAGGTCGAGTACAGAAGGAACAAAATGCTTTCACATGACTCAATATTCTGTAAGTAGATCTTGTCTGACTAGCAATGTAGCTTGATCTGACTTCGGCGTCACCAGACGAGACAAGACAAGAGACCCCCCTGCAAGATATGAAAGACGCCTTGAAAAGAAAGGCCAATGGGATGTAAGTCTAATGGGTAAGAGTTAACTAGAGATTCTCCCAATAACGAAAGGAGATTTGTCTGGGTCAACCTTTGGCTTGACATCCTAATCCAGTATGCAATAGGCATAAGATTATTTGGTTCAGAAGAGATGCCACCAAGCTCCTCGAGGATATTAACAACGTCTCCTCTAAATCTGAGGAAATGGATAAGCTCGCAGGTTTATACGAGCGCCTCTGGGACTCCAACTGCTTCTGAGGATACGAATTAGCCCAGATTAGTCTTTTCCGTCGGGTGATTTGTTCCTTGATTCCATTGGAGATCTCTGCGGCCCGACAGGCACTGGAGATTAGCGATATGGAAGATGAAACCCTCACGGATGAGCAAGTGCGACCTCTTTTTGCCAACTTCCTCGTCGAGACCCGAAAGGACGTCACGTCTCTGTCCATTACTCCGCGCAAATATTAGTTTCCAATTTCGAGAACCAAAATCCTACGCTTGGTGAGATATTATTTGGCGAGAGGGTCAATTACGAGTATGTGGCAGAGCTTTACATCAGTGTTATGAGCTCTGGTTCTCACCCCATTTGGGCGGCAACCGGTATAGACCTCTCTCACTGGCATTGGTTTTACGAGCTATTCACTCGCTACCCAACTGGGAGAGGTCCCGCGGGCATTTCGCAGCTATTTGCCGGACGCCAGCAACCCACCCGGGACCAGTCTGGAACATTTGGTACCGTCCGGCGAGCTTAATTCTAACGTCTCTTGCAGCCTATGACATTGATCACTGTCATTCTGCTGCCCAGACCGACTCAGTCCTGGATCCATTATGGAGGAAGGTGTTCTACAAATTCATTCAACCACACAATCCAGGCCTACTGCTCTCCATGCTGGGGACTGCGAGCTTACCCTGGCTAGGGCGAAATAGGTGAGATTCGCGACTTTATTACGCCGAGGACTTTTTCATAGGAACAGTCTCTGAGGTAAGGCTATTGCCGGAACCATTCCTGGTTTGGTTCCGCATTATGGCAGAGAAGCAGTGCTCCGCCGCTCTCTTTGAGAAACTCGATTCTCAACACCCCGAGTACCTGGATAGCCTGTTTCTTGATCTCCCCCCCAGCCTGCCCCGTCCAGATGCGACTGCGTTACACATTACATCCATAGATGGGAACGATGGAGTCGCTGCCTTCGTGCTCCATGCCGTACTGCATCGCTACGGGCCTAATGCCGTTCCGGATTTACTTGTCAGCAGATTCCGTTCTCCGCCGAGTACTGCGTTCCTCCTAGCCGTTCAAGCACAGAACCCTGTGGTGCTGGAAACGTTGCTGGAGTATGAGATTATCGCGGTACGACGTCTGGAAGAAGAAGAAGAAGAAGAAGAAGAAGAAGAAGAAGCCTACAAGCACACAGCCAGCAATACCCCTGCAGCAGTGGAACCACAGAATACACGAAGATCCGGGGTCTCCGACCGCACTGTTACAGGCAATTGTGTATCTGGAGGAGGACAACTTAGTACGACTTCTGCGTCGCCGACCCTCCGTTCTCGTCGATCTGAGTCGCCGGACAGAGGTCCACAAATGGACTGCCCTGCACATCGCCGTCGCAAGGGGGATGCTTCGTCTCACTCAACTTTTAGTAGAGTAGCATGCAGCACATATGGACGCGTCGGATTTGTTGCGAAGGACACCACTGGGGATAGCGTGCATGAGACGGGGACGTGAATGGGAGATTGTGGAGTATTTGGAGGGAAAGGAGCAAGGTATGAAAACCGTTGGCTGAATTCTGTTATGCACCCGGCTCTGAACCCGGAACAGAGTCTACGACGTATGCGGAGTTATGGTATATTCTAGATTGGGATAGGACCCGTTGTTGGGGTTTGGTTTGGATAAGGATACGTACTTTGTTGAGGTGGTGGCTAGTTGTGCAGACGGGAGATGTTGGCGGTGAGGTGTGGAGGCTGGAATAGATAGGTATGAATATTTGTTTAGGCAATAGATAGACATATGAAACAACGCTGCAGGAATGCGTCCATATCCATGTTCGGGTATTCTAACGACCCATACCTAAGTCTAAACGCTTTCCGCAAGAACTCGGCCTCATGTTATAGCGCAGTAGAACTCAACAGACCCAGGAATTCAAACAAGCATTCTTCCTTTGGAGATATACCGAAAGCAATTAGAGTAGGAATAGGACACCGTTCACTGTGCACCCACCCTGTTTAAGCCATGAGCGGTCGGCAGAATGCAAACACCCGTATTTCCACTTATCCTGTTCTGTTCCTTCCATTTGTCAATAAACTCAAGTTGTATCTAGGCGGGAGGAAGCTCCCCTTGAGGATGTGGGTACCTGCAGGACTATACATTTGATTAAAGCTCCGTTAACACTCCATGCCACCTGTTGAGAAATGAAATAGAAAAAAATCCGTACAGGGTCGGTCAGTTCGGACTCTTCGCACCGCTCGCGCGCTCGCTCTAGGACTAATATACCTACCCGCCAGGAATTCCTTCAATTTCCCTTTATATTGGGCCTCATGGTGTCCAAGCCATGTACAACCGCAAATTCCTCACAGGTACCTAGAACAGTGTCCTACACTATTATTACAATTATTCTTCGAATTGCTCTACATGCAAGCGAACAATGCTATGCAAAATACCCGAGCTTTCGTTTCGTGACACCCCCAAAAACTCAATTCTCTTCTCGAGCGAAACCACGGAATCGGGGCAGTCCGCGCCGCGAAGTTCTGGCCGCTGTTGGTAGGTGCATAGATACTTCCATTGATACATACTTCTTCCAAATCTGTTGATGCAATCTCCACTTCACCACCGGCCTCTAGAGTATCGTAACGGCCCACCGCGCGACTTGAACACCCTTTCATACCCCCACCGTCAATCCATAACTTAGCAGGCCGTGGGTCTCGCGCCCTGACGACGTGCACATATCCCTCCAGCCACGCAAGCACCTGAATCCACGCAAACCCCAACAATGCGGCTGACAATCCCCCGTATGGTCATTGGTCGCGCGTCTCCGGCCTGAGACAGCCTCAAACTGTTGAGCTCGCCAAGCCATTATCTGAACTTAGCTTAGAATCCAGGGTTTGGTGGTTAGCGCTGTCCCTTGATTCGAAACAGGCTTGGACGTGAAACACCAAGACTGGCGAATCGGATGCCCAGGTGGGCAAAGCTTGTTTGGACCCCGGGCTATTTGCGTGAGTGTTTTGGCTTCTGCAGGTTGTCTGTCACGTGGTTGATGGGGTAGTCGTCTTGAGCATTTTTCCTCTTCGTGTGAGGTTTACGTGCTCGCTTAAGTCTTGCAATTCGATCGCAGTCCTATCCACTTTTTAATTGAACGTAAATTATGTGCATCAATTTGGACTTCATCTGTGAAAACAATGCTGGCCTGAGCATTGATCATATCTATCTATCTATGTTTGTCATGTTTTACATGCCGTCCGTCCCTGGACGAACGGAGATTTTCGCTGTCTATGTGTGTATGTGTGTATGCCTTGCGATACAAGGCTATGCAATGCGATGCGATGAACTAGGAAATAGTATTACTGGCTCGGACTTGAGCTTTGCTCCTCCCACTCCTGTTCCCGCCATTCCACCCCAGGTCGCAATTTCATTACCGCTGCAAAATAGGCTGGGTATCTGGAACGACTCTGAAGCCGCCGGAGTCTCTGTCCGACATGTTTGGCTGCGAAATTATTTGTTAGCGCACTGTTCCGAATCCTCGTTTCTCGAAACCGGGGATCGAAACCGAAGAAAGCTTGCGTAAACTCACCTGTTGTTCCTGTTGCTGGAGGGCGGCGGCGCTGGCTTTTTTTACTTTCTTGCGTCGATATAGGATGATTGCGAGACTGGCTAGCATCGCGATACCAGCTGGGAGAAAATTAGTTATTAGATAGATATACTTGCCGTTTTATACGTACCGAGAACGCCGAACGCGGCAATCAACGGTACCGCACCGGGCGGCAGGGCACTGCCTCCCTTCGAAACACCGGATGCGGCGGGAGGGCGTTGTTCTTGTTGCGCTCCATTCTGATTCCCAGAGATAGTTGTAGTCGCGGCTGCCGGTGGTGCTGCAGTCACGGTGATGAGTTCCGGAGGCAAGGAAACAAAGACGGTTTGCGTGGCGTCAGGAGTCTCAGAGGCATTTGATTTTTCTTTTTCTTTGGGCGATTTGAGGCTAGTTGGTATCTCTATCGAACTCGTGGTTGTGCGGATAGTCAAAAGCGTTGTTCTTGTTTGCGTTCGACTGGACTGGGGTTTGATAGTCGAGAGTGGTAGGACGAAGCTGATGCTCGACGAGGGAAAGCGGGTTTGTGGTTGAGCTGCAGCGGTCGATGTTGGGCGTGGCAATACACGTGCTTGGGATGTCGGACTTGCGGGCCGGGATGTTGAAGGGAGGTTCACGCTTGCGCGCTGTGGCGTTGAAGTCTTCTTGGGAGAGTCTTCTTCGTCACGGGGGCGGATGTCGGGGATCAGAATGGGTGGCGGACGGCGTCGGCGCGGGGGAGCGGGTATCATGATAGAAGACGAAGTTGGCTGGCGAGCTTCCAGGGAAGAAGAAGGTGACCAAGAGCTGGATGAAATCAGACTCGGGGTGTTGTACCATCTAAGACGGTCGACGAAATTCAAATCACTCAGTTCCACCTGGGACAAGGAAATCCAGGGCGAAGAGGCTGGAGAGCGAAGGACCTACCACCTGGGACGAAGGAAAAGCGGAAAGCCACGCAAGCGGCTGAAAAGTCTCGGGACGTTATCATGACGGATCCATGGCTTACGGCTACCTGCAGAGCCGCCATGCTCTTGCCTGTCTGTTTCGCAAGCAGAAACGTTATCACACGTCTCCTCCCAATGGTATTGGTCTGCCAAATTTGTGTGCACTGCTAGATAGACACCGTACCCTTCTATTCCCGACACCGGAAACAAGATCTGTTTTGCCTTGGCGGGGCGGCGCTCTTGGCAGCCCGTTCGGGGATGCAGTCTGCTAAATGCTTCTTTGCGCCTCATGCGTCGTAGGTGGTGAGAGTGTCTGATGGGTTTGAGGCATGCGGTGTCAGCCTCGTCAGCCAATGAGCGCGGGCGTATTGTCAGCGAGACAGATCTGACGCGGCGCCCAGGGTCTTGAAACATGGCCACGCTTGGACGGGGACCGGGGTCTGAGGTTTGAAGTCGGCTAGCGTGATGGATTGGACTCGCTGGTTTGGGACGTGCGCCCATGTCTGGAGACAGAATCGAGACGTGGCTATCGGGTAAGGTACTATACTTGCCTTGACAGGAATTCATGGATTGCCTAGAATAGTGCATTCAGCCTCTTTTCTCGTCTTTATTGCTCGTTTTTGTCACCAGACGCTTCCATCTCTTCTCCCAGTATTCCCAACCGGCGCTCCAGGGTGATCATCATTCTCTAGCCCGATTGCAGTGCCTTGACGGTAACCAGTAATTTGAAGGGCAAGAGAGTTTCTAATTCGCTTTATTTCTTCTTTCACTGTCACCACCTCGGCCATGTCCTCTCGATACACCTGGTCCCAAGTCCCGCGAAACGTCTCCCGTCGCTTTACCACCCTCGAGGGCCTACGAGAAATCGGCACGGGAGTCTATATTGCAGGTGCAGGCGGTGCACGCGTCTTCTCCGTCCGCCATCAATTCGACCCAGAGCAGTATGAAGACGAGCGGACATCTTGGACTGCGCCTGCAAGAACCGATGTCGAGAGTCTAAGTCTAAAGTCGTGGAAAGGAATCGTGGAGAATCAAAATGGGAGTGGAAATCTGCCGCACGATTCGAGGGCTTTGGGGATGTTGGAAGGCGTGGACGGAGAGGGCGACGCTTTGCACGAAGCGGCAATGCAGGCAATGGTGGATGAAAAGCGAAAAACGATGATAAAAGAGATGCAAGACGAGAAGCCGTATCATGTATTCGACAAGCGGAAAAAGTGGGGGGTTGTCGTGATGATTGGTGTCGCTGGATTGTTCTCTGGATTGAGCTCGAACATCTATTTCCCGAGTCTGGATGCAATCGCGAAGGTCAGTCGATCATCTTAGTTATACATCTTTCGTGCAATTTTTCTTTCATCCCCTACCCTATTCATACATGGTAGCTTGAACCTGCTAACATCCACCCAGGATCTGAACGTTAGCTTGAATGCAGTATCGCTGACTATTACCTCTTACCTTATCATCCAAGGCATCTCCCCGCTATTTTGGGGGTCGCTGTCAGATACCATTGGACGTCGTCCGATATACATATACTCCTTCTTGGTGTACATCATATCGAATATTGCGCTGAGCTTTTCGCCCAATTTCGCAGTTCTCCTGATATTCAGAGGTCTGCAAGCTGCTGGTAGTGCGAGCACCGTCAGTATCGGTAAGTACATCTAACATTAAGAGTTGACTCAGGGTGCAGATTACTGATGATCTAATATAGGGAACGGAGTTATACAGGACATCACGCCGCCGGCAGAGCGAGGAGGGTTCATCAGTTTCTATCAAGCGAGTAAGTCAGCCATTCGAGACAAACATGGCTTCTGAGTCCAGCTCTAAACGATGTTATAGTTCGGAACTTTAGCATAGCCATCGGTCCCGTGCTTGGCGGCTTGCTCGCAAACTTCTTCGGTTTCCGCTCGATCTTCATTTTCCTCCTCATTATATCATCCCTCACGCTTGGTGCAATCGTGGTCTTTCTCCCAGAGACGCTTCGTCGCATTGCCGGCAATGGATCGCTCCGACTGACTGGCATTCACAAATCTCTTCTCCAACGATTCACGAAGGAGTCATCGTACATCGAGGATCGCGATGATACGTACACGCCGCCCAAAGTTACGTCCAAGACCTTCATTGAGCCGCTACTGCTTTTGAAAGAGAAAGACATCCTTCTGAGTCTGATCTTCGGAGGTGTCATTTACGCGATCTGGAGTATGGTTACAGCCAGCACAACAGGCCTATTCAAGCAAGCGTTCCGCCTCAACGAAGTCCTTCTTGGTCTCGCATTCATTCCAAATGGTAAGGCCAAATCCTTCACGCCATTTCATACCTTTCTCCGAAAACTAATGTTTGTGATTCTCAGGCCTCGGCACCATCGTCGGCTCAACAATAATCGGCAACCTCCTCAACAAATCCTACAAACAAGCCGAAGACACCTACAAACAAACCCACGGCATCCCAGCAACTCAATCCCTCCCAAAGAAAGCCCTCCCTGCAGACTTCCCTCTCGAGCACGCACGACTTGCGTACATCACCCCAACAACGATCCTCTTCATTTTCTCAACAGCGTTATACGGATTCTCACTCTCGCCTTCGCTAACGTCAAAGCCGGGATGGATTGCTCTTCCCCTAGTTCTGCAGTTCTTCATTGCGGCGACGAGTAATGCGGTGTTTGCGGTCAATCAGACGCTCGTGAGTGATTTATGTCCTGGGAAAGGTGCGAGTAGTACTGCATTGAATAATTTGGTGAGGTGTAGCATGGGTGCTGTTGGAGTCGCGTTCGTGGAGCAGATGATTAGCGGGGTGGGTGTACAGGCGACGTTCTTGGGGCTCGCGTTGGTTGTGGTGGTAGTGAGTCCGTGCGTGGTTGTGCAGTGGTATTGGGGGATGGGGTGGAGAGGGGAGAGAGGAGCGAGGAAGGAGAGAGAGGAGTTGGCGAAGGGGAAGGGTATGGGCGGGAAGGTGTAAGATGTCAGTGCGACCTGTGGAACAAGTATTCACGCCGGAAGCACTCACCAGGATCCTTTCATTATGACCTGTTCTTAGATGTGCATACAATCTAACAATTGTTCTTCCTGGCGGCGCATCGAATCTGCTAACTGATGACAAGACCAGTGTGAATGAAGCTCTGGAGTCCTAGCGATGGCGTACATGTTAGATTTACTAGAAGACTGATCAGGTCATAGGAGTAAGTCAGGGTTAGCTTTTGTAGTAGAGATGTATATAGATCTATTGAACCCATCCTGATGCTTCTTTGCTCCTACTTCGTCGTTTATAACGCAAGGCTAGTAAACCAATGACGATCGTTGGGACGCCGATTCCGAGACCGAGGCCTAGTTTGATTGCGATTGAATCACTAGAACCATCTTTGGTACCTGTCGAAGCAGTGGGTGGTGAGTCAGATATACTGCTAGTAATGCCTGGAGGTTGCTTTGAGGTTGTTGAGGCGACGGTTGAAGTAGAGGTAATTTTAGCTGCCGGGTCCGTAGTAGTCTTAGGCGTCTATTTCAGGGTCCCAGTTGATATAGTCATGAGAACTATAGGGGAAATCCAATACTTCGTACTACAATTGACCTCTGTATAAGGTATTGGGTCATCCAGGGCACGGCCAACAAGAATGTACTTCACATGTATGCTCGCTATGGGCCCCGTCCAGTGTGCTGAGGACAGTACAAGGCTTGAATCTTTGGACTACTTCCTTTGTGTAAGTAGTTCGCGGATCAAAAATCATAACCGACGTATCGGTACAAATAGTGGCCATCCCGTAACTTGCATGGTAGGTGGTTGCTACGTATGCTGCTGCTGTCCATGATAGTTTCTGCATCGAATCACTCAAACAGAAGAGTGGTAACCCTAGAATGAGTACAATGAGTACATAACACCACCTCTCCCGCAGGGGACTTACAAACTGCATCTGTACTGAAGAAGCCTCGAAAGGCCGGAACTTCGGTCACGTCAAATATCTTTCGGCCGAATAGGGCTTCGTGGCTCGTCATTGGGGTTGTAAAAACGGCAGTGTCAAGTTGCATGAGCATGCAGCTAAAAAGTGCGAGCATTCGTAGTAGGTTATACGCTGGCTCCATGCTCTATGTCTTCTAGAAATCTTCGAAAGGCTATGAGACCGTGGACGGGTACTATGGCACAATGGATCCCCGGGAGACCTATGTCAGAGGTGGTGTATGGCCACAATGTTGTGGTGCGGCTATTACCGGAGGGCGGAGGCGAACTCATATTTCCTTTTCACTACTTGCGGGAATGACTAGCGATCTTCAGGAAACGTGCTGCCCCATCACCTTTTCAGCTCACATCACGTCACGAATAGGGTACCAAAATTTACATCTAGTGTCTGGGGTTAGGCGTCTCCATATTCTTGGCTTGTGGCGCTAAAGAACTCTATACTAGCGCTGCGTTTACGCCCGAAGACTACTAGGTAGATAAAACGGCGAGGGACGTCCTGAGCGAGGCTAAGATAATCAGATTCTGTTAACTGGCGGATACGAATACTACAATCAGGTTATGAATTAGATTGACGTATAGGAAGATGCACTGGTCACGTTGCTTTTTCATTGGCTTTGATCGTCTATACGATTCGTAAGTGCAAAGGAGTGGGGAAATAGAAGCCTTCTGCAGCCATTTTGGAATATCCACCACGAGGCAGTGCAAATGTACAGTAACATGGTTGACAAGGTGAGCTAAGCAATAATCTTTGAAGGCAACGATTGATGTTCTTAAACACGAAAGGACATAGAGGGGCTACGCTGAAATTAACAAGAGCATCACGTACCACGACCCATAATGCTCAAAATTAGAGGGACTATAAATCAATGAAGGCAAGCTTCGCAGATATATGATCATACTCCAACAAGAGGAATTGGAGAGGAGAGATCAGGAGACACCGGAAGTACGTTAAATCCCTTAGACTGTCAGATTTTGGTTGTATTCCGGCAGAGAATTAGAAATTTGGGTCCCGGTGCCTAATCCGAGTACCCGCCGGTAATTATCGAACATATCAAGGCCTTAAACCCTTCGATTTCTATGCATGCCATAAACATTTTCACATTTTCGTCCCAACCCAAACAAACTCCAGGTATCCGCGATGTCCTTTTTGATCCATCACCTCGACCCTAGATCGATTGTTACAATCACACTCCTATCCAAATGGTTCAAGGGATTAAACTCAGGTCCTAAATCGATTCCTCATTGGAACCACTCTCCTCATCTACTGACCCTGGATCGCTCTCATCAGTGCCGCTTTAGTCGGTCTCCTCGCCGCTCTCGGCCCTTGCCGATTTCTCCCTTTCACTCCACCTAGAGTGCGAATTCGATATTGGCTCTGGCTTCAGCTTGGACTTCAGATTTGATTTCACTTGTTGCCGTTCGACAGCCGAGAGGGACTCGGAATGCACATTACGTTTCTCCTTCCCGTCCAGATCACCAAGAGTTTTAGTGACGACGTTGTCCAAACCCTTTTCCTTGTTCCGCCTCCTTGGTTTGTCTTCCCCTCCGTGAATCACACTGGCCTTCGATCCTTCTTCTTTCTCTTTGGCGTCATGACTGCTGGTAATGATACCCATTTTCTCTGTAACCTCTTCATCATAGTAGAAGTTTATTTTGGCTTCGAGTTCGTACAACTCTGCACTGTCGATAGAGGAGAGCGACGAGGCGTCTTCTGTGTCCGCGATCTTGATATGGGGCTTTATGGTTTTGGCATGCTTGTTTTGACGGGCCTTGGTGCGTTTAGGCATATGTACCATCAAGTCCTCATCGCGCGAAGAGTCAATCTCAATCCTAGTTTGCTTTTTGTTCCGTCCAGTGGATGCAGTCGACAGTTCCTTGAATTGGAGAACCGTTGATGTGTTTGACTTTACGTACTCCCAAGTCTTCCTCGCTTGAGGAGTCAAGCCTGGTCTGCTTTTTGTGGCGCTTGTTGGCTACAATCGACGATTTCTTGGCCTCCTTGCGTTTAGTTTTGGGTACTTCCAAGTCTTCGGCGCTCGAAGAGTCAAGATGCCTTTGCCTCTTGTGGCGCCGGTTAATTACAGTCGACTTGGTCTTGTCGCGCAAATTTGGCGTCATTAGTCTGGTTCTGGTGGATTGTGGGGTGAATTAGGTCTACAGTGTGGTGGGGGTAGACAGGGGAGAGGGAATGGGAACGAAAGTTTCATAGTTTGCGATTTAAAGAGATTCTCTACGCAGATTTGACTGTGAATGGAACGTTATCAGATCAGTGTTGAAGTACGTCACTTGTCCTGAAACCTGTGAGAGTAGCCGTAGTGAGGTCGGCTTTTGACCTGTGAGTAGGTGAGGCGGGAGTAACATTCGTGATAGCTTGTTGACGAGGGAATCGTCAGTCCCCACGGATCAATCTCTATCCCAACAGGAAGCAGGTCGAGAATGCCATCCTGAGTGCCAAAGCGTTCGAGGGCTGGCAAAAATCATGGTGAGATACGACCGATGTTCATCACAACCTTGGCATAAACCTTGGAGAAGTTCGCGAGTCACGTGAATTCATCTTGATATGATAATGGATATCACTAATTGGCCATGATGGAGGTGGATTTCACGTGTGAGAAAGGGAGTGTTGACACCTGAAACGACTGCTATAACGCTTTACCCTACGGAGTAATTTTTCGACACTTAATGGCTAGTAGCGAGTGCACCATGTGGAATTCGGCAGTTCCGCGATCTTACACACTGTCAATTCGTCGAATCTGCCTTGTGTTGACAGAATGAGACAAATGACCAAAAACAGGGGTTCGTCGCTGCAGTACTCATAGTGTTTTATGTCAGAGCAGGCTGGCTCTGAGGAAATAGGAGGGAAACTGCGTTGATTGTGAAGTAACGAGCGAAAGCTAACTATATACCCCCAAGCCTGCCAAGGAGCTAACTATGAACGGTCTAGCCGTAACATTTTATCATAGTCATTTTCTGAGTGGGCGGAACGCTAAACATGTTATCAAAGGGCTTCGAAATCGGACTCTGCACCTCCACGCGGTGAAGCCTGGGAACCTGACTCTCATGAGCTCAGAGCCAGCGCAGAGACGTCGCGTTGAGGGCGGCGCGGTGGGTGACGATGCCCTGTGGTGAGACAGCAGAATTTTCACCGCGACCGTGCGCAACACAACTCAACGCGCCCACGACAGTTGGAATAGTTACGAACCCCACAACGTAAAGGACTACCTACCTACCTACCTACGGCAACTAAACGATATAATTGAAAAACGACCTTCGCACCCCACTCCCTCGCTACGCGGACGAAATAGCAGCCTAGGCAGACCTCTCACCCCTAGGCTGGACGAACCTCTCACCACCCCTTGCCTCTACAACTGCCCTAAGCTAGATAACCACGATCGTAAGACGTGGATCGTTACTCTTTCCTGTAGGAGAGAACCTAGGTTAGGACCCTAGGGTAACAGACACCTAATACTAGAGGCAAAGATCCTGCTTTGGCAGAAGGGGAGGGTCCTTTAGACGGGCCGTTATGTTGCAACAGCAGTTTAGGCGTCATGTCGTAACAACAGGCGCTAGGAGAACAGTAGACGCAGAGGCTACACTAACAGAGCATAGGGTAGGAGGAGGAGGACGAAGACAGACACACGTAACATCATAAGGTATAAGGGACGTTAGACATAGAGGGCATTCAGGACTTAGGTCAGGGAAAGCGTGACAGGGTGGGCGGTTAAGGCTAGAGGACAACAGCAACCTATAGGCGCAGGCGTCTTGCCTGCGCCTGCCTGGGTACGCACATATGGCACACAAACGAAAGGTGTTTTTCCCCCAGTACAGGCAAGCCCTTAGGAGCTGCTTCTACGACTAGCTAACAGGGGTTTTTTTGTTCACCTGGTGTAAATAGTGGCAATAGTCTGCATAAGCCAATAGGGCTTGCATCAGACGGTAAACAAGAATCAATAATAATAATAACATGTTATCAAAACTGGTACACCGTGAACTTATTCGCACAAATTCAACTAGGAGGAACAACTCGTATTCCCCACAACAAAGAAACTATACCCGTTTCTCTCGATTTACACCTGCAGCCGTGCCCTAGGTCAAGATCTGTTTTCGCCTCAGGACTTTTGGCCCCTTGGTAATCGCGGCCGCCGAATGATCCCAGCGAGCCCATGCGGAATGTCAACGGCTTATCTTAACGCGTTACATGAGATGTTCCTGGGCTCGCGTTTCGATGTTCCATGCATCTAGAGCTGAGCGCATATTCGCAGATGCTCCGATAATAGATTTGGGAATCGCTTCTGAGGTCGTTCCGTGGCGATTGGAGCAGGCTGCGTGCTGTGCCGCCCTCGTGCAGATACCTGTTCTAGGATGTGGGTTAATAAAACTGTAATTAAAACAGCTCCGAAACAGGTGATAAAACCCCCACTCAGGCAGGTACGAACTGCATGCGAGGCTGGAGCGTGCGTATGGAAGGATTCAATGCGACGCTGACTGCAGGACGTTCCGTTCGATCCCTGAGAGAGAGAGAGAGAGAGAGAGAGAGAGAGAGCACATAGATAGCCCCTCCGCCTGCTCATTGTCTAATGGATGTATATATGCTGAGATCTCAGTCTCTCTGGGCGACCAATATACATATTTTTGGTCGTTCTTATAACTCATAAACGCGTTTGGGTGGAGACTCGATCAGAGAATTGTGGCAATCGCGAACGAAATCCCGACCCAATGCAGTCGTCGATGGGTGGGTTATCAGGTCCCAAAGAGCTCCATGTTTTGGGGAGGGTATCCCCAGAAGGTCTGACGACAACCCAGCTTGGCTGTATTGACATGCATGATATATCCATCCATGCGCCCGCTTCTCTTCCAACACCTTCAGAGCCTGTGCTAGACCAATCTTTACCCAGTAGCTGTACGATGCCTACCTCCGTTTATTTGGAAAATGCAACGAGCAAGACAACGTCGGTCTTGACCCCACCACAAACTCCCACACCGGCCAATTCGTTACGCACGGGTTGTACTAGGGAGGTTTCTGCAACGAGCTCAACGTCCGACTATTTCACCGGCAATACCTTTACTCGCCGGTCAAATCAGAGTTATGATACTCCCCTTACCCCTCCGGATACCGAAGCCCGTGAAAATGGAGAGGTTGAGACACAGGTGTCACCACTAGCACGAAAGAGTGCGGGGAGGACGATCTCAAAGAGCTCTGTGGACATCGACGAACATATCAAGCAGGAGGAAATGGCCTCGGATAACGCCCCGGCTCAAAAGTTGTTTCGTGGGATGACAGCGACATTTGAGGGCGGTATGTACCTCCTTCCGGCACTGACTTTTTGTGAATCCGAAAAGGTTGGCCTGACACTGATGAGCAGTACTTAATGGCGAGCTCGATTTCAAACTTGACCTCGGTCGGCACAACACATTCAACCCTCACTTGGACTTCGATTACGCGGTATTTGAATCAACGGGAACCAAACCGACTGGAGCACACGCTGACCAGGTCACAAAGCTCGCGACCAAAGTTGCTACGAAAGGCTCCAAGCCAAAGGCCAAGGGAAAAGAGTTCCGCAAAATTCTTGATGAAATTGTGCCTCGCAACCTCCATCAAAGAATTTCCACGGAGACTGGAAAATGCGCTGCCTCGGTGGGAGGGTGTCTGGAAAAGCGGTGTACGCGGCGGGCGAAGAGGACTGAAAATGTCGCACAAGACCTTGTCGTACTGGCGGAAAGTTATGACCGACACGACTGCGAGTCTTTCCTCGCCAATCTCAAGGAACTCATCAAATCGATGTGTTGTGGAACGCACTACAACTCAGCAACGCACGAAAATCGATACGGCGCGCTCGAGAAACTCATACAACAGGCAAAGCCGTCTCTAGCGCAGGACGATTCATTGTTGCCAGTCAATCCGTCTATCAAAATTGAATGGGAAACGTTTGTTCGGTGGGCTGATATGGTATGCGAACGTAACGACGCCGATGGAGAAGACGTGGCAAGGGATGAACCGCGTGCGAAGCAAACTGTTCCAACCGAACTTCCCCCGTAGGGTTGCGCCGTCGGTCCACCAACATCGCTCGATCTACACTCAATCCCGTTTCTCGCCCGGTCGGAGGTCGCCTCTCTTGGCTCAACGACCTCCGGTTTTGGCAGCCAAAGTGGTCTGCGTCTTTGAGTACACAGAATGCGCTTGAGAAGACTGCGCGCAAGACTCTAACGCCAACAGAGTTGAAGTCTGGATACATATATATCTTCTGGACAAGGGGACAATTTGGTATTGCCAAAATTGGGTACACGAAGGACGTCAATCTGCGATTGAAGGGATGGACGAAGCAATGTGGTCAACAATACCAGTTCTACAAGTCGTCCACAGTGGGAGAGTGTCTTCGAATCTGCCTACCACACGTATCTCGCGTAGAAAAGCTCATACATACGGAGCTTAAAGACTATCGCATGAAGATGAGGTGCAAGGGTTGCGGGAAGGAACATCGGGAGTGGTTCGAGGTCCAGGAGCAACACGCAGTGAAAGTATTCACGAAGTGGAGGGACTGGATTCAACAGCGGCCTTACCAGAACTTAGAGGGTGTCTGGAAATTACATGCAGTTTGCAAGGATGACCTCGAGGGGGTTTGCCAGCCTTTGCCGATAGAGCAACTCGCGAAGCCAACACCTCAGCCTAAGAGGAACGTGAAGGGACTGTTAGGGAGAAAAC
The DNA here is from genome assembly GCA_002105025.1 of Clohesyomyces aquaticus. NCBI lineage: Eukaryota > Fungi > Ascomycota > Dothideomycetes > Pleosporales > Lindgomycetaceae > Clohesyomyces > Clohesyomyces aquaticus. Next base: position 202,546 of record MCFA01000051.1, read on the forward strand.
GGCAATCCTCCTTCAAATTGAAAGGCTCGTCCCCCGAGTGGGAATTCATAAAACGGGACGAAGAAGTTGTTCTAGTTTAGCAAGAAGTTCTCCGGATTTGAGCGGAACCTGATGGTTTTACTTGATGATAATATACACAGCAGTTAACCCTCGGATGAATGACCCTTTACAAGTTTCTACATGTAGCTTGTGTTAAATATTGCCTATGCCGGATTATTTTGCATCGTACCATCAATTGCGAAACTGCGCATTGTAACACTTCCACCTTTCGCCTTGGTAGCGTAGTTGAAGACGCCATACCGCCAGCGATTCACAAAATTCACACCGTCGGTGCTGTACTGGAAAGTGCCTTGCTGAGCTCTGGGAAGGACATTGACCTTGGTTCGTAGCCAAATACTGCCCCCGCTGATACTGGCACTGGCGATCTGGGTTCCCTTGTTGTCTGTCTTCCATCCGTTGCTGTTCATGGAGATATTGTTGGTCATCAGAACTTTGAAGGAGCTACCGTCACGAGCTACGCCTACCCAGCCTGCGCTATACAGTGCCGCTAAGTCAGCAAGATACATGAGGGATAAATTGTACAGAAGGATAGGTATCCGGGGTGATTCGAGCTCTGCTTACGTCAAATAGCACCAGTCCCCCACGATCTCCGTCCGCCATTTTGGAGTAATCGATTTTGATGGTGGCAGTAGACGATGGTCCCAGAATCCGATGCGTCAAGGTATTCCGGGCCATGAAGAAATCATCGGTGACAGTAGCAGTCCGAAGCTCGAGTCCGTTCGCGGTGATTGACCAAGCCGAGGGGCCTGCGTTATGATTCCACTCGTATTGCGGACCTAGCGATGCAAAGTTGTCGGTCCCAACAATAGATTTGACCGCATGTGGTGTCAGAGGGTATGGGTATTGCTTCGACCACGCCCCATTGACTGTATGTACCGTTGGCCACCCATCAGACGGCCAGTCAACCGGCGCAAGGACAGGAATACGGCCACCGGGAAAGCCATTGATGAAAGCCATGTGATACCAGCGCCCATCGGCAAGAGACACGAGCCCACCTTGCGCAGGAGGCCCGAAACCCTGGATGAGATTTGAGCCTGCGTTATGGATGAGCCACTTCCATTGAAAAGGCCCCCATGGGCTGCTCCCTTTGAGAATGATGTTGCCATCCATGGGGTGCACCGAGAGAATGTAGTAGCTGCCGTTTCGTGTATACATCCGGAGCCCCTCCACGTAACTGAGGGAACTGTCCGTAGTCCATACCTTTTGCCTCTTGACCTCGCCAAGCCCGTCCGCAGTCAGTTGTGCGACCATGATCTCTTTCTAGTTCCAATTGGTCAAAAAGGTCACGTACATGGTTCCGTCGTCGTCAATCAGCATGCCGCAGTCGTAGTAGCAGAAGTTGAGCGTACTGCTCTTCTTCCAGGGCCCCTCAGGTGCGCTCGCTATATATATACGTCTTATAATCACCCGGCATGCATCCACCCCAGTACCAGGTCTTGGTTTTCGGATTGTAGTTGAAGAAAGATGCGTAAATTCCCTTGTTGTACGCACTAGTGCCTGAGAGGTTGTAGTCTTTCTGAGGCCCGAAGTCGAGCGCTGGTACCGAATGCGAAGAGTATTCCCAGTCGACAAGGTCGAAGGACCAGAGGATAGGAGCTCCTGGCGAAAAGTGCATCGTGCTGGCCGAGTAGTAGAATGCATCCCCATTCCGCATGATGTCGACATCGGCGAGGTCCTGATACAGTACTGGGTTCGTGAAGTTTTGAGCCACGGCCCCAAGGGCGAGGAGGCCGAGCGTTGTGAGTTTCTTCACCGTTGCCACAGTATCCCGGAAATGTTCCATCAACCCTGGTACCTGGAAGCGTGTGCGCCTGCAAGATATATATGTCGAGACCTTCTACGAAGCAAGAAGATCACGGTATAATTACGCGCAACAACATTTTCCGTGATTTTTACCCCAGATGATTTTCCGGCTCCTGCCCTCTAACGAGCCTTTGCACAGCCGGTCACAGTGTGCAGTTCTGCAAATCCTCTGGTGGGTAAATCTGAAATTTTGCCGCCGGAGCAAATTGAGACGGAAATCGGCCAGAATTGCTCCATAGCAGAACATCGCAATCGACCCTTAGGACGCGACACTTGGATCCGTCATAGGGATCGCGGATTCGATGATTTTTGAATCTCGGGGGAGGTGTCTATTGCTGCTACGCACGGTCCGAGCTGCATTGTAGAGACAGACCCACGACGGGGTTCCAACCTATGTGCGGAGGCCCTTCTTGTTCATAGTGTATATTCTGAAAAGCCTTTGGAACGAAGACCCAGTTTCGAATCACGGTAGTGACTCGGGGGGTGGTGCAGGTGGTGGGATACGGGCGATCATGGGATTGCAAGCCTTACCCACGTCGAGCCGGGGTTGTTATGGCGGATGCTGAATTGGAAATGAAGCGCGTAGGTTTATACAAGAACATGATCTCCACAAAGACGCCCCACGATGGGAATCTTGATCCACCGTCCTCGTCGATGTGAAATGGAAGCGCGTCGAGGTTCAAGCGAGGGAGAGGCCCAAAGATGAAATCGGGCTATGATATGTAGATAAGATTGGCTAGCGTCTAAGCTCCGCGGGACACCCACTAGGCAGCCCCGCGACAATCCCAACGGTTTCCCCACACGTTCATTTCTCCCTCGAACCACATCAAGGTTATAATCCATAATACCACATCCAGGTTATAATCCAAAATAACTATCCAGAGCGGCCCATAAAAGAAGGCAAATAATTACTCCTCCCTCCTGTTTGGATGCATGGCCTCTGTTTGGCCCATCGGAAGCTCCGGTGCTGGCTGAATTCAGGGGCAGCTGCAGCAAACCCCACGGATTTCGATCAGGGTTCCCAGCCCCCAGATTTCATCTGACGGGTTCTATTATCGTTCGATTGTGGGAGCTATGACCACAGAAATAGATGTGATGCCGCGCGGATGAGGCCGTAAGATACTGTGTTATTGGGTGGCACACGACGCTGACATCCTGCAGACTCGGAATCCGCGCCAGCTTTGGGCGTGCCCCGGTCTGGAGTCGACGACCACTGCACGCAACACTATTCTCATGGCATTTTCCACCATCGACTGTAACAGACGGAGTGGAGGTCTCGAAATATTCACGATGGATGGCAAGTGGCGATAAAACGCACAGGAACTATACAGGAACTAAACTTAGGATCATCTGCGAAGCTGCTTCTTGTCCCTCAAGCAGTTTCGGGATAACGGAAGGGTTTGGTTCTATATTCTGCTCCCGCGCAGCTGCATGCTGGCGGCACAGCCCAGCGCAGCTCAGCCCCTTGTGCACATGCCACCGAATCCTACAGATACTACCTCAGCTCATGCTGTCGCTTGCGTTTCTTTCCCACTTTTAGACAATCTAATCAATTACCAAGTCTTCTTCGTTCATTGTGTGCAGCAAACTTCTTTCAAGGGTTGTGCCATGAATGGTCCGCTGTGGTGGGTGGTTGGCCATGGGATCACCCTGTTCACTTCGAAGGCACGGCTGAAACACTGCTATGCGCAGGCATGGTTTGTACGAGAAGTAACGCTACGGCCTCCGTCTTATCCTAGAACCAACCCCGTGGGCCTCCAGGGCATGGTGCAAGGCAGACGCTATTAAACGATGGACTCCTTCTACGGAGGAAACAACGCGGGTTTACAGCTGACCAGGCGTTGCATCGCACTCAATATCTCTTTCTCTTTTTGTGCCAGAAATTACTCCCCGGTCAGACAACATGTATTCAATTTTGCGATCGTTGTTTCCACAGTCCGCTAGCAAACCAGTTCCCGGCACACCGAAGGAAAGCAGGAAACCAACGGCACGATATCATTCCACAGGAAGCAGCGCGACTTCCCATCAATCACCGAGCTTTTCTTGGGGTAGTGACGATGATGACAACGAACAAAAGACCTCCAGCACTCCCATGACCCCCATAACTCCTCCAACTACCGAATCCGGCATCAGAAAGCCATTCGCTGAGAACCACGATTCTCCCCTTTCCCGAAAGGCTGCCACGAGAGCTCAACCCGCTCAACTATTGCAGTCGGGAGATTATGGGCCTCAGGAGCAAGTTACCGAAAGTACAGCTGTGGGGGAGGAAGATGTGAAGGACGAATCAAGGCTAGACCAGCCATGTATGGAAAGCAACGAACCGATCGAAAAAGAGAGTTCTGTGGATAATCTCCGTGGGGGTTGGGAACCACGTAATGTCTCGTGGCTAAAAGTACCAGGTTAGTTGCTGCCATTGGTTAGAGCTTTTGAGGCTCACATCACTTACCTTTATTCCAGGATCACTTGGCGTAGATAAACCGTTCGAAGAAATATTACAGAATGCGCAAGACATATTTTCCGATGACAACAAGCGTCCAAGATCAAAAGGGAGGGTATCAATCCGGATCGAGGTGCAGGAGGTAGGCGAGGAAAAAGACCAGGTCAAAGATGCTCCTACCTTAACACACCGACATGAGATTACAAAGACCGCCAAAGGGATCTTTGATCTCGTCCTCCCTGTCGACATCAAAAAGACGCTTGCTGAAGACTCGAGCTGCTGTGTCGCCACAACCCAACACGGCCAAAGATGTTCAAGGGGTGCTCCAAAGGAAGTCGGTAGCATCGAAGGATATCTAGAGATCATCAGGAAAGGCCACTCGTCATTGAACTACCAGTCGTGCCTAAGTGGCGCAGAACAATGTGCAGAAGCTACATTATGCTATCAGCACCTGAGGAACTTTAAGTCACGTATCAACAAGGTGCAGGACATGGTGCAACATGAACTGTCCTCTGCATTGCCCCATAGCAATGATTTGACTGATTTCGTCACTTGGGCTGGCAATATTTCTCGCTCCGTCAAGACCAGTACGACGCCGCACAGCTCCACCACGAAAGTCACAACGTATGAGTATGCTTCCAGCGTCACAAATGATGGAGACACATGCACCACCAAGACGACTACTTCCTTCGAGCAGATCAAGCATGCGAACGGTGACCAGACGCATATCTCGGTATCATCGCAGACTCAAGCCACTACGACTCTGATGCACCACCCTAAATTAGACCCCGAGGCTATTATCTCTACTCTAGTATCCAATCTTGAAGGCGCAGAAACTCGGCTGATCGAAAACCCCACATCTACGGAGGAAAGAGGGGAACTGCGACCGAAAACTCCTTTAAGAGAAAATGGGCCGATCCTCATTGCATGGCAGCCGCCACGTAATAAGCCCAGGGCTGTGGACCGGGTCTTAATCTCTGAAGCCGGGAAGCCTCTTACTTTATTGGAAAGGAAGTCCGCATACCTGTACATCTACTGGCGAAAGGATGCGCCGAATTACCTCAAGATTGGATACTCGGGTGACCGCAAGGGGCGTCTGGCTGCATGGGGACGGAAATGCGAGGTAGAATGTGAGGCTCGTAAATTGTCCTGGGATGCTATGGACAAGGAGGTACTCAATGCCAAACGTGTGGAGAAGCTGATACACACGGAGCTGAAAGAGTATCGTCATAAATTGTTTTGCAATTGCAGCTCGATACATGACGAGTGGTTTATGGTCTCTGAGGAGAGGGCCCTAAGAGCGTTCCTCCGATGGAGCAAATGGTCGGATCAGCAACCGTACGAAAAGGAGGGGCCATTATGGGAACTTAAGAGGAAAGCGGAGCGATCCCTTGACTGCACAGCTAAAGAAGCTGTGGCGGATCACACAGAACCCCATCCCAGATGATGCAGCGCCACGGGGCCCAGAATCGAGTGGCAGAACGGTGAAACCTAAGAGGAGTGTCTATATATGCGGGAGTTAGAAACCACGCATGGTGGATGCGCCTGGTGGTTGCTTTTGATATTATTCTTGGTATGTATCATATGTTCGCAAACAGTGTTTGGGGTCGTCTTTCCTCAGGCGCTGACGCTTTCGATTTCTTTATGTTCACACGTTGTGATTGTATTCATGCGCTGAATATTCTCTCAAGAAAATCCGCCCGAACGCGGAAAGTATTCTAGAGTAGTACTAAGAAGCACGAGTAAGGTTGAACGAGAACTTCTAAATCCAATACTTGTGGGGCTTGTCATTCCTGACTATCCACGAGAAATACTTCTCTTGCTTGAATTTGACTACTGTATGACCTCATCCGAAACTACTCACCGCAATGTCTTCCTTATCCTCGCCCAGGCGGCAAAGAGCTCCCGAGGTCAGGAACTCAGCAATACATCACGTGAACATGCGTTAGTCATCCGGCTTGGCCGCTTGGCATGACCGGCCTGCGTCGCACTTTCCCAAAACCCAAAATCAACGTGCACAATCTCAACTATTGTTGCGACTACGTGATTTCGTTCTTTGAGACTTATCTGTTCTCAATATACACGTGTTTGTTGATTGCTTGACAAATGGTACAAACGGTCCGTCTCGCTTGCGCCATCCCTGAAGCCCACAAAGCGCAGTGGGTCTGGCCAAAAAATTCAACCTCACCGCTCCACACCCCACTACTGAGGGCACACTATCTTTCCTTCCACCAATAGTGCTCCGGGTCGACTGTATTTCTCTCCTTCTACACGAGCATTCAAAAGGCCAAAAAGTAGCAAAAAGAAAATTTCTTGCATCGGCCGGGAACTGATCCTTTGTTAGTGATATGAAGTCTTCAGGCTTCAGATATGAATTGAACTCACTCGAACCCGGGGCTAGCCGATGGCAACGGCTAATTTTACCACTAAACCACCGATGCTTGCCGTTGTTGTTTGATATACCATTTCTCGTTTTTCGATTATCATATATCTAAATCTGATAAAATCCAATCTCACCCCTTTCCACGTCCCTAGCGCTGCATGGCCATGCTCAGGTTACTAAAAATTCTCCCACACGGTTGAACAATACACAGAGTACTTCGCTTTAGAGCCACCAAATAGTACTATGCGCGCGCAGTTGCGTCGACTAAGTGGCTTTTGTGTTTCTTAATTCCGCTTTTGGATTCCCGAAAACTAAAACCCAAATATGAAAACCGGAGTCAGCCTTCTTCGGTTTTTCATTTCGAACTTTAGTAACGAAAAATATGATTTTGGTTTCTGGAATCCCTAAGATTTAAAAATGGAAAACCCAGACTCACCCTTCTCGCATTCGAGGTCTCAGCAGCCCGCGCCTTCCTGGCGTGTTGTCGTTTGCTGTCAAGAGAGTCCCAGCCCGCGACTCTGTGAGAGTGGGGCATTTCTGCTATTTTTTATCTGATTTTGGCCCAAGATGTCTAGCAAAGACTTAGACTCCAACCCAGACCACGACTCAGACTATGACTCAGACATAGCGAGGTTGTTGAATGAAGCCAGGCCGCCACAACCAGATAGGCCTAAGGATTATGATATCGATGGCGTGCGCCGCATCAAGAAACATTGGAAAAGGTTTGTTCATCTGCCAACTAAAAAAATAGGGATGCTAGACTTACCATTACTTAGATTCATGAAAAACCTCAAAATCCAGGCGCAAGACGAGCCTTTCAGCTCCGCACCCCCACTTGAGCACGTCAAACTTTTCCTCAGATGGCGATGCCGCAAAGGACAAGCAAGACTTGACCAAAAGATGACGATCTACTCTATTCGGAAGGAATTCCATCAGTGGCAACGCGCTGTGCGATATGACACCTGCTATTCTTACAGTGCAAGTGATGTACGCGCTATCATCACGGTGAGAACACGCTATCCATATAACGACATATGGGCACAGGCTGACTTTGAAGTTAAGTTCATCGAAGACCTACCGTCACTAGAAGGAGCCAGCACAAAGAAGCGGACCAAGTCAGTCGCCCACTACTCGGATATAGAGGACATCCTATACTACCTATGGTGCTGCGATGATTATGTGTGGAGGCATCCACGCCAAATGGTCCAAATCAGCTTCTACCTTCTAGTAGTTGCATACTACGGCCTGCGCCCTGGGGAGATTGTGGAATCTTCCTCTCACCGCAACTCGAATGAGGGCGTGAAATACAAAGATGCATCGCTGTGTCTTTATTGAGACCCAGGTAACGGCAGCCTCCAATATCTGGTCAAGATTCGCCTAAGGAACTGAAAGTTTAAGAGAGGTAATGATGGGTTATCGTTAGTGTGAACGATTCCACACATAAGTAACGCGAGGCTAATAGCGAACAGACAAACAATTAATCTCTATAAAGAGACAAATCTATAACTTAAATTTGCATGTCCTGTTAGGTTCTTCCTCGCTCTCGCTCTCGTGGATAAAGTGTTTGTTAGGAATCCTAGGGAGGAAGAGTTCTCAACCTGCTTTTTGCCTTAAACACGCTAATTAAGAGAATATCTTATTAAGGACGACAAAAAGGAGCTGCTAATTATCCGCATGATTCAAGGCAATGCTATTGATCTAAGTTAAATCTTAAGCGCATCCGCGTTGAGTCATCTTCTCGCTCAGCTTGGGCAGAGGTGTGGATATAAAGAAAGCATTACTGCCTATACCTTTAGACGTAGCTTCGCGAACGGAATTGAAGGTAATTACTACTACGTAGCATGATAGAACCTTTTGCTAACATCACGGCAGGCAAAGTAGGAGCTCCTTGATTAAGACAATTAATGGGGCATACTAACGATGGAATACTGCAGTCTTACCTGTCCATGGACATTGGTATTGATACACAGAATGCCGTCAGGGGGCTTCCCCAGAACACTGGCCGGGTGGATCTGTCCAATAGTGTGCGATTTAGTAGGGATATTAATGCTCCCAAACCCTACTACGCCATAGCAGGAAGATGCCTCCTAGTTGTTCCTGAAGAGAGAATACAGGATATGGCAAAGAAGAACCCGCACCTCGCACGGAGGGACGTCGTATACCGGATCCGTAAAGCCAACTTCCAGCAAGACCTACAAAGTCCAAGACCTAAGTCTGCAGAGCATTCAAGACATCTTTGTGGTTGCTTCTATCTGAATATAGACGCGATGGCTGGGATTTTTCGTCGCTATCCCTATAACGATGGCGTCTGTTCGCGACTTGTTGCGAGCGCCTTGGAATAGGCAACCCTAGCTTAATATCATCATGATTTTGCGTGAGCTTTAACTTCACGTTCCATTCTGCATCCTAGCAGCACGCGCTTTTAACCACCGTCCCCCAAATAAGAATCCAGAAAGGCTTATCTAGGTAGAAGCTATCATGCCTGATGCTGACACCACGCTTTCTAGCATAACGATTATGGAGAATGGCTTCTCCTGCAGTGACGGCGACCACAGAATCATGGAGTCTATGACATCATACAGCGATTACCTACAGCTCTTAAGAAAATAATCTTCTACTCTTTGTAAGTCTAACCTCTAGAATCTGCCTAAGAGCACCTTCTTAAGAGACGTAGAGATAATGCTATAAACTGTACATATAATAGATGTTAACTACTTAGATGTTCTTTCTAAAGACGTTAGCAAGTTAGACAAGGAAATTGTTCTAGACTCCTTTAAGGAGCAGTTCCCTCCAAGTGTAAGAGCGAGTATGCACAACACATTGCTAAAGAGAGAGTTGTGGATCATATACGTGCCTTGGGTTACCATGGGAGTATTAGCATCGCTAGGTCTTTCTTTTATACTGCCTTTCACCTTCTGGAAACGCATATAGTCATCTTGGATTCAACCCGCTGAGAATTGTGCAGATATATAGGAAGAATATAATGTCCCTTTGGGGCAACTACTTAGCCCTAAATTAGGCCCCGCAATTTCTGGTCAGCAAGGGTAGCATTAATATGTATGGTGAGAATGCAGGCGCTAACCGCTTGACTTTCGAAGCTCGCCCGTGGCTTTCGGCATACGCCAGGCATGGAACTCTGCAGTAACAACAGGGATATCTTTCTCTTGGACCTAGAGATTAACAGACTCTAAGACTTAATCTTGGTCTTTGTCTATAATTTTAATCTGAGTAGCTGTTTCTTCATTTCGAAGTTGTTTGGCTTTTTACCTTGTGAATTTCCGAAGGGGTTGATTAATGAGAAGGGCGCATTTAGTATCGTTCCGTGAATTGCTTCTACAGAATTTTTCGAATGTCCAGCGAGCTCGCGCACATTCTCAGCCCTGGACCTAGCTTTGATCGTCGTCATTTTCGGCTCTGACTCCTTTGTGGCTAAAGTTTATTATCGCTGTTTAGGAGTCTGGCTCCAGGGACTCCAGGGGCTCCAGGGACAGGACACGGACGGGACGTCGAGTCATCGTCGTCATCCATTTTGATTGGATGTACTACCAACCTCAACGAACCAACCGAACACGTCGCCCTGAGCAAAACAACCCAGCGCCACCTCGCCTCATATTCCCGCAACTTGCGCATCAAGGGGTGATAGTGGCTGCTTTTTGTATTTGGCGCTGTAGCCCGCCTGGGGTGATGGCCGACTTACCAGAGCCACCAGAGCCGCCCGAATATATCAGAACATAACCTACTAATTCAGAAGATAGCGGGCGTCACCCTGAACGCGGCGGAACACCCGCCAAGATTCGAGGCGGTGTTAAAGGGGTTACAAATATCCGGCGATACGCAATTGGCCGTTCGAGTGAGCGTCTTTAAACCAATCATCCTTGATTGCAGCCTTACGAATGTCACTGCCGAGACGCGCCTTGTTTACGTCTCAGAGAATTTCGACGCCAATTCCTCCTTCAGTACCTACGAGACACAAGATGGAGAGCCTGAATTGGGTTAATATTCGGACCAGTATGTTGATTTACGAACTAATCAGAAGATTTTGTCATTAAAAAATTATTAGATCAGGTATTTGGGGCAGCATGCTACAGCTATCAGGATGAGCAGGAAGCGTCTTTCTGCGCCTGTTCGAGCTTAACTGGCTGCGGAGAATCATGTCTCAACCGCTCTATGCTTTATGAGTGTGACGACAGTAATTGCAAGATTGGCATTCCGATATGCACAAACCGCCGTTTTGCAGAGCTGGAGCGCGTTGGAGGGGGATTGAATAGGGTGCAAGTTATGGAGACGAGCGATCGCGGGCGTGGCGTCCGCGCAACCATAATATTAGAGCCTAAACAGTGGATCATGGAGTATGTTGGTGAGGTCATAACGGAGGCGGATTATGAAAGGCGCGTTAAGTGCTCTCCAGAGGTCTCGGTCTGTTTCCACTGAAATAATGGAGTATTGACATAAGCTAACATGTGCAGTTCTGCTATGCCATGCAACTAGTGGCTGGCCTGCTCATTGATGCCTCAACTCACGGGAACGTGAGTTGGCTTATAAACCATTCTTACGAACTAAATTACAGGATAGAGGTCTGGATCGTTGGAAACAAGCCTCGCGTAGCGGTGGTTGCCAGAAGTCGCAACATTCTTCTAGGGGAAGAATTAGCTTTTGATTATAATTATTAGTAAGTATTCTTAACTAGTATCTATACTTAACTAATACCCTACTAGTTGTTTCTCTTAAGAACCCCAGAAATGTCGTTGTTCAGCTCCATTATGCTAGGGCACCCTTGGGCCGAGACTCATGCAGCAAACTAAAAAGACAGACAGCGTTCCTACTATTGCTTTAAAAACTTTAAATAGAACTCGAGAATCAGAAAATGAAATCACGAGAACCTACGCGAAGCAAGAAGTACCTCCGCAAAGGGGGCCTTTTGGCATGATTCTAACAAACGGAGACATGACTAAAGTGATTATAGGATCATAGTACTGCTTTATGGATCTAGTTACTCCTGCAATTTTGCGCAACAGCCTACCACAATTTAAGTATAGCATCGAGCACATGGGTATCTTGCCAGAGGAGATTCAACGATATATTAGTGAGCGAGACCCTTCAACAAGCAAGTGGACCTGCCTACATCCTAACTACGATAGGGGCAACACTTTTAGAAGGCTCGAAACTATCAGGTCACACGTTCAAGCCCACCTTAGTGACAGGCAGTTCCGCTGCAATGGATGTGGCAAGTGTTTTGTCCGAGAGCACGATCTTAAGCGCCATTCATATACTCACTCTGGTAACGAACCACATAAGTGCCTATGCGGCGCTGGATTTATACGATATGACGCCTTCACTCGCCATTATCAACGTGGGATATGTGTGGGCAGTTCTGTTCGACGAAAAGCAAAACCTGGTAGGCCAAAGAAGAATCAATCTACCTCTCCCCTCAAAGAATTCGACAACAACAGACTGTCTTCTGGGGCTGCTGCCGCGGGGGGTCAGGAAATTGAGGCTCCCGATATTGAGCAGCTAGAGTCGACTGTCGTCGCTCTCCCCGGGCGCATACCACTCCCTGCTCTCGCAATCTTGATTTCTGCCGCGCCAGATGAAAAGGCGGGTGCCGCCTCTGATGCTGTCAAAACTCAGGGCGCAGGGTTCACCGTCCCGATCACCCTCGAGCCCGGAACGGCTGCCGTCCACGAGACCGAGACTGCAGATACTGTTTCCCACGAGATTAAGACCGCCACCACTACCTCTAAAAAATCAATCGACACTGCTACCCCTCAAGGAAGAGAGACTAACACCGCCTCTATTCCTGGATCAGACAACTCCGCCATCGGCCAGGAGAATAAGACGGCGAGCTCTCAAGTTGAAGAAGGGGGCGCATACAGCGTGTCCAACGGGAAGGATCCTTTTCGACTTAGTAGATTTTGTCCCTGTTACGTCTCAAATTAGTATTACTTCCTTCCTCTTGCCCTGACGCCAAGGCGACTTACGGTTACACAGTACTTCCTGTTGAAGCTCCTGTACTTCTTAGCTTTTCACTAAAAGTTACGTTGTAACGGTTGAACCTGGTGTAGCAGCTGGCTCCTCACGTGATGCCTGATTGTGTATATGGTCGGCTAGGTTGTTTAGCTTACTAGAGACTGCTCGCTGGCGGAGCCTGTTCTTCTGTAGCTGAAGTGCCTTGATCGTTGCTCTAGCTAAATAATTCCTATTAAAGTCCTCTGGGTAATCCTTTGATTAAGACTTAGCAGGGTCCGCAGAGCCCTCTTGGGACGACGACAGCGACGAGGCTGACTTCTTAAGTCGACGGGAGCCCGCGCGATGGGCAAATGGTGGGGGGGAGGAGGACGACGAGGAAGCTACAGCTTGGTTGGTACGCCTACTACGACTAGCTTGGAGGAAGTTTTGAAGACTCATTTTGACGATTTGACGATTTGGATGATTTGGATGATATGAATTAGGTTGGATGAGATGGAGGCTGGTGATACGGAAATCTCTGCTTGTTGTACGGCATCAGCTAATAGTTACACTACAGGGAACCAACCTCCCTTGGCTACTTACAAACTGCCACCTTAACACTAAAAATCTATATACGAACCGTACTACGGTTATACTTTTCAGCTTCACTACCGTAACGTTACGGCTTAGAGTTCTTGTACTTCCTTCCTGCTCACGTGACAGGAAGTAACTGAAAAGTACGAAACGTAATCCTTACTGTTGGACACGCTGGGCGCATAGGTCGACACCACTGCCGCGCAAGAGGCCTGCGGGACTGCTGCCTCGAAAGACCAAGAGAACGCCTTCCTAACCCCAGGCGATGCTATTAGTAAGCCCACGTTAGTATGGTTATTCGGTATGCTTACTGACTTAGAGTACCCAATTGACGTGGAAATTTTGAAGAGAGGCGATTTCAGATTAAGATACCCATTTGAACGCTGATAGTCGAGGATAGTCGCGATAATGCCCGACTTTAGTTTCAACATCCATCACCATGCTATGAGTCCACAAGGAGAGCAATGGCTAGGTTCAACTAGCCCAAGCAATGATGTATTTTAGTTTAAACATTTCATAGTAGAACTTGCAACGATCCCTCCAATTAAACCTGATTATCTCCGTATATCTAGTTTCATTTATCACCTGCCTGCCATTACAAGCTGGGTTCTCGCGCTTTCCCTGCAACAATTCTAAGACCGAACGCGCTGGCTTTGCCGCCTTCACTGAAGTGTCTGTGTTCCAGGACTGTTGGATTGGGAGACGATATCGACTCGTTGCAATGGACAACTGCTGTCACCATCAACGAGCCTTTGGCACGGGGCAGAGTGTGAGATTAGTTATCTGATAAGGCATGTTCGCGCTGGGTTCAGAATTGATATTGCTCCTGTCTCTAGCCTTCGTTCCTAGAGAGAATTTTCGCGGGAGAGAATCTAAAGGGAGCAGGGGAACAATAAGGAACCACTGACCAGCGATCAGAAGACAACTGGGATTCTTTTCGACGGAACACCATTCTAAGCACATAACATTTTAATTTTATATACTAGCTCCCCTCTTTAGAGCCTTTTTCCTTCAGTTGTGTTGCTTGTGGTGATTTAGAGCGTCCATGTGCTGATTGGCGGACAATTGGGTATGGAATCTCTTATTACAGGTCTCGCACTCGAACTGAAGCTCCTGGTGTCCCGTGTCGTCCATGTGCTCATCTGCTGAGCTTTGGGTTATCCACTAATGGAGAATTTACAATAGGGAAACGAGAGCATCGAGAGCCGCATAGCTGAGTTGCATGCGCCACAGCATTAATCAGAACATAATGCATCAATTACCCCCCCCCCCCCCCCCCACACTGCTGCTGGATTGGACTTTACTAGCAGGGGAACAAATCGTGTGGTGGACCCGGTCGGACTAGCGAAGAGCGGATGAAAGCACGTGGTCACAGCGGTGATGACGATTGCGTATTGCCGAGGGGATTAGTCGCCGATTCTATCAGGTTTACGCTCTGCTCTGTTATCGGTACCCACAACGGAACATCGACAGATTGTTAAAACTTGATAACGAGTTCCACTTTACAGGGAGCGGGTAAACTCTTGCACCACATGGCGTCGCTTCTAACTAGTCCCCAAGCCATCCCCACTGCCGGTGTCTTCTCTTGCAGGGTCGTAGTACTCGGTTCGTTTGTGAGTGGCCGGATCATCACTCGCCTGCAGCTGAGATTGCTGCTGGCTTGATTCTGCTCGAGAGGACGTGGCTACCCAAGGTTAGCAAGGTCTTCTATCATTACACATGATTCGTAATTATGTCCTACCATTGAGCTTCCGAAGCTCCCCCATCGCTTTTGGCATGCGCCAGCGAAGGACCTCTAGCGTAATGTGGGGAATTTTCTTCTTATCGAGCTCCTTATTCACATAATTCAAGACTTTATCTTTGCCTATATCATCAACATCAATCCACGTGGACACTCCTTCCTCATTCCGAATAAGTCGTTCAGCTTCGTCCTTCGTAAATTTCTAGGGTTGTTGGTTAAAGCAAAGGATACGTCGGAAGCGCTTATTTACCATGAATTGTCTCCATTGATAGTCCGAGAACCCGATGAGGTTGCGCACGTCCTCACTCTTTTCTCGTGCTTTAATAGCAGGCATTGTTTTCCAGAGATATCCTTGCCCGGAGTGGTGTTTTCGTTGTCTGCGAGTCTGATACAATTCGGGGCCGGAAGCTTTCGGGGCCGGAACGTGACAGCCCCGCTAAATGAGTCACCAACGATGCGTCTTGATACGTGATTATCATTGGATGCATGATCCACGTCCCCCCGCCAAGCAAGCCGCCATGGGGGCCAGAACGTGTGCCAACGACGTGCCCCACCAGAGTCAACTTCCGTTCAGGGCATCGGTGGCAGAGATTCCCAGGGCGGTGCCTGCCATAGTGAATCGAAAGGACTGCTAGTGGATCGAACGCAGCCTTCGCCTTCGCTAGCTCCCGTACATTAAGCAGTGTAGCCGTATATTGCGCCGGTAGCTAGCTCAAATTTCAACAGTGGTCTAGCCGCCAACGCCACCGACGATCCCTGAGCTTTCTGAGCAGTCTGACCATCCTGAGCCACCCGAGCAACCCGACAGGCTGCATGTCACCTTACCATGGGAAGTGCCAAGCCTTACCATGACCTAACCAAAAGTCGCTAGCGCGGAAAATTTTGCTAGCGTCCCATGTCGAATCTCAGTCTCTCATGGTAGAGCAACAATTAACTTAACACTTTACTGTTCTAAACGTGTTTGTTACATAATATAGCCTTATATATACCTTAACATAACCCTATTAACTTAGAAGACGTTATGCTAAGTAAGGATAAGGTGCTTTATATCCCCTCTCCTAAACTACGCGCGTGTAACGAGCCTTACTTAGCTATAATAACTAGTAAGCCTAGAACATGTTTAGAACATAATGTAGTTAAATATAATGTAAACATAATGTAAACATAATGTAAGCGTACTCTGCCCTGCTTAGCCCTAGCCTTCTAGAGAGCAGGAATAAGTTTAGGACCCCGCTGCAAATACTATTATTTCTCCTTCTCTTCTAAATATTTCTTCTTAGCCTTTTTAGACTCTGCTAGAAGCTTACTATAGCAAGTCATAACGCTATAATACTAGCCTAAGAACATAATTAGAACATGTTATAAATATAATCTAGCCTTCTCTTACGTTTTAGAAACCTAAGCATCTATTTTAAGATCTTGCTTGTCTACTTACTATTTATAATATTGTTTATTTAGTTCTTATAGATATAGGTTAGAGGGGCTCTATGTGTTAGAAATATAGCTACTATAGTTAGAACATGTTTAGAATAGATTTTAATAGTGTTACCTGGGCTTCGAAATCGGACTCTGCACCTCCACGCGGTGAAGCCTGGGAACCTGATCCTTGAGGGGATCAGAGCCAGCGCAGAGACGTCGTGTTGATGGCGGCGCGGCGGGTGGCGATGCCCTGTGGTGAGACAGAGCAGAGTTTTCACCGCCGCCGCGCGCGACGCAGCGCGCACTACAACACGCCTATAATAGTTAGAAACAGTTATAAACCCCTATAAACTAACGGCTACGTATATACCTATAGCAACTACATAACAAACGCTTAAAATACAACCTCTACACTCTGTTCCCTCCATACATGGACGAAATAGCAGCCTAGGCAGACCTCTTATCCTAGGCTAGACGAACCTCTTACTGCCCCTCGCCTCTACGACTACGCTGAGCTGGATAACTATAATCGTAAGACGTGGATCGTCACTCTCTCCTGCGGGAGAGAACCTAGGCTAGGACCCTAGGGTAACAGACACCTAATACTAACTAGAGGCAGAGATCCTGCTCTGCGTAGAAGAGGAGGGTCCTATGGGACGGACAGTTATGTTATAACAGCAGTCTAGACATTATGTCGTAACAACAGGCGCTAGGAGAACAGTAGACGTAGAGCCTACACTAACAGAGCATAGGGAGGGGAGGGGGAGGGTAGAGACAGACACACGTAACACACTAGGTATAAGGGACGCTAGACACTAAAGGCATATGTAACTAAGGCTAAAGAAAGAGGGACAGAGTAGGCGGTTAAGGCTAGAGGACAATAGCACCCTACTAGTGCAGGCGTTACGCCTGCGCTTGCCCAGGGACGCACATACGGCACATCAGCGAAAGGTGTTTTTCCCCTAGTACAGGCAAGCCCTCAGGAGCTGCTTCTACGACTAGCCAACAGGGGGTTTTTTGTTCACCTAGTGTAAATTATGGCAAAAGTCTACATAAGCTACTAGAGCTTGAATTAGACAGTAAATAGATTAAATAATAATAAAATAATAATAGTGTTACCTTATAAAGAACTCTAGAGAAGATATCTTAGCAACAGCGCCTCTTAGCATATTCTACTACTACGTTTATATTATTATTAACTTAGATTTACTTATTCCTAGTAGAATATAGTAGAGTTAGGTATTATTAATATAGAGGCTAAACATGTTAGCAACACGTTCTAAATATATTCTAAGATCTTTATAAATAATTTAATAGATTAAGAGATAGAGCATATAATAGCAGGTGTTAAAAAGCTAAGGGTTTGTTCTTTTAACAATAGGTTTATAAAGTAGAGTAAAGAAGGAAGGAGCAAAATTTAGTTTAAACGTGTTATGAACGTGTTCAATGACTAAGCGTCCTTAGCAGATAAGCGACCCAATCTAGCCATAGTAGGGTGACCTGTTCCAAGTTAGCCGAGTTCCGCCGAGTTAGCCGAGGCCTACCCATGGTAAGGTGACATGCCAACACAGGCTGGCACGCTGGCCCGGCAACCAGCTGCTGCAACAAACTCACGGATGCACGTCTATCTCCCCACCCGCATATTCTTCACAACACATGCGCATTTAACGCCCATCGCTCGACTCCCTCCCCATCGTTGCGCCTATGGACTGCACGAACACATGGCTGGCCGACGTCTACGCTGCGGGCGGCGATTTGGAGCCGCCACCCAAACCCGAAATCCCTGCTGAGTATTTGCAGAAGCCTCGAAGGCGTCCCGCACCTGAGACTTGCCTCGCATCTCCACCTCCCTCCATATGCACCTCCATATGCAAATCTTTCGCACGGCCGAAACGACGACGCGCTGTGCTCTCCGAGATCGATCTGCCGAATCAAAAGCGACAGCGAGCCCTCAACGCAGTCCCGCACGTAATGTCACAGGACCCGCGGTCGCCAACGAGGAAGTTGCGCAGGCAGACTGGGACGGCAGGCAAGGCGCGTCTCACAACGAAGGAGGCCCCACCAATGGAGGATGTCACAGCGGCAGCGGAGCATATTGTGCTTGGAACTCAGCATGTCATAGACCCTAATACGACACCGCGGCCGGCTCGACGGAAGCGGGTAGCTCCTCCAGCGCTGCCAATTTCAGACCTGCACACTATGCCAGCGCCGATACTGGCACCCAGCGTATCCGAGGAACGAGCGGACGAGGATACAGATGTTGAGTCGGCCCATGAATCAGCGACTTCGAAGCGGTCGCGCAGCCCAACCCGCCGCATGGTCGATCTTCAAATCGCGAAGAAGCCCGTGGTCCCCAAGACAGCGACATCAAGCACAGACGTTCCACAAGACGTGAAAGCATTGGACAAGGCAATTCAAGCGCTGGCTCGGCGGTCGAAAGGCGTTCTTCCGCTAGGCATCGAGGTACACCCCCGAAGAACGCTTCTCGCAGTCTCCTTGCTAACAGTTTGCTAGACTGAGGTGAAGCAGGACTCCCACGGTGACCTTGACGACTTAGAAGACTACGTGGCACAGACACCGAATGGCAAGGCGCACGAAGAATTGAGAGACGAATTCAAAGCCATGCGGGACATTCGGAACGAAACCTCGGCGTGCAAAACCAAGCATCTCCACGAACCGAGCTGGAACGAACTCGTGCACAGCCAGATACTGAAACAAGCCGTGCTCGTCACCCTGGGTTCTCGTACTACAACATCACCACTGCGCGCGTCATCAAGGAGCTTGTGCCAGGCAACGAATACAGCGAGCTTATAAAGAGCAAGATGATTGACTTTACCGTCACCCTTGGCCCTCCGCTAATTCCTACGGCCACCGTTATCAACCGCCTCGCTGCTTCTCCTCAAAAACTCCAGCGTACCTGCAACCCCTCCGATTACTCTCCCCTCTGCTACGAACCGGTTGTTCTTGGCATCGAGACAAAGTCCCCTGACGGCGGTAGTGAGAACGGTGAGGTGCAGCTATCCGTCTGGGCAATGGCCTATTTCAACCGCCTGCGCCAGCTCATCCAGGACCCCGTGGCTACGACACTCCCTCTACTCTTGGTTGCTGACGCCCGCTGGAAATTGTACTTAGCTAGTGACTTAGCGCATGAGATTCATCTTATTGATGCCGTGGATATTGGCACTACGGCCGACATAATTGGGTGTTACACTATCTTGGAAGCCTTGAGAGTGATATTCAAATGGGTGGAGGAGACCTATACCCCGTGGTTTTCAGAGGGATTGAAGCCCGAATGATAGTGTTCTGGTTGACATGTAGACTAAATTTTTAGTATATATCTATTTTTTTCATCCATTGGCAAAGTGATATGTGCATAATGCCTTTCCTTTTCTTTGGATTATTAGCTTTTCTCCATGACCCATCGCCCAGACAAAATCGCCCCTTTCGACTCGTACATGAATGCTCTCGCACACCATCCCAATTCAAGCAGCTCCTCCGTATAATCTAGGAAGCCCAAATAAAAGCTAGCAAGGGGTGTGGCTAACGCATACAGCATCCTGCAGCTCTTAGCAAGCCAGTTAACTATGGCATTACAGATGTGGAACAGGACGATCTGCGAGGGACATGCGTATGCTCATCGAGGATCTGCAGGTACCCTACGAAACTCCAGGCTTAATGCTACTAAATATGGTTGACTGGTGGTGGACAGTGTGGACTTGGACTAATGCGGGTGCGGTGGGTATGCATGGCTTATCGAGGATGGAATTTAAGGCTTCGTTGATTTGGAGCAATAGTGTACATCGTACCTCCGTACCATCGCACCAAATTTGATACAAAGGCTCGTCAAAAAAAGTATCTGTTGCGCCGCATCGCACTAATTTCAAGCTCAACATCCAGCAGCTGTTCAAATGTCTCGCGTGGTATGCACCCAGTAGAGCCATAGCACGAGATATCGGCAGTGGGTATATAGTACTGGATGAACTTCTCAACGTCAAATTTGATTTCGGCCTCGAGCTTGCCAGTATGACTTGATCAATCTGAAATTTCCAGAGACAACCCTATATCGGTAAAACTTTCCAGAATTTGGTCTTCCCCACACAAGCAAATCATTTGTATCTCTGTGTCAAATATTTCGAAAGAATGACTTTGGTATCGTGAAATAGTGTCACACTCTTTAAGAATTTGTGCACACCTAAGTCCTTTGTCTAGCATCTGTTTGCAAAATGGTAGCATGATGCACAAAGGTTGGAAGTTGCTGCTCAAGCCCAAGCATATCAGGATTTGTATGTCGCCCATAAGTGTGAACAGTAGATAGCCATGCACACCTGTGGCATTCGTAGGGTTGGCTGAAAATGAACATTTCAGCGATCCACTGCATGTCTTTCGTATCTGATGCCATGATCGAAGCTTCGCTTCAAGATCGCTAGAAGGACGCTGGTAAGCTGCGCACGGATCTAAAGCATCTGACGAGAAGCTCACAGTAAAACCGCAAGACCCGAATGGAGTGCGGATATCTTCAAGGGGTTGGCGAAGGAGTCTGAGTTTCACGACTTCGTAATTCAGCGGCAGATGTATGTTGGTTTCTGTTGTAGAGGACGTCTAGGCAATCCCGTCAATTGTGACACGCGCAAATGTAGGAACTCCTTGTTGTGTATCATGCTTCTTAACGAATATTGCCAAACCAGGCTAGTAAGGAAATACATGCGGTTTGTGTAAATGGAGCGCGAAAATACCTTTAAACCCATCCGTAAATAGATACGGATAAATGCTTGCTTCTATGCTAATTCCAGCGTTGTTCAAGCTCCAGCCTTTGGACATGGAAAAAAGGTTTGTGCAGTTTCTGGCCATGCTCTAAATGCTGTCTGGGATATCTGAGAAACAAGACGGATTCAACGCGAGCATTCTAAATGCGTTCACCGCGGGACCTTGCCACAGGAAGATCCTTATATCTGTGCTTATTTTCATGATTTCCTCCTAAAGCCTCTGAAAAGCTCTTGCACCTTCTCCATAGAGGAGTAGCATGTTAATTTTAAACCAGCCAAGAAGACAGTAAGCACAATCTTCTTCTCTTGTTGTTTTTCTTTTAGCTAACCAAGATAACTTTCCCGCGACACAAAATTCAGCAGGGCTGAAACTCTGCAAAGCTTTCCTAGGAATTCTAGTTATCCTCTTAATTTTAGGGGCTAGTTTTCTTCTGGAGCCTATTGGATTCCATTTATGATTAAAGAAATGCAACTTGGAAGGTGCAAGGAGTTCTTGAAGCGTCCACCCCCGTGTAAACCATGAACTCTGTTTAAAGTCTTTGAATAAAACTACGTTATAAAGGTAGACGTAGCAATAGCAAAAGGCTGCCTTTGCTATCTGCTTTAGTTCTAACAGCTAGAGCCGTTCTTAGAACTAGTTCTTGAGGAATTCAAGCTCTCACGATACTCTGCTAAGTTCTGGATTAGCCGCGCTTAAAAGACAGGGGAGCGAATGCAAGAGACAAGTAAAGTTGCAATGGATCTATTCTCCATGCAAAATGCGGCATATCTTAACTAGACTTAATTATATGATCTAGACAGGCCTTGGGAGGCGCCTAACTTCTAACAGGTTCTTAAACAGATACTAGCTCCGCTATATTACGCAGCACTCTTAGGCCTGGCAGAGTTAGTAAGGCTGCTGCTCAACAATGGAGCGGACGTCAACGCGCAGGGTAGATACTACGGAAACGCACTCCAGGCAGCTTCACACGGAGGCCACGAGCAGATAGTGAGGCTGCTGCTTAACAAAAGAGCTAACGTTAATAAGCAGCTTAGGAAGTATAGACACGAACTCCGGACGGCTTTAGCTAAAGACTAGAAGCAGACCGTGAAGCTGTTGCTTGAAAAAGGTGCCCGCCTCCATGTACAGAACAAACACTACAGCGCAGCAGTGGAATTTGCTTCAGCTGCAGGCCACATACAGGTTGTGAAGCTGCTACTTGACAAGGGCGCCAACATCAACGCGCAGAGTAGGGGCTACGGCAACGCACTCTACGCCGCTTCATATAGAGGCCACGAGCAGATTGTGAGGCTACTAGTCGACAAGGGCGTCAACGTCAACGCGCAGGGTAGAGACTGGCAACTGGGTGGAGACTCTGGCAACGCACTCTACGCCGCTTTATACGAAGGCCATGAGCAGATTGTGAGGCTGCTGGTCAACAAGGGCGCCGACGTCAACGCTCAGGGTGGAGACTACGGTACCGCACCAGATGCAGCTTTTTGTAGAGACCACAGGCGGATTGCAGGGCTGCTGCTCGAAAAGGGTGCAAGGTTGTATGGGAGAGTTAACCCATAGCACGTTCATAAGCATACCCGGATCGGGACATATAGTCAAAATCCGGTCTGAAAATAACACCATGCAAGGTAAAGGATGCGTACATGAGATATGTAACTGTAATGAAAGCGACCTGTGGCAAAAGCTTGCCACCACGAAGCAGGGAGGGTGGCCGACCCGCACCTGCCATGGCCTTGTTTGGGGGGCGTTTTATTTATTCTGGTGTGGATAAAGAAAGAGGTTGAAATAGACGTCAGATATCGCCACTTGTGGCGGGTTGACGCTAAGAGACTGGGTGCACAGACGGTGCAAGTGTGGCGCTCGTACACTAGCCACTGTTTCCACCTCGGTGCTTAGATAAATATAGATTAGCGCGGATGGTTGCTGAGTCAACAGTATCGGCAACTTCAATTTTCCGACGCCTAATCTCACGATCTCCTAACGCTCGACTTCGCGATGTGGACACTCCTATGGCATGACACACGGCTATGTCATTACTACAGACTGCTCCAAAAGAATCCCAGCATATCACGCCACCCTCAAGTTTTGTTGACCCGCCTTTGACGCCTCCACCCACTGATGAGAGAGCCTACACCCAAGCATCCCGAGTCATCGCGCTTTTCAAGGATATTGAAGTTGGGAAACCAGTAACGCAGCCTCCGTGGACAGAGTTCCAGCTTGTTCGAGGGGAATATGATGAGATAGAGCGACAGCTTGATCAAGACAAACTGCTATGTGGATACGTGAAGGATAAAATAAGGTGCGTTGTTTCCAAATACAGAAGACGACCTACTAATGGTGCATATCGAATAGATATGACTATAACGGCGATAAGAATCAACTTTTTGTTCGCATGCCTACAGCTGTACACGAGCTGTTCATCGCTCGCGTGGAGGATACCATATTCAGCCAGCTGAAATCGATTTGTGAAGGATCGAGTAATGCGGCGGCTTTTGCCCAGAAGGTACAGCCGGCTCGGTCTACCGAAATATACTTCCCAGTCGACGACGCCCCACCTGGAACAAGATCGAAACATGAGCCAGATGCCTCTTTCTGGCATACGGATGCACGATACCCTGGCGTCATAATCGAAGTCGCATATTCGCAGAAGAAGAACAGGTTGAGCCGGCTAGCCGAAGATTATCTTTTGGATTCAAACGCGAGTGTGCAAGCTGTTGTTGGCCTTGATATTGAATACGGAAAGCAAGGGTCACGGAAGGCGACGTTATTGGTATGGCGAACTCTGGTGGTTAATACTGTGGATGGAGATGAGTTAAGGGTGGTCCAAGAAATTGCAGATGAGGTAAGTTAGGACATGTCCTGGCAACTATTCTTCGTTAGCATTCTAAAATACCCCAGCCATTCCGCGATGACCAAGGAAACCCTACCGATCATCCAGGCCTACGTCTTTATCTCAAAGACTTTGCTTATGAGGAGCTCGCACAGAAGGAGCTTGTAGACGAGGATCACGAATTGATCGTCTCTACTCAACAACTCTGCGAATACCTTAGTGCTGCAGAGACTATGGTAGGACGACTGGCATCACTCGGTGAGCATTCAATTGCTCCTGGGCTAAAGAAACGCAAAAGATCGGAGACGCCTACTGAGCATATCACTTCTGGGGATGAAGCAACGTACGTTGAGCAAGAGGAGAGAGTCGCGAAACGAATAGCAAAGGACGATCCTGATTATGAGGATGCGTGAATGACGCTTTGACGACAGAATCACAGGGTGTTTGTCGCGGTTTATTATTATGTTTTCCACTGCGCTATATTGGACTTGATGAAACCGCAAGGAAATATTTTTTGGGTTTAAACCCCGCAGTGGGTCTCGATCCGACGGCCCGATCGAGGATCCCTTCCCTCTGCCGAGATCTGATCTAATAATTGTGGCTACTTGTACTGGTAAGAGCGTGGTCGGACCCACTTGGCGCCTACCCAAGTGGCGATATCTGATGCCAATTTCAACCTCCTTCACGCAAGGTCATGTTCAGACCAGCTCGACCGTCCTCCCGACATCCAATCTAATCATCTTTGAGTCTCGTATTGCCCACCCGCCACAAGCGGCGATATCTGAGGTCTCTTCCAACCTCTTCCTCCTCCACACCAAAATGACTTCAACGCCTCCCAGACAACCCTAGGGCAGGTGCGGGTCGACCGTTCTCCCTGCTAGTTCGCCACTAATAGTACGCTCCCAGTTGGCTAGCTGCTAACGTACTTGTAAACGTACCTCAAGTGACATCGTGCTAGTTTCGCCACTGACATGTCTTCCCCTATTTACTTATAACGTTAACCACGGTTGTTGATTCTTACTACTTTTTCTGTTCAGTAGACACAGAAGAAACGCTTCCAAGAGCTTAGTACTCGGAGCGGGTCAGCAACCCTCCCCCAAGATGGCGATATCTAGGGGGGGAGTTACTCTACACACCGCTAAGACAATGGTAAGAAATTATTATACAGCTTCACCACACCCACCTGAGCAGGAAACAGAATAGGTGGAAATAGAAGTTATCAAGAAAAACTGCCATGCGATTGTAATAGCTTGACCACCGCCTCGTGTCCATTCTCGGCTGCCCATGATAGTGGCGTCCGTCCGTCCCGATTCTTGGAGTCAACGTCGACCTTGCCGGTTTTGAGCAGCAGCTTGACCACCGCCTCGTGTCCATTCTCAGCTGCCCAAAATATTGGCGCTAGACGGTTCTGCACCGTCCACGACAGTAGTGTCTAACCACTATTATCAACAGTGTACGAATCAACACCATACTCAGCGAGCAGCAGCTTGACCACCGCCTCGTGTCCATTCTTGGCTGCCCAAAATGTCGGCGCTAGACGGTTCTGCACCGTCCACGACAGTAGTGTCTGACCACTATTATCAACAGTGTACGAATCGACACCATATTCAGCGAGCAGCAGCTTGACCACCGCCTTGTGTCCATTCTTGGCTGCCCATGATAGTGGCCTCCGTCCGTACTCATCCTCGGCGTCAACGTCGACTTTGCCAGTTTCGAGCAGCAGCTTGACCACCGCCTCGTGTCCATTCTCAGCTGCCCATGATAGTGGCGTCCGTCCGTCCCGATTCTTGGAGTCAACGTCGACTTTGCCGGTTTCGAGCAGCAGCTTGACCACCGTCTCCTGTCCATTCTCGGCTGCCCATGATAGTGGCGTCCGTCCATCCCGATTCTTGGAGACAACGTCGCCCTTGCCAGCGTTTCCAACAGTACGTAACGTTTACTGTACTACCACCTTTGTCAGCGTTACGTCTCAGATTTTGGTTACGTACGTACGTTTGACCTGACCAGGAGCTAACTTATGGTTGCACAAGCGTAACAGTTGAAGCTCTGCTACGTTACGTACGTTCAAGTAAACGTTACGCCATAACGTTTAGTTTTTAACCTTTTTAACTGCGTATATAGTCCGCCAGATTGTTTAGCTCACTATAAACTGCTTGTCGACGGAGCTAGTTCTTCTGTAGTTAAAGCGCCACGATCGTTGCTCCGCTAAGCAAATTCCTATTAATTAAAACGGTTCTTCTGCCTCTACTAAAGGCTCTCTTGCAGTCGCAGCTAGTGCTTAGTATAGAGAGGAAATCTAGTGCGATTTTAAATAGAGTAGGGTAGGTATTATAACTAACCTTAAGCTACTAAGTAAGAGGGTCTCCCTATAAAGGACTGTTGTCTTTTGCCTCTCTAAGGTTGTTAAACAAGCTGTTATAGTACTGTTATAACTCTGTTGTTTTTTTCGCCTGTTTATATGTTTTTTAGCTAGTAAAGAAGGTAGGGTTAACACTAAGAGTCTCCTTAAGGAGGCCCCTAGAGGCAGGAAGTTTTTGCTAGGGGATCTCTGTTAGCTCAAGTTCTGCTTGCTCCTCTATGTTAACGTAGCGCTAGAAGATCTCCTTTATAGAGGACTTAGCCTTCTTATGCTAGAGGTTATGTTTATGCTAGTGTTGTTTCAACTAGTAAAGCTAAAGGCGTAAGTAAAGGATAGTTATAGCTGCGTAGTATAAGACTAGTAGATTAAGAATAGGCTTCTCCTAGCATGTTATAAGCTTCTTAAGCCTAAAGGCTACGCTGTTTTTAAAGTAATAGTTAGGTCCTTTAGGCTTAAGTTTAACCTTTACCTGCTTAAGCTTATTGTATAAAACGTAGAGGTTAATAATAGTTATCTATAGAGAACTTTGTTTATAGTTGCTCTCTAACCTCTTAGTTATCTAGTAGAATAGCTTAAGGAAGTTTATAAGCTGCTTAACTTCCTTCTACTTGTTGTTACGTATTACTTCTATAAGCGTAGTGTTACTAGGTACGTGAGAGTTGTTATTGCTATCTATGCCTTGCTATTTATATATAAACTTAGTAATAGTATCCTTAAAGTAGAGACAGCAGAGAAGCATAAGGTATGTAGAGTGCTACTAGACGCTGCTATCTTATACTAAATTAAGTATGCTAAAGCTCTAGAGCTTATTATTATTGCTAAGGTTTTGTTATATAGCTTTAAAAGCTTTATAGCGCTTATGCAAAGAGAGAATAGCGTTAACAAAGTTATATAACTTTCTAACGACCCTATATTTTTAATAGAGCTTAAACTGCTCTTAGGGAGCAGCTCTAGCTAGAGCAGATTTAAATTAACTAATTCCTTGTCTATATATCACTGCCTTTACTACTAGTTATATTATATAGCTAGCATAGCGTAGGCAGTGCTTATTGCTAAGCTTAGTACTAAGATGTTTAGCAAAGTTAGTAATAGTATTATAGTCTAAGATTACGTGACTTAATTAGCTAATTAACGACTTAGAGGATTGCTTACTAATCTATCTTGCTTTATATATTTAAGCAACTCTTGTTTAATCTTTTCTATATAATATAAATATATAATGAAAGGATTCAAAGCATTAAAAAACGCGTTGAAACGACATAAATTCATTAAGCAAAACGCCTACAGTACTGTCCCCAGCTGCGCAAGCAGCAGGAACGACGGCGAAACGGTGCAGCGACGCGATAGCGCTGCTATACTAGAGTTAACATGCTAACGCGTTAGCAGGAGGAACACATTACCTACTTACATAACGTAACAGAGAACAAAACAAGGTACACCCTAACACTATAGAGAAGCTAACAAAAATACTAGAGGCTATAAAGAGAGAAGGGAACAAGAGAGTAAAGGCGTTAACGTGCTAGGCAAGAGAGGTAGTAGAGGGAATAGGGGAACAGCTCTGCGTCTAGAAAACATGCGACGAGATCCTCTAACACGTAAAGGAGACTAAAGCTAAGGCCAACAGCAACCCGCTAGCGACCTGACAATAGGCAGATGTCGCAGCGCAGGCTGCGTAGCTAGCTGCCCCTAAACTGATTATTTAGGCCAGAATTGACAACGCGACTGACAAGACCCTGAGCGAGATCCTCAAGATTATCTAACTAGCTATCTCTAACGCTATCGCCGTCTACTGTTATAAGAGCAGAGACATAGACATACGCCTTAAGTTACAAGCCTAGCAGGACGCCGTCGCAGCGGCGCTAGACCCCTAGGAAATACAGCTCCTTAGGAAGGCGTACCTAGTAGAGGTCCCTAGTATGTAATACACCCTCCTAGTTAAGAACAGCTAATCTATAGATAACTCTAACATTATATAAGACCTTAAGAAATTATTATAAAGACTCTATAGCATAACTAAGATCTTATTAATACGTTAGCTATATAACTCTAACGCGCCTCTAAAACGCTAAGAAGATAACATATAAAAAACAAAAGGTTCCTTTATTATAGAGGTAAACATGTAGGCTAAACAAGAGAGAATTGTTTAAAGCAGAATTATTATTAGAGTAGAATACTTTAAGGCTAGAATTTATAACAGCAACCTAGCACTAAAACAATGCTACTAATGTAGCACGTAGGGACATAAACAGGGCGCCTACGTAAAGGCAGCAAAATGCATATAGTGCGCTAGCAACTATAATATAAGACAATGCAAAGCTAGCTACGTATGCTACACTAACTATAGATAGACATATAGAGCGTGGCAGATAAGGGCGTGCCTAGCGTTCACGCAGTATAGAACAGGCATATAGAAGCTAAGGATAGAACTAGCTATTAGGTCTAACCTAGCTAGAAATAGAGGCAAACAAAACAGCAGGCTAATTATAGTCCCTTCCCTAGGCAAACGGAACCTAAACGATAGAGAGACCTAACTACTATAGGGAAAGGCTAACCTATAGAGGCAGCACGCGCAGCGCGCTAAGCGACATTAGACCTAAGCTAAACTATAATCTTTCTAAATAAAAACAGTAGCTAAATAGAGGACGTTACTCTATTATAATAATAAAAGTACTAACAATACTCTAATATAACTATAGCATAGCAAACAGAACTAAGACAAGGCCCTTCTTTAACATAGCAGAGCTAGCGAAACACTACATACTTGCTATATAAGAACTAGCCTAGAACAAACAAACAAAGCGAACGTACTGCCTGCCTAGTTATACACTAGTATATAGAGGCAACGAACAGACAAAAACATGCTTTATAATAAGCATAGCACTAGGCCTTAAGGCATAGAAAAGGACGTATAGCTTAGACAACTTAGAAGCTATTAAACTATAAGCAAAGGACGAGAGGATAGTAATATTTAACGCCTATAACATAACAAACTAACTAATAAACCTTAGTATTATAAACTAACTATAGGAGCAACTTATAAGGACTATAGCAGACTAGATTATAGTCCTTAGAGACTTTAACCTATACTACTAATTATAGAGAGGCATAGAGACATAATGCGACCTAGTAGCAACACGCCTACTAAACGCTATAGAATTAAAAGGCCTTTAATTGTGCACCCTAAAGGGCCTACTAACATAGAAACAAGGCGTAAGACAATCTATAATTAACTTAACCTTTATAAGTACCACCCTCGCGCAGCGCCTAGAGCACTACAGACTAGTAGACAAATAGGCACTCACGAAGGACTACATCTCTATATAAATTATAGTTGCCTGCTAAGTTAAACTAACAGCAACATAACAGCAGTATGCTATTACGAAGATAGACTACAAAAACCTCTGCAAGGACCTCATAGAAAGCACCTAGCACTAGCATGATCAACCTCTAGCAGCTTTATAAAAGGCAATCTAACAGGGCATAGAAACCCACTGCCTAAGGTTAAGACCTAGCAAATTCGCGCAGAGGTTATAGTCGCCCCAAGCCGTAGTATTACTTGCAAACGCAAGACGCGCCTAGAGGGAGGTTATATAATACTACATAGAGGAGGCAGAGGAACGCCTATAAAACATAAGGAAAGCGCTTACTAAGGAAATATAACAAGCTAGCAGAGTAAGCTAGAGGACATTTGTTAGCAGTCTCTAGACAGTAGCAGCAAAACCTTAAAAAACACTCTAGGACATAATAAAATAGAGCAGGGCCTATAAAAAAGGCTCTATATAGACCTATACCTACTAGCACTATAAAACGTAACAACTAAACAGGGGGTAGAAGATAGCAAAGGCAAAGCAGCTATCTTATAAAGAAATTCTTTCTAATAGCAGGGGAAGCAGACCTTAGCAACCTTAAAGAGAACTATAGAAGAGCGTAAGCAAAACAACGTACTACTATAAACAGGGAAGCAATAGAAACAGCAAGACATAGAACCCTTAACTAAACATAGCCTATATAGACTATAGAGTTATAAAGCAATAAGTATAAGACGTAATATATAAGCTCCTAAGCAAGAAAGCCCTAGGACTAGACAAAATACTAAATAAAGTCTTTAAAACGCTTAGCAATACTATTAGCAACAACCTAGCAAAGGCGATTAGCAAGCTATTTAACGGCGCCCTCTGCTAGAGGGACTTAAAAACACTATTATAGTAGCACTACGTAAACTAGGAAAGAAAGACTATACCCTAGTCAACGCCTATCGCCCTATAGCGCTAGAGAACATAATTGCTAAGCTAGTTAAAACTATTATAGCAGAGCGCCTAGCAGAGGCAGCAGAAGAACACTAACTACTACCCTAGAACTAAATAGGTAGCTAAAAGAAGAGGTCTATAATAACGGCAGTTAAGCTGCTTACTAACGTCGTCTAGACAGCGTAGAAAGCCTAGAAAGATCGTAGTTTTAATGCTAGGCCTTAACCTTATAGGAGCCTTTAACAACGTAGCATATACTAGACTACTACATATACTCTAGAACAAGGGCATACTACTATAGACTATATAGTTTATAGAGGACTTCCTTAGCAAACAAACTAATAAATTACGTTTGCTAGGTACATAAGCTAGAGGATATAGGTAAACGTAGGGATCCTATAGGGGTCCCCTCTGTCCCTAATACTGTTCCTCTTTTTTATTATAGAGCTACTAGAGGAATTTAAACAACTAGAAGCAATAACGTATTTAGATTTAGATTTGTTAACAACACTACGCTAGTAGCCTAGGGAAACATAGCAGCAGACAACTGCTAGAGACTTACTATAGCCTATAACAAGTGCGTAGCATAGGCAAAGCGCTATAGAGCAAGTTGCCCTAGACAAGTACTAGCTTATGCACTTCACTAGGAGGCGAGGCTAACGCGAGGACCTAGCAAGTACTGTTTGTATTGCTAGAGACAAGGCAGAGCTCTGCACAAAGTCTATCTAGATCTTAGGCATATAGGTAGACCTAAAATTATAATAGAAAGAGCATACCTAAAAGGCAGCATAGAACAGCAAGAGCTTATTTAACGTAATAGCGCGTATTATAGCATTAACGTAGGGCCTGTTAATATAATAGTTAAAACTTATCTATATAGCAGTAGTATAACTAGCAATAATATATAGAGCGTAGGTATAGAGACAGCAACTTAACAGAGGATTAATAGCTATAAGCATAATAGAGCTACTTCTAAAAACGTAGAAGAAATGTCTTAGGCAGATTACTAGAGCATATAAAGGTACCCTAAGCGCAGCTATTAAGCAGGAAGCAGGCATAGCCCTGCTCTCCTCTAGGTTAAGACATAAGCGTTCTAACAGGCAATTAAGCAACATAGAGCTATAGACTAGAACGTCTAGCAAACTATATAAACTATATAGAGGTTACTAAGACAACAGGGAAGCAATATAACAGCGCCGCGCCTAGCCACGCAGAGCAAAGCAACAAAAGCAAAAGCAGACAACCTTATTGCCTAGGTACGTGAATAGCAAGCACACTAAGCAGAACGCTAGCGCGCTAAGGGCAACTTAACGCGTGCTAATAGACTAGACAACTATAGACAGGCACCTACATAGCAATCTAACAGGGACAAGACCTTAAATAGAAACAGGCTTAGAAACATAAAGCAGGGGAAGGAAAGAAAAACCTAGACAGAACTATAGACAAAACGCCCCTAAAGCTATATAACAACCTCTTAAAAGCAGAATTAACAGCGCTCTTCCTGCTCTACATAGAGGCAATTAGACTTAACTGCTAGCTAGCGCACTATAGGGTACTAGGATCTCTAGAGAATGCCCTATAGGTAGCATAAACAAATAGTTAAACACGTAATCTTCTACTATATAAGATATAACAGGAGCGCGCTGCTACTACGCCTACGTAACAAAAGGCTAAAGGATGCCCTAGGCTACCTAGAATAAGCAAAGGCAACAGCCTTATAGTTACTTAAGCAGAGAGTTCTAAAATAGTTTAAAGTAGCCTAGGACTTAGCCCTAGAGAATTATGTAACATACTAAGAGATCTAGGACTATTAGGCTAGACAGACCCTTAAGGAAACGCTGCCCTAACGCTACTACAACGCTAGCGTAACGCTACTAAAGACTGCTAGACTACCCTTATATAAATACCTCTCCTCTCTTTCTATTTTCTTACTCTCTCTCTCTCTTCTCTTTTAAGCCCCTTACTAAGGGCAAGTATAACAACATAGGCAGTTAAGACAAAAGAAAACATAGTACCCTTATAGGCAAAAAGCAAGGGAACGTAAATATAGCATATAGAAGGTTTTCTCTACGCATAAGTTTTATCCTATAGCAAAAGTCTATATAAGCTACTAGAGCTTAAAATAGATAGTAAATAGATTAAATAATAATAATAACTTAATCTTTATTATTATTAAAGCCTATAGATTGTTCTATATAGATTTCTTTATTTATAGAAGCATTTATAAAGGCGTTTTTAAAATCAAAATATTTAATTTCTAAATTTATAAAGGCTATAAAAAATAATAATAGTCTTATTAAGCCTATTTTAATTATATTTATAAAGGTTTATAAATAGTCTACGCTATAAGTTTATGTATAGCCTTTAGCAACCTATCTAGCTTTATATTTATTAATATTATTAATTATTATTAATTCTTGTTTACTGTCTAATATAAGCCTATAGGCCTACGTAGACTATTGCTACTATTTACACTAGGTAAACAAAAAACCCCCTGTTAGCTAGTCGTAGAAGCAGCTCCTAAAGGCTTGCCTATACTAGAGGAAAAACACATTTCGCTAATGTGCTATATGTGCGTCCCTAGGCAAGCGCAGGCGTGACGCCTGCGCTAGTAGGTTGCTGTTGTCCTCTAGCCTTAACTGCCCACCCTGTCACGCTTGCCTCTACTAGTGATGTCTCCCTTGTGTGTAGGTACTGCCTCCTGTCCTGTATAGTTGTCCGCTACGCTCTCTCTCCCCCTCACGCCTCGCCCCTAGCGCTGCTGTCGCTCCTCGTAGGCGTTAACAGCGCGTTTTGTTATAACCCCTCTAGCACCTCACTAGTAGTATATAGAGACTATCTGCGCGCTGTCGCCGCCGTCGCACGTTTTTGGGCCCCTCTAGCGCCTTACTAGTAGTATATAGAGTCTATCTATATGTAGCGCTGCTGTTATCCTAGCCTCTCTAGCACTATACTAGTAGTATATAAAGCTTGGGTTGCTAGCGTCTGTCTGTCGCATAGCCGCTGCTGTTTTGTCTGCCTAAGAGTATAGAGGATAAGGCGTTTTGCTATGTTGTTATATTATTGCTATTAGGTGTTTAAAGATAGTCCTTTATGTTAATAGAGTTTATAAACTGTTTTTTTAACTGTTATAGGTGTTGTTTATAGTAGCGCTAGTGTAAAAACTCTATACTGTCTTACTATAGAGCAGCGTTACCTACTACACTACTATTAACGTAACGTCTCTGCGCTAGCTCTAATCTCTATAAGAGTTAGGTTCCTAGGCTTTACTACGTAGAGGTGTAGAGTCTAATTTTAAAGCCCTAGCTTTATATTTTTATTATTATTTAATCTATTTACTGTCTATTTTAAGCTCTAGTAGCTTATGTAGACTTTTGCTATAGGATAAAACTTATATATAGAGAAAACCTTCTATATGCTATATTTACGTTCCCCTTACTTTTTGCCTATAAGAGTACTACGTTTTCTTTTTATCTTAACTGCCTATGTTGTTACACTTGCCCTTTATAAGAGGCTTAAGAGAGAAGGAGAGAAAGAGAGTAAGAAAATAAGAAAAGAGAGAAAGGTATTTATATAAGAGTTAGTCTAGCAGTCTTTAGTAGCGTTACGCTAGCGTTGTAGTAGCGTTAGGGCAGCGTTTCCTTAAGGGTCTGTCTAGCCTAATAGTCCTTAGATCTCTTAGTATGTTATATAATTCTCTAAGGCTAAGTCCTAGGCTACTTTAAACTGTTTTAGAACTCTCTGCTTAAGTAACTATAAGGCTATTACCTTTGCTTATTCTAGGTAGCCTAGGGCATCTTTTAGCCTTTTATTATATAGGCATAGTAGCAGCGCGCTTTTATTATATCTTATATAGTAGAAGATCACGTGTTTAACAGTTTGTTTATGCTACCTATAGGGGCATTCTCTAGAGATCCCTAGTACCCTATAGTACGCTAGCTAGTAGTTAAGTCTAATTGCCTCTATGTAGAGCAGAAAGAGCGCTGTTAATTCTGCTTTTAAGAGGTTGTTATATAGCTGTTAGAGGCGTTTTGTCTATAGTTCTGTCTAGGTTGTTTCCTTCTTTCTCCTACCTTTATGTTTCTAAGCCTGTTTCTATTTAAGGTCTTGTCTCTATTAGATTGCTATGTAGGTGCCTGTCTATAGTTGTCTAGTCTATTAGCCACGCGTTAAGTTGCCTTTAGCACGCTAGCGTTCTGCTTAGTGTGCTTACTATTCACGTACCTAGGCAATAAAGTTGTCTGCTTTTGCTTTTGTTGCTTTGCTCTACGTGGCTAGGCGCGGCGCTGTTATATTGCTTCTCTATTGTCTTAGTAACCTCTATATAGTTTATATAGTTTGCTAGACGTTCTAGTCTATAGCTCTATGTTGCTTAATTGCCTGTTAGAACGCTTATGTCTTAACCTAGAGGGAGAGCAGGGCTATGCCTGCTTTCTGCTTAATAGCTACGCTTAGGGTACCTTTATATGCTCTAGTAATCTGCCTAAGACATTTCTTCTACGTTTTTAGAAGTAGCTCTATTATGCTTATAGCTATTAATTCTCTGTTAAGTTGCTGTCCCTATACCTACGCTCTGTATATTATTGCTAGTTATACTACTACTATATAGATAAGTTTTAACTATTATATTAACAGGCCTTACGTTAATGCTATAATACATGCTATTACGTTAAATAAGCTCTTGCTGTTCTATGCTACCTTTTAGGTATGCTCTTTCTATTATAATTTTAGGTCTACCTATATGCCTAAGATCTAGATAGACTTTATACAAAGCTCTGCCTCGTCTCTAGCAATATAAACAGTACTTGCTAGGTCCTCACGTTAGCCTCGCCTCCTAGTAAAGTGCATGAGCTAGTACTTGTCTAGGGCGAACTTGGCTCTATAGCGCTTTGCCTCTGCTACGCACTTGTTATAGGCTATAGTAAGTCTCTAGCAGTTGTCTGCTGCTATGTTTCCCTAGGCTACT
This sequence comes from Clohesyomyces aquaticus, assembly GCA_002105025.1. NCBI lineage: Eukaryota > Fungi > Ascomycota > Dothideomycetes > Pleosporales > Lindgomycetaceae > Clohesyomyces > Clohesyomyces aquaticus. Next base: position 238,089 of record MCFA01000051.1, read on the forward strand.
AGCGTAGTGTTGTTAATAAATCTAAATCTAAATACGTTATTGCTTTCTAGTTATTTAAATTCCTCTAGTAGCTCTATAATAAAAAAGAGAAACAGTATTAGGGACAGAGAGAACCCCTATAGAATCTCTACGTTTACCTTATATCCTCTAGCTTATATACCTAGCAAACGTAATTTATATAGTTCGTTTGCTAAGGAAGTCTCTATAAACTATATAGTCTATAGTAGTATGCCCTTGTTCTAGAGTATATAGTAGTCTAGTATATGCTACGTTGTTAAAGGCTCCTATAAGGTTAAGGCCTAGCATTAAAACTACGTATC